>OZ026626.1:53463249-53548249 GCA_964020975.1 Hermodice carunculata
AAACAAGAAGTAAGCGATAGTTGTATCCAGTTGCATTATGTAATGGGTGTGGGGATAAATGTAATCAATGTTACAAATATGACTAGAATGGACCAAAGAAAACCCTTTTTCATCGTTTGCAACACACTACCAAGCTTATTACCTGTGACTGTGCAAAGATTACAAAGTTTTTATCTTGTTTACAATTGGAAATATATATATGTATATATATATATATATATATATATATATATATATATATATATATATATATATATATATATATATATATATATATATATATATATATATATATATATATATATTGAATCCCCCCCCGTGCTGTTTTGCCTTGACAAACTCGGACAGATTGCCTCTCTTGATAAGTTGTGCATTTTAGAGTGTGGAATATACAGTTGTACAAGCATGTCACCTTTGCCTAGCAATTCAACAAATGCTTGACCTGCAACCTTTGCAACACCTCTTGGTTTATGTTCACGATAGATGTACAGGTATATAAACTTGTCCTCACACACAAAAAAAACCCCTGCCAGTTGCACCTGCAAATTATCACTAGCAAAATTAAAGTACAATGACCAGAAAAGATAAAATTGGCTTTCAAACACGTTTGTACCCCTCCGTTTTATGAAAAAAAAGAAACCAACAGCAAAAACCCGTGCCTCGCCATCTGTTTATACCTAACTCCCGACTTTACTCAAACAGACAGCCTTTGTATTTACAAACTGCCCCTTCCACGTGGCCACCGTGCCTAGCAAATCACTAGTGCAGGGCAAGGACTATCAGTTAGTCCTTATAAATCTGGACTTTGTCTTATATTTTATATTACATGACATTACATTGCAGTATATTATATTGCACAATATAACATCATTTTTACTGGTTTATCGATATCCTGATACTTTGTAAATATTTGCCACATGTGAAATTATATATTAAATCTTCACGGCTGACATGTTATTATTTCATTATTGTTTGTGTTTTTGTTTTGTTTTATTTTTTTGGTTATATGTGTCAATACAGGAATTCAGTTTTTGCCACGTTCAGCACATTTTACGCCCCAGTTTCTTCAGTTGTGAATCACAACCAGATTTCAAGATTTTGAAATTGGACTATTTAATTGCACTTGAAACGTTTGTGTATATATCTGATGAGATTATGCAAGAAAAAATTGAAATCTTTCCTCTGCCAACAGGATGTTTGTCATATTAGTTTTACTTTTTTATACTCGTTTTTACATTCTCTGGCATCCTGGTATATTTGAATAGGTTGGAACTAGGTTGTTAGAACTTAAGCTGTTTGTTTCATTTTTGTTTTTGTGCAGCATTTTTACAACAATCGGTTCCTTTTGTAATTGTTATGAACTGTGTATTGTTTACTTCTGAGACACTTGTTTCGCACGAATCATTTTCGAAGTTAAAAATAGATTCCATCGCTACATATCGCTCCAAATAACGGTTTTACTAAAATTACCTTTGACATGATTGTTTTTGTAATAACGAGCCAGGAATGGGCCAGCTTATATTTTTTCATATTGTCACTACCTGGCCGTATATGACAGCCACGTCAGTGAACAGCTATCACAGACTGCTACAGATGGACTCAAAAAGTAAGTGACATGCTATTTATTTATTTATTTATTTATTTATTTATTTATTTATTTATTTATTTATTTATTTATTTATTTATTTATTTATTTATTTATTTATTTATTTATTTATTTATTTATTTATTTATTTATTTATTTATTTATTTATTTATTTATTTATTTATTTATTTATTTATTTATTTATTTATTTATTTATTTATTTATTTATTTATTTATTTATTTATTTATTTATTTATTTATTTATTTATTTATTTATTTATTTATTTATTTATTTATTTATTTATTTATTTATTTATTTATTTATTTATTTATTTATTTATTTATTTATTTATTTATTTATTTATTTATTTATTTATTTATGCGTTCGTTCGTTCGTTCGTTTGTTTGTTTGTTTGTTTGTTTGTTTTTTTGGTTTGTTTGGTTGTTTGTGTATTTATTTATTTTATTTTTTTTGGGGGGGGGGGGAGATGTATGTAAACATAAATACTCATTATCAAGAACACAGGCTTACGAGTCTTGGCGAGTTTTTTTTCTGCGCTGGAAAGTAGTACAGGACTTAGGGCGGAGCCAGTGTTGTCAATCGAGGGGGCAAGACAACTGGCTTGTCCTGGACAAAGTTCCAGAACACCTCTCGACATATCCACCACTTGAGTGTCGACACTCCTGTGACATGCTTTAAAGGCATGAAGTCCCCTTCATGCTCCCCGACCCTTTAGGGGGAGCCCCAATATATTTTGGTAGCTTGTTCACACATTTGCAAAAATAACAACAACACTTATATATTTCATATAAATTTTTGACTTTTGAGGACCAGCCGTTTGGGAAATGGCAGTGTGAGATTAACAGATATATAGTATATACATTTGTTGCTTTCAAACGTCAAGGCAAGATGTCTTAAGTTGATGGAGGTTGCCAATCCATGCAAAAGATTACATGTATAAATTTTGTGTTAAAAAACGCAGTCGGACATGTAGAAAGCGTAAAAAATACTTTGGAAAAGCAAATTAATGTGCCAAATTTTGAAGTGGCTCAGAAGTCTCATATGATATTTGTAAGGACTGAAGACTCAAGACAATAAGACATCAAGACTGAATTGTCAGTAAGCAGTAAGGAATGCTCATGGAAATTTTAGCACTGACAAGTTATCCCCATTTTCCTTTATCTGTTAAGCTCATAATAACTTCCCATTAACTTCTTCGCCGACGGAAGTAAAATTCGATTCTTCCACTTCAAATATGGATGACCATTAGATTTAAGTGTAAATATAGCTGCCTAATTTTTTGTGATGTTTAAAGATTACTTGTAAGCGTTTAGCCAAAATTAAATTCAGTGATAATATATTCATATTTGCTATTATTATTTTGTGATAACAATAACTGAATGAAGATAACATACAATATAAAAAAGGATACAAGACTCATAACCTGAGTACCCAAGTAGTCATAGTATGTCTTGCAAAAAAAATGTATGTAAATTCCTTTTCACTTGAAATTTTGAGCTTGTAAAAGTGCCTGTACCATTGCTGTTCAGAGATTATCTATTTTAATCATTCAAATAGATTTGCCAAGTTATTGTTGTACCAAGCACGGTCATATGAGGCAATTTATGATTGCAGAATTAATTTAGTGGCTAGGTTTCGTTCAAAATTTGCAAATAAATGATTCAAGCGTTCTGCTATGTTATGCTTGTTATATTATACGTTGTCTATTTGGGGGGGGGGTTGCTTTCAAGTTGAAGAACGATGCTTACTTTTTTCCATGTTCTTTTTATCATTTTTGAAAAGTATTTTATTAAGCGCACTGAAGTTGCATTTTCTGACAGTAACCGCTTCATTCAGAGTCCAGACGCAGAGCTATAAGTGTTTTATACAGGGTATCGCCCAATTTTGAGCGTGCACAACGCAATTTATACTTTCAGAGGAATGTTTTTGTTTGCATTCATTGAATGTAAGTTTTGATTGGCAAGTATTTCTCTTCAGCTTAGCCAAAAATTCTTCCGTGTTTACATAATTTATATGAAGATTTTGTGATACATGCTGAACTCGAAACCTAGGTTTCTCTGTCATTACCAGCCTCCACTATTTCACAAGATTGACCTCTGCTCTGTATGGCCACTAATATGTTAATTTGCTGTCACTGAGATTATTTTATCTTTTCACAATAATTAACTCATTTCACTTCACTCAGCCATGCTTCTTCTGTACTGTTATACCATGCCAATATCAAATTGGTTAGGCTTCAAGGGAGAACAAATTATATTGAAATTAAGAGCTCAATTGCAAACAAATTATATTGAAATTAAGAGCTCAATTGCACATCAAAGCAAATATTTTGCTGCCAAATTCTCCAGAACTCGTGCTTATCATGCACTTCCGTGTCAGGATAGTGCAAACAGTTTGTGTTGTAAAACTAGAAGTAGACATTGTTTTCAAATACTTTCTATTTTCCAGAGGACTCGTAAGGTCAAGTTTTTGTTTTCAACAAGTAAGGAACACGAAACTGTCAGTTAGTTTTTAAATTTGGCACATGATCAAAGTATTTTTCAATGATAAATTGTGCCGATACATTGTCAATTTCATGGACACCTCTTACAGATACTTTTGCCGGGGAAGTAATTTGGGGCATAAAGTTAATGTTTAGGTTTAGATCTATGTTTTAAGGAAAATTTTCTTTGTATGTATGTGCAGTGGATCTAAATAAACTCTCAACCAACAAATTTTCAGAACGTTCAGTGGCAAAATCAAGTATAACTAGAACAGGCTGATTTTCCGACAGAAAATCAGATATATTTCTCTGTGCGCCCTTAGTATTGTCACCATCACCCTTTTTTAATAAATAGGCATACCGATTTCAATGATCTACAGATATGGTGAAGTACACTCTTTATTGACATTTCAAAACCTTGACTTTTTGACGAAATGCCCAGGTGACCTTGAAAAATTGGTCAACGTCATACATCTGCAGTCACAAGCAAGGTCTTATAAAAGTCTTACATAGAAACATAATCATACAAAATGTCAACATCTTTAAGTCAAATCTTTCTCGAGTGCATCGGCAATGATTTTTAAAAAGTGGCAATGTGACCTTGAAAATAGGTAAAAGTCACCCATCTACAATCCCATCCTAGTTCATATTATGGTACAAAAGCATGCAACATTTCAAGCTTTTAAGTCAAATCCTTGCAGAGTTATTGTGTCTGCGTCTATTTTACATGACGTCATTTTAGTTCCTTGGCGGTCTATATAATAAATGAATGAACCTTTATTGCTGCACCTCAGATACAAAAATGGAGATATTTTGCTTGAACAGCACAAACCCAATGTAATGCAGTATATCATATACACTACTTGCATATGTACATATATTGACAGGAATTATAAAAAATACTGTCAAATATATTTTCGTAATCATCGCCTTTCATCAATATGTTAATATATATATATATATATATATATATATATATATATATATATATATATATATATATATATATATATATATATATTATAATATATATTAAAATTCCTTTCCAAATATGTTTTTGGCAGAAAAAAAAGAAGAAATTTGCACGATCAAAATGCTGTCTGATCTTATGTTTTCAAAACACCTAATAAAAAATTCCAAATGTCATTCTCCTGTAATAGTGATGTTGTATAGAACAAAATCTATGATAGTATCCGTCGCACTGATGACCCCTAGGCCCATATGAAACAACAAATCATGGAAAGAATGGCAGTATTGTTGAGAATTTTCACACTCATGAAATATATTGGCAATGGTGTCAGTGTCATTGCATCTATAGCAGTCATCTGATTCTTTGATTCTTACCAAACATAGTCTTTTATTGATTTAGAGTGTTCTGTGTGAAAGTTATACTTGAATGTTTTGTACTTTAGTTCCCACACGACATTTGAATTGGAGTCTAAGTATTTCATTTTATTTCTCATCAGATATTTCATACTTGGAATTCCATTTCTGTAATGCAGTTGGAAGTACATAACAGTTGTTTTTTTAATTCCCAGTATAAGATTTTTGACTTCAATTTAGCCTTGATATATATTTTGCACTGGTCTGTTGATACATGATTTACACATCTGCCCTTTATTTTATTTTATTTTTTTTCCAGGTTTGTGGCAGCACATCAATACGACCATAATAAAGAAAATAAAATATATTGAGATTAAACTTTTGTTGAAAAGTGTCAAAATGCAATATTTCTATTCGTTCATTGATTATATCTGGTACCGACATCATACCTTTTTGAAACCAGTCCTGGTAAAATAAGGCAATTAATAAAGGTACTTATGTTGAACTCCACGAGACTTGCCACTTTACTTTATAAATCCGTAATCAAGAACTGGAATCAGTTACTGACGCTAATAACAGCCTATGCCTGCATCCAGTCTGATCCGTTGTCCTTACTGTAAGTTCTACTGGGAGGAAGTTCCAAGGGTTTCAGTCCCGTGTTCCAGTATCCCTGCACTAAGCAATTCCGTGAGATCCAGTGTCCCTAGGGCAACTGATGGAAGGACGTCTCGAATTTTCACGGGCATTTCCAGGTCTCAGTCCCCATGTTGCATTATCCCCAAGTGCAAATACTACTTGCAGCTCTCGTTGACCCAATCCTGGTCAAAATCAGAACGGTTCCCGCTCATGGACTGGATACTCCTCCCTTTACATACAAATCGGTCCTGTGACCTTGAAAAGAAGAGCTAGACCACCATGATATAATTAAAAAAATAGTGTCAGGGTAACATTGAACTAAATATTCGTCCTGTGATTGATGAAATACTTTTCTCGCAAAATTTATGATATGTACAACAGTCGGACGCACAGTTGCACATTCAGATCGTCTAAAATAGTATAGCCCCAACTTTGTTGCAGGGAATACAATAAGACTTAGTCAATATCTTTCCCCGGCAGGAGCTGATGCATCCATTAAACGTCGAGGAAGGTAGTTGGCCTGGTGAGTGCCATCATCATAGGTTTACAGGAATAAATCTAAGCAAAAAAAACTTAATATGAAATTCAAGGAAATGGATTATAACAGATGGCCATGTACATTCACATACCTTTGGGCAGTATCAGCGGAGAAGGGTTAACTTGGTACACTTCACATGAGGTTGAATTAACTAATTAACCAACGAAAACGTGGTATAAAATTTAGAATTTTAAATTGTTTTGAGATCAGAGCAGTCCAGAGACCAAAACATATAGTTTTGTCAGGTCTATAAAAGCTGCTAATTGGTTTAGTTGATATAATTCATCAAATGAGTCACCACATATCAGATGTAATCGACTTAAAAGTGCGTACATTAAGCGATTAATATTATCATTTTTTTTTGTTTCCTAGAAAACATCAGAAAATGCCAGACTAATCTCAGTGATACGTGCTATAACAATCGCTGTTTACCAAAGACCTCTTTCTGTGATGGATATCTAGACTGTCCTGGGGAAGGCTACGAGGATGAGCGTGCAAAATGTGCGACTTTTGTTAATCTAGATCGTTTCACGAGTTGTCTTGATTATTTCAATGATGGAATGAGGGAGTCTAATGTTATGTATCCTGTAGTACAAAAGTGGGAACACCGTAAAGGTAAAATGTTTTCAGTATTTGCACACTACCAAATAGATTAGAATCTGTCTATGACGAATGCGGTGGAGGGGTCACGAGTCTGTACAGTGTACGTAATTTAAGAAATGAACCTAGTCGTACACGCTTTGTAACGGCTTTTAAATGGGGATGCATATTTGTATGTGTGTATGTATGTCTATTTGTTTCTGTGTAAATGTCTTTGGGTACTCATTTGTGGAGGACAAGAGACCAACCATGACGAGTCATCTTAGATGATATTGACTCTTCTTTAAAATCAGTAGGCCAATTCTTCAATTACTAAGGAACGCGATTTGATTCCAATCCTTAAATTATTATCATGAGGCGGAAAAGTAATATCTGTCATATCTGAAGGGACTTTTTTGAAATCAGATACTTCTTTAAAATTTGAAAATCATATTACAAGTAATAATACAAAAAACTTTCTCTTTCTCTCTCTCTCACTTTTCAGGACAGACAATAAAGCGCTGAAAATAGCATCTCAGTATTAACATGCAGTTAAGGGACAGTTACATATTCTTGTGGACAAAACGACGAAATATTATATCAAAATGTGGTTATGGTTTACCAGATAACATGCTCGATATGTCCGTGCATTAGGAAAGGAAACTTATAATGTATGATACTTAAATGTTGAAATTCTTTCCCTGTATTTTGACTTATTTTTGGCTTATTTTGTTGATTAAAGCATGCAATTTGGTCTACTTCGATACGGTCGACCAACAAGACATTATTTGTATCAGTTATCCTTTACAACCCATGTTGAAATAACATGGCAATCGTGTTCTTCTGTCAAGTACTGAGCAGGCCATTCGAATATCCACCCGAACTATGAAAGTCTGCATACACATGGCTATCCATCAGGGCTTGCATAATATGTAAACAGACAGTGTATACTCATTTCGTAGTTACGTAAATATGACAACATGGATACGTTGCGTATGTATGAAAGGAAAGTATATCGCTGCGAACTTTCATTAGAATCCAGGTCTTGGTTTTAAAAATGTTGTTAATTACAAACATAACGTTATGAAAAATATAAAAAATGTTACATCGTCAACTCTTGAATAAACATTCTATCTGGTAAGGTGGTTTTCATATTTTAAGCAACCTATTGAATCTGCGGTTGAAGATCCGTTATGTTGCATTTTCCTGCAATGGCCATAACTTTATCCAAAATCCTGGTTTGGAAAAAAATAATTGTCATGGGTGCACGGTTGGCCGGGGGAGCATGTGGAAAGAGTTCCTAACACTCTGACTGTGCACGGTGGTTTTCTCCGAGTCCTTCTGTTCTCTCCACCAAACATGTAGGTAGGAAGTATACGCCACGATCTGTGCCATGGAGAGTGATTAATATAGGCTTGGCCTGCTTCGCAATCCATATAAAGGTATGGGTCTATACTTTTTTTTTTATTGTCACGGCTACAACAAGGGAGGGCCCTCTGAGAATGTATTTTTCAAATGACCCATATAATAACCCCCGAAACATGTCCATACCCTCCTGAAACCTGATGAAAATGGACTTAGTAGTGGGCACTGGTGTTTATATCCTTTTGTAATCCCAATGCGGCTCCTTGTCTCATTTTCTATTGGACGTTTATAGGTTTTATGAGTCTTCACTTCTCCACGTGCATAGGCTAAGTGGGCATTTCCCTTTGCATAATGCTTGTCAAGGTTGTCTGCAGTGGAGTGTTGGTATTTCCTTATATAAATGGTTTGTAATACCTAATTAATGATGAGCAAGTTACTTGTCTAAACAATTATCGGTCACATCCCCTTCAAATACACTAAGAATTGAGTGTCTCTACGAAATGCATTCAACAGATTGCAGTCAATTGATTAACGAATTTATAACGATACTTTGTTAACTGATTGGCAAAATCTCAAACAACCTTTCCAAAACCCCTTGGTTCATTGCTTTGGAATTTGATAAGAACATTGCATGCACTGCAATTCAGAAATCTGCTCCACAAGTATTGCTGCGATTGTGTTTCTTTTTTAAACAGACTCCTGGCCATGGTTTGAAATTTTTCAACTTCTCCAATGCTGTCATATAGATTATAGTAAATGTGGCTTAACTCCACTTTGTGGAAAACATTTGTAACATTTCTTTTCTATTTTGAGTACTTACGTGTTATCCCTATATTCAAATGATTACTATATAGGCCAATGTTTATTAGTATTATTAACTTCTGCAAAACCATCAACCCGATTCCCTTCAAACTTGGGGATATACGTCCTGTACGTCTACTTATGACCTTAACATACTCACACTATAATAATTTTTTTGGCATTATTTATGATGTTCTTTTTGACAACATCATGAAAGGTCTACAAAGAAGCTGCTTGGCCAATTCAAAAATGACCACCACCCTCGTCAATAACCCAAAACCAGAATAGGTTTAACAGGTGGCAACTCCATATGTTTAAGTTTATTTCATCATCATCATCATCATCATCATCATCATCATCATCATCATCATCATCATCATCGTCGTCGTCGTCGTCGTCGTCATCATCATTATCATCATCATCGATTCCTTGTTCTTTACCCTTAGCCTCCGTATTATATTACAGTGCACTTTTTGGTGGAGTGTGACTTTAATGACCCCAGATATGTTGTGAATATTGTACATCACAATGAGAAATCGCCATTGGTATTCAAACAAAGAAAGGATGGACAACTTTGGAGCACCCTGTCTATACAATACCCCGGGAAATTGTACTTCCATTATGATCTTCTTCGCAGAGCCAGTAAGTGTGAGCAGTACTTCAAGGTACAATGCATCAGGTGAGAATATTCTGTTAATCGATTATATCAACGCACAATGGTCAGTCTAGAGTGGCTTGTTGCACGTCTCGTGACATTACAAAAGCAATTCCTCACGTGTAATTCAAAATGTAAAAGCGTAGTGCCCATGTTTATGCTACATCTTCGCGTTCAGCGCACATTAGGCCTACATTTTAATGTCAAGTTGGGCCTAAATTCCCTTATACAATTGAAATTTCCACACACTGCTCTGTTAACACTTCCCCAAGAGTTGTGTCCCAGGGCTGCATTACCAGATTCTGGTGGACATTGCACAGTAATGAGACACCTCTTTCCTCAAAATGTCAATCGCAATCAAATGAAAATACATCCCACCATCAGTTGCTAAACCTGTCTAGTTTTACGTTGGTTGGGGCTGCATCTTAACACGGTGGGCTACACGAACTATGCAGTTACCATATGCACAAACCCATACATACGTACATACACACATACATACATACAGACACACACGCACATATATATATATATACACACACATATATATATATATATGTGTGTATATATATATATATATATATATATATATATATATATATATATATATATATATATATATATATATATATATATATATATATACATACATGCATACATACATACATACATACATGGGACAGCTGTATGACAACTTTGCCATGTGAAAAATTTTAAGAACTGATTTAGCATTTTAAACTTCGGTGCTCTTTTGTTGCCTTGGAACGTCCAAATGTATAGACCCCGATCTGCTACATCTCCGAACACGGTGCTTCATTTGTTCTGGCAAAAATACAACGAACTTGGCCGTATCGATTATGGCAGTCCTCATACCTATTCCATTGAACCATTTTTTAAGGAATGGGGATTGGGCACAGTTGATATATGCGCTTCCTATTTTCAGCGAAGAGATTGATTCCGAAAGTTGCTGGTTCGAAACACGGCGGTTCTGTGGTCACAAAACATATATTTTCGATCTGGGACAACTCCAAACACAGTGTTTCATTTGTACTGGAATAAATACAATAAGCTGGGTCTTGTCGCCCATGGTATTCACGCATACCTGCCTTGATTGAGCCATTCTTTATTGGAAAAGGGATTGGTACAGTCAGTATGCGCGTTTCCCATTTTTGGCTAGGTGACTGGTGCCGAAGGTGGCTGGTTCGAGACACGGCCGTTCCTTGGGCACAGCACATAACATATATATATATATATATATATATATATATATATATATATATATATATATATATATATATATATATGGGGGGGGACTATTTTGCATAGACAACGGCCATGCTGATACTTGATTGACAAATTAAATATGTACTTATATATGTCCTTGTTGTACAACATACCAAATGTTGTTGTAGTTCAATAACAATAATGAGGTTCGTGTCTTCCAGGTGGTCTGAAAGGAACTCCTCTTTGTCATACGGAGTACACCACCCGCTAACACAGAAGTACAACTATACGCATTTGTCAATGAAGACAAAGTCATCATGCAACTGTTCTCTGCGTAAAGCTTGCTCGTCTGGGTCAGAGAGGTAAATATACAAGATGAAAACTGTTTATAATAAACAGCGTCTATACAAGCAAAGAGCATCTTTGCAATGTACAGACTAAAATACTTTGCTGTTTAAAGGGACAGATATATGCTGGTAGCATTGAAATTACAAAAACAATACTCATGCATCGAATCATCGTACCCATTAGAAATAACTGATAAAAAATGAAATACTAAAAGTTTAAGGGACCATCTAACAGTTGTTAATAGGAATAAGATTAGATAACAGAAAATAAATCGATGGATATATTCTATGCGTTCTGAATAAATTAGCTCTTTGGTGTGTTGTCATAACAGTCACGCTCTCTACCGACTGGAGCATGCTGCTTTTACAATTGCAGAGTTTACTATTTTATATAAGAACTGTGTAAGTGGTTACTAATAGTTAACCAAACGTTTCGTATTACCAGGATATAAGCCCAATTGCTGGTTTGATCTTCTAATCTCATTCAAACTAAAACTTAACAATATGGGAAGAATTTACACAGGCACTGTCCTATTTATGTGTCACAGTAGCTTGGGCCTGGATCCCTCATTAAAATATTGACCAGTGTGTAGATTTGGCCTTTCAATTTTACCCACCATCAGTATGAAGAAGAACAAAAGCAACTACCGGTTTATTTTCCTATAAATATTTAATAGTACGCATGGACCTATGTTCCACCATCACCACTATAATAGTGGTGTGCAGTCACAGAACATACGGAGATATTGTCCAAAAGTTTGCCAAGCCACAAATAAATAAAAAAGCATTCCCATTAGTTTTGCAATACTTCATAATTGTCATATTAAATTTTCCAGCCATTATACTCAGTCGTCAAAAATAGTGTTAAAGACATATTTTTTTTAGCTAAAACCTAGCACCACATGCCCGCACAGCAGAACTAGGTGATCTTAGTTGACCTTGAGTGACATAATTTCGGAACTGGACATAGTTTCTAAGAGTAAATTTCCGGTGATTTTATTCAAACTTTTAACTTATTTAAAATAATGAAAAATAAGAGATTGTTGGATTATGACCGTTACTCAGTTAATAGACGCCACATGAGGGCATGCCTATGCGTAAAAGCAAAGTAATCTAAATAATCCTATTAATAATATTGCACAGTGTGCAGTAGTAGCACTGCCTGGTACAGTTGAATATCTCAGAACTTCGTCAAAGAGTGAGCATATCCTTTTTTTTGGGGGGGGGGGTCGTATTATTGTGTCCGTGAGATTAAATTGAGTCACAATTTCTTTTAACTCTGCATAATTATTCTGGAGAAGTCGAAAATAGCCTTAATGTATCAAATAATGCACCCTTTTGTGACGATATTAAACCAGAGACCACAGGTTAATATCTGTGCATAGATGGGAACAACTAGCAGAGTATTTCCAAAGAAGAAAGGAGTGTAGATCATTGTTGATAAAATAGAAAATATACGTGTCGCATAGAATAGTATTTAACATGAGCATGACAGGTAAGGGTATATCTGGCATGGGTGGTCACACAACAAGGAAATATACTGAAATGATATAACTGCCAGAAAGGTGCAAATAGTGCATCTTGTGCCAGGGTGGCTATGGGTTTTATAAAGAGACATTGGCAGTATAAGGGTCAATGTGAATCTACAATGCCATGACATGCAGATTACTCAGAGCTTCTCTCAAAATCCGGAAGGGACAGACTCATCATGATATTGGGGCCCGGTTTTTCAGAGTGCGAGGTTACAAGGAGAATCGAGTGGTCTGCTGTTATTTGTATAAATATGAAGAATCTGACCCGAGGTGTACAGCTGGAAATGTTCATCTTACAGCTAAACATAATATTTGTATCTGCAATCACCGAATCTGAAATGCACATACATACATACGTTCGTACATACGTACGTACGTACGTACATACATACATATATACATAAATACATGCATACATATTCATGTACACGGTTATTTTTGTTTTACTAGCTGCTTCTGTTCACAACCGGTGCACAAGATGTCACTGTATGGGGACAAAGAGTGGACAGACGAAGGGACTATTTCTGATGAGCGCTATCTTCCAATAAACTACATAGGTATTCGAAACATAGGCTACCTTGAACAGGTGACTGTCTCTGTAGGACCAATGAAATACCTCCAAGGTATTGGTTAATGTTACTTTATGGTTCTTTTCCTTTTTAACCTGTATTATCGATGCCATCACATTAGGATCCGTAACTAATATATGCTTTTCAACTCCTCTTTTTTTGCCAATTAACTGAGAATATTTATCGTCCCTTACAAAGCATCGCTTATCGTCCATAGCTCATTGTGTCTGTTATCAATTGACATTTTTTAGTTGTTTTCCAAAATTTATCATCACATTTGCTCAACCCTGTTTGAGATGTGTATCATATAAGTGTATATCCGTCAGGTTTCTAGAGACTTTCATACCTTGGTAGGTGCTGATTTTGCCACACTATCATGTGTCACCCTGTCTTATCCTGTTCTATTGTACTCTTACCACATCTGTGACACAATCCTATACGAAACCATTCTATAGTAAACGCATCTGTGACATTGCCTAGCACTCTTTTTCGGGTCAACTCAGGTTATATTATGGTCACATTTGCTTCTGGCTGTTCATTGTTATTTTCTTTGATGGAGTCCAATCTGCCCTTTTTTCTAAGACCACTCACCCTGGTTAGCCTTCATAGGGTTTCTGCACAGTTGAAGATTGTATAAGTCAAATCCTGAATACTTAAAATGTCAACTTGGCTGTAGAGAACACCCGCATCCTCTTTCTGCTGGCCGTACAAGTCTGATCCTGGGTACTTTTTATGTTATCTTGGGTGTAGAAATCACCTTCGTCCTCTTTTTTGTGAGTTTACCTTTGCCACTTTATCTGATAAGGAGGATCGTTTTTAGCTGGGTACCGCTAGGGGACTCTGATGCTCTAGATACACAATTAAATATAGTCTTCAGTTGGGCTCTGTTCAATTTGCACCCTATTAGTTTGAACGTTTGTCAGAAACAGGAAGGCCCCATATATTACACAATACACATTAACTCTATTGCTTATTAACATGCCCGTGTACTGTTATTGGCAGTTTGACCTGTGACGGAAATTTTCAGCGCTAAAAAGAGACGATTGCCTTTGGCGCTCAAATATATGATGGAAAAGGTGTTAACTGGAAAGAGGTCAAGATATGCAACCCACTTAAGGTCTACAGAGAAACTATGTATCTTTTGCCTACTAACGATAATTGCTGGCCATGGTTATTTACGCTCAATATTCATTTACGAAAATGAAAGGAATCATATAGCCCGCTTTATAAGTGTTTTATCGAGTAAAATGTAAAGATGGTGCAACAAATTTCTAGTTGACATGAAAGAAGTATTAAAGGTCGCAAATTAGCAGTTAAGGGCGCAAATGAAGAGATGCTTGTTCTGTTCATTTGCTATATCGATCACTGTCCATTACAATAAATATGCAGTGAACTGTCAAACACTTCATGACGAAAATTTACTGCGAATTTTTAATGTTGAGTAATTATATTTCCATAAGGTAATGACCTTGGCTTTAAAGGATCATTTTAATGGACACGCTGCAAATAATCTTTGTCTGACAACCATTTGCCAACTGCTTTAGATTTCAGCAGAAACACTTCAGTATGTAGCTATGTTTGAAAAGAACTGATGCATAATTTTGTCAATATGTTAATATAGTTGTGCTTTTGTGAGTTTTCTGTGTCTGTTCACGCCTAATGCAAATGCAGTCTCGCCCAGATTCATCAAACAGGTAGGGTAGTCACTATTATCACCTTTTTGTTTTAATTAAAGTTAGTAACTGTTTGATAGAAAAAAAAAGATTGCAAATAAGTAATAGTAATGCAGGATTTCTTATCTATATGTGTGTTTGTATGGTAAGCTCCAAAACCGTACACCAGAACCACCTCAAATTTTAAAACAGCTAGCTGTATGCTTTAATTATTTTTTACCGAACTGAGCAAAAGCTCACGAAGCGTTTCTATGGTTACCAGAATTAAATTAGAATTACTATTTCATTGATAATTGGAAGCGACCATCCTCAAAGTCCCTTAGATCAAGGAAGGGAAATTGGATACTAAACTATGGGGTATTCCTAGCACATACATCCATCTTGATTCACACTTACATATAGGCTTCACTCATACTAAAGCTATATTCATAGAAATGAAATGACGAACAAGAAAATAAATTATAAATAATTAATATTGTATTAAATTTCTGATTACATAAAAATTAAAGTACAATATACACAGCATAATGTTTGCATCAATTAGGCTTCTAAATTTTACTGTTAAATATGAATTTACTTACAGGAATGTCACTGCATGTTTTAAAGATACAATCTGATATGGTGGAGGTGGTTTATCATGAAAGACATTTTTATCACTTCAAATCACTTTATAATCAACAACGTAAACTTATAATAATACACGGTAACAATAATACATAGAATTTAACGTGGTAGCTCACATGCATAATCATATTGCGTTCTTGTTTAAATTCAACCCTTAACCTTAACTTGAACGTGACAAAGGTCATCAGAAGAGTGGATCGTTTATGCAGACATGAACGTGGCAAAATGAAACATGAGATAACATTTTCGTTTTACATTTTTATTCTTATCTCATGAGCATGATCACATGTTTTCATAAAAATCTACCTGCAGACAGTCCAATTAAGCCTCATATCATACCGTCACGAGAAAATAAATCTGACTTATTTCTGGGACCAAACATGTGGTCGAACTAACAATTCGGAAAACGGAGGAATAAATTTGTAACGTGGGAAGAATCATCACGGTCTCTCTCTCTCTCTCTCTCTCTCTCTCTCTCTCTCTCTCTCTCTCTCTCTCTCTCTCTCTCTCTCATACCTTCAATGAAACCAATTGACAATTCATTACTAGACTCTAGTTTTAATAATCATCTTGACAAGTTAAAAACAAATGTCAACCACAGGCCCTTGTAAAAAATAAATATGCCCAAACTACTTCAAGACTTTAATAGAAAACATATTCCGAGTCTCCACTGTCCACACAGAAATACAACTGCGAATACAGTCGTCATTCCACTTCACAATATGGAAACTGTACTTTTCTCTTCTTCATTTTAGTCGCTACATTGTACTTCCACAGTGACAATTACGCATCTGCTGTGGTTTCCATATTACCATATTAATTAACATTTCAGAGAAACACTCCCATGGATTCATTTCGACAAAAGTCAAACACTATTTACAATATATCAAACTTTCACAAAATACGTGTACTTTTCCTTTTGTGAAGGAAATGTCTCCAAGTCCTATTCTAAAGACAATAATCTCTAATATTTCCTGCCGACACAAAAACTACGATATCTCACGTATATATACATTTGCAACATGCACACACCATTTTGTACTTCCAGAGCCTCAATGAATCTATTCCCATCTACAAGGACCAATATATATATATATATATATATATATATATATATATATATATATATATATATATATATATATATATATATATATATATATATATATATATATATATATATATATATATTAAAAAAATAAAAGAAAACACCATCTTGCAGATCACCTGGTTAGGAATGAAGCAGTTTACCAGATCCCTATTTAAAACATTTACCTGACATGGCAAAAGAAATAGCTACAGGCAAGTAAGAAAAGCACTAATGCTCAGACATCAGGGTGAACAACACGTTGTTGCACTAAAAATCACCAAGTCAGGAGTCTGAAATCCAGCATGTAATTAATACGAACAAAACTGAAACGGCAGCTTAGCTCAGACTACTTCCTGACTATTAATTTGCTTAGATGATGTAAACAAAAATCCTTGAACCTAACTCTGAAATAAGTATGAAATATCATAATCTCTACAAGTTTTCATACAAAGTCCCTCTTTGGGCAGTATAGCGAATTGAAGTGCAACAGTGGCATAATTGAAGTTGTGCGTGATCTGACCCATCTGTCTCACCTAAATATACCTAGAAAATACCTTGAAAAGCAAAGTCGGATGCCATTGAAAAAGAAAGAAAAAAGAATAAAACGCTCTGCCCTGACAGACTCTACTTGGGCATGGTGCGCTAGGAGAACAATAAGGGGGAAAGTGTATATCCACGCAGCTTTACGCATACAATACACTAGCGAAGTTTCAAATTTAGTTCTACAGTAGTAGGAGAGACAACATTAACATATCGATATTTTATTTCAACTACTGCTACACTCAGCACATAACCTTCCTGTTTCTGTTTTTCCTTCAGCTTACACGATGACATAATTATGATGGTCTCTGGTATATGATGGTCTATCATCCATTCATATTTACAATTTTACCCGCAACAGCACAGGCCAGATTCTGTTCACATTTGATCAACATATAAATTAAATAGTCCTTTACCAATTTTGTTCATGTGGAAACAGCACTATTATTTCAGGAGCCTTTTGTGAGTTTTTAATAGTAAATTGCTTGAAGGTACAAAAGTATATTTCCCGATACCCATAGACATAAGCTTCTTCAAGCAGTGGATTACAAGTACCAGCAAGCTGTCATGTTATGGTAATATATATTACCCGAAAGCACACAGCCCTATTCTACTGACAACTCAATCCTGTGGTTGTGGTAGCTTAAGTTAATCAGAGCAGCATATCCCAGACTAACCTGTGGCAGTGTACTGGTATACCTGCCACAGGTTAGGAAAGATAGGCTTATAAACAACGGTGGTGGTCTAATAGTATACGTCAGATCAGATATTCCATCATTTGTTCGCCATGATCTTGAAATTGAATCTTTTATAGACACTTTGACTAGCAGATTACCAGAACCAAGGGCCACCAAAAACCAGATCATTGAGACTATTTCCGTTGAAATAACTATCAAGAAGATGAAGACACTTTTATGTTTTTGTTACAAACAGCCAAGTGTTCCTGATAGTATGTTTTCATATGCTCTCACGACACTTTTTGACAAAATCATGATTCATTATGAAAGATTCTTATTCATGGGTGATGTAAACATCGACATGTCAGTAGAAAATTCGAGCAGTAACTCACTTAGGGACTTATGTGATATTTTCGACCTGACAAATACTATAAGGGAGAAAACATGTTTCAAAAAAAAACAGAAGGGACACTCATCGATGTTTGCCTCACCCCATGTCGAAATACCCTGAAATCGTCTGGCACTGTGTTAACAGGACTTAGTGACCACCATAGTCTTATATATACAGTACTCAAGGTCATGGTCCCTAGGGTTGAGCCACATACTGTCATGTTTAGATCTTATAAGAACTTGAACCATGAAGATTTTAGAAATGATTTAACATATGCTCCATTCCATGTTGGTAGCGTCTTTGATGATGTTGATGATCAGTATTGGTTCTTCCAAAAAATGTTTACCGACATTGTAGAAATGCATGCACCTCTGAAATCTAAAAAAGATCAGAGGAAAAGCCCGCCCTATGTTTCAAGCGAGACTCGTAAGGCGGCAGCAAACAAAGCCCGTCTCCAACATCGTTGGGAAAATTTTCGGACAAGGAAAAACTTTCAGAATTTTCGTAAGCAGAGAAACCTCTCTGCCAATGTGCTAAGACGGGCCAAAAGAAAATACATTCTTGAAAAATGTAATTCACAGCAGAACCCTGACTTTTTCAAAGTCATCAAACCCTTTTTTACAAACAAGGGTACGTCAAGCTCTTCTGACATTCAATTATTAGAAAGAGGTGGCATTGTGGTAGATCGTTCCTCGGTGTGTGAGGTAATAAACGAGCATTTTGTAAATGTTGCCTTAGGGATCGGGGAAAGACCGTGCCACGAGTCTGCCTCTATGTCAAACCATGAGTTCGTCAAACACAGTCAAGAGAAATACAAATCACATCCTAGTGTTTTGAAAATCAAAAACCAAAAGGAACGTGATAATGATGCAATTTTTCAAATCGATGCAGTCGGCCAAAATGAAGTTTTAAAACTACTTCTTTCAGTCCCATCAAATAAAGCCACTGGACATGACCGTATCCCTGCTAAAATCATAAAAATCGCTGCTCCTTGTATTGCGCCTGCAGTCACTGAAATCATTAATAGTTCCATATTTCAATGCAAGTTCCCCAATGCTTGTAAGCTTGCTGAAGTTGTACCTTTGAAAAAGAATGAAAATTCTTTGGACAAGAGCAAATACAGACCAGTCACCATTCTCACATGCATCTCCAAAGTTATAGAAAAGTGTTACAACACCAAACTGGTAGATTTCAGTAACCAAATTTTATCATCTGTCATAACTGCATATAGAAAGGGTCACAGCTGTCAACATACTCTTTTGATGGTTACAGAGCTTTGGCGCAGTGCTTTGGACAAAGGTAAGGCTGTCGGAGCTTTAGCGATGGATCTGTCTAAAGCTTTCGACTGCCTACCCCATGATCTCATTGTGGCCAAACTCTTAGCATATGGCATGTCAGAACAATCAGTCACTCTATTTTGCAGTTACCTACGAGGTAGGTTCCAAAGAGTCAAAATAGGCAATGCCAAAAGTACATGGAGGGAGATATTGAAGGGCGTTCCACAGGGTTCTATCCTTGGGCCGGCGCTCTTCAATATCTTCCTCAATGATATTGTTTACTTCTTTGAGCAGTCGATTATTGCAAATTTTGCAGATGATAACACCCTTATTGTACAAGGTGAAAATCTACAAACAGTTGTAAACACACTCGGACAGGAAGGCTCTGTAGCTACCGACTGGTTTGCTTTCAATCTTATGAAAGCAAACCCTGACAAGTTTCATTTTATGTCAGCAGCCAAAAAGGCAGATGCTGCAGTAAATTTTAATTCCATTGACATCGATTCCAATTCAATACAAGCCGAAGACTCAATTAAATTATTAGGTGTTCACATTGACAGTCGTTTGAACTTCAACAAACAAATTTCTGAAGTATGCAAGAAAGCTGGTCGGCAAATCAATGCCCTAAAACGATTATCATCTTATTTGAATTACAATGCTAGGCTCACAGCTTTTCGATGCTTCATTCTTTCCCATCTGAACTACTCTCCACTCGTTTGGATGAACAGCTCTAAGGTTCAGATGGACAAGATTGAAAAGTTGCAAGAGCGGGCCTTGCGTATTGTTCTTAGGGATAACAAGTCAGCATATGCCAAACTTTTGACCATGGCTGGTGTCCCATCTATGAGGGACCGATATCAATCCTGTTTATTGAAAGAAGTTTATAAATCTGTCAATCACACAAATCCCAGTTATATCAATAATCTATTTACAGCGCGTGAAACAAACTACAGTTTAAGAGGAACCCACATGCTAAATCTACCAAAAGTTAATACGACTAAATACGGCCTAAATTCCTTCACTTACAAAGGGGCAAAATCATGGAACTCACTCGACAACACCCAGAGGTCAGCTGAATCGCTTCAGAAATTCATGAAATTGATCTAACGTTTTGGTACTCATAGGTGTAAAGCCTCTGGGTGTCGCCGAGTGAAGACCTACACATTATAAGTATCCCCCATGAGTGGGACATTGGCCATGGTCAAAGGAATTATACAAAGGAATTATACTGGTGTGTATTGAGTATATTGTGTATATTTTAGTCTTATGTGTCAATCTTTACTTTTTATACATATATCTTACCTTTTATTCCACGTCGACTATACTAGTCCCTAGTGGACTAATGTTCTTTGTTTGTAATGTTCGACGAAAAATAAGATCTATCTATCTATCTATCAATCACAAAACTGCATCTGTCTGATTTGCTTTTCCAATTTCGTTAAAGGGAAATCTTCATCAATTGTTGTAATAGCATATGCTTTATTTGCCTGTGCCACAGGAATTTTGATGGACTATCACGATTTGCAGGATCTTGAGCTTTGTGATATTGGACCTGATTACCATATGCTGATAGTATGTGTCTGAATACTGGCAGCTGTTAGTTTTGGAATGGCCGATTTCGGCCTTATAATGGCTAGTAGTTAGATTGGAAACAGCATGTAGTTTATACAAGCAGTAAATTAGCAAAATCCAATGACATCATTATAAAAGTTCGATGCTTCTTATTAAAATAGGTTCTTCTTAATTTGTATTATACTTTTGCATATTCGTATCTGTCTTATTGTAACATTACTTGTGGAAGTACTTATGACAGTATGCTTGAAAAGCTGAATGTATTACAGAGGCGAATTATTCGTATCATAAATTTCTCACATTACAGAACTTCAATGAAACCATCATTCAATAACCTGCAAATTTTTATGTATCAGCACACTAAGGGGAAATCTCCAGATGCCTGATTACATACGTTTGTACAGAACAGTTCTATCCATAATTATTATACAAGAAAACGTCAGAATTTACATATGATAAGATGCCAAACAAAAATTAAACAGTTTTCTATAAAATATCACAGTGTGAAAATTTGGAATGATATTCCACCACTCATTAAAAACTACAGTTATTTACCATTAGGAATGAATGAATATGGATCATGTGATTCTGTACTATTTGAAAATTACTCCATTGGCTATGCTGTGCTGTGGGCTTTGTTCTCCGACTCATAGTTATAGTGGAGGTAGGGTGTGTTTATAATGTTCCAGATTCATAAATATCACACAAACGATGTAGGCCTACTTTACTCTTTTACTTTAAACATAGTCACTGACAAGTCGGGAGAATAAAAGGTGATAGGCCTAACAGGTCTCTTTTTATTTTTGGCAGAAGAAATGAAATTTGTGTTTTTGGGTGGTTAGGCCTATACATCTTGGAAAAAGAACTAGTGTCTGCAGTTAATGATGAATATTTCTAAGGTTGAGAGGACCAGTTTAAAACCACCAGTTGCCTTTTATGGGTGACTGCCTGTCTCAAGTCAGGAGTGAAATTTGTTTCTTCGCATTGGTATTGGAAAAGATATGTTGATGCTTTGGCAAGTCTGAAATCTCTTTGCTGTTATTGTTGGGTTTGGAATGAATGAATATGGATCATGTGATTCTGTACTATCATATGTTCAAAAGTCATTTAAAATTGCATTCACTGTCACTATGATCGCTCGATCCATACTATATCCTCTTCTTGTGTCTGTTTTTGTTTATGTGTTTGTTTGTTTTACCATTAGGAAGTTAATATATGTACAGTGTTATGTAACTAACAAATTTGAAATATATATATATAAATATATATATATACATATATATATATTTCAAAATAATCAATATATATATATATATTCTGATATTGCACCAGTGTTCCGTAATGTAAATGTATTCATTTTTATCATAAAGGAGGTTCTTTAAGCATATATATGCTTTTTTCCCTCTTGTCAATATTTGTGTTGTATATTGTATATATTATGCTTTGTATTGGATTATTTAGCTAATAAACAAATCAAATAGTAAAGGACAACGATTTATTTGCAAAATGGAATTGCAACCATACAAGGTACTAGCGGAATTTCTTCACACATAATATTATCAGAAGACCTGCCCATTCTACTTATGCATAAAAATGCTCCTTTGGACTAAGGCTTTGTGAGACATAAGCCAGGGGCATATCTTGCCCACCATGCATGGTGTGACTAATTACTGTCCCTACCCCATAGCTACTCAAATCACATGGGAGACGCAGAGACTGCTCTTACAAGTTTCATACGCTGTGCACATTCAGTCCAACTCCCAGGGATGTCATTTTATAACAATCTATGTAGGGGTTCCAGTATAATTAGGAGTGTTGGCAAGAAACAGGAATAATATTGCACTGCTCCTAGAAATGCTTGCAGTTCACTCACATTTTTCGTTATGGGTGCATGTGCAATTGTGTTTACCTTTTGTGGCAGGGTATTTGATCTTTCTGAATGTACACTTCCCCCGATTCAGTTTGATTTTATGCTTATCCAGCCTACTTGATGCTTCAATCATTTATTTGAAGTAACATCCCTCATTGTGTATGGCTATCAAAATATCATGTTGACATACATTCACATTAGGAAAGACTCGGCCCATTGTTGCCTGAAAAACCTTAGATGCATATTTAACACCGCACGGTAATTCAATATAAGAGCATAACCACTTATGTGTGCTGATAATTAAGTATTTCTTGTTTTCCTGATCTACATCCACCTGAGCATACGCATGACAGACATCTAAGTTTGGGAAAAGCCTTGCCGGCTAGACAGGAAGACAAGGCCTGAGCTGTAGGCAATTAGTACTGCTCTTCATCAACTGCTTTCTTTATGGTGAGCTCATAGTCACCACAAATTCTCACTGACTTGTCAGCTTTGGAAATGAGCATGATGAATGCTCTCCACTCCCTTTTTTTGCAGTTTTGACAATCTAACTGTATTTCTCTAGTTTGTCAAATTCTTTTTAACTTCATCTTTTAAAACATATAAGGGACTGGACGGGGTTTATAATATACTGGTATCCCATTTCCCTGTACCTGAATGTGGGCCTTAAATCTCTTGATGCCATCATACCCCTCAGCAAACAGGGCTTCAACCCCTCTTGTTACCACCTGTTTCATCAGTGGCATACACACCATAAATACTCACATAGTCCTAACCATTGGCCCCACTTTATGTGGCATTTTCGAGGGGGCCATCTTTTATACTTTTCACCTGACTCACTTGTATTGCTTGTGTACAGTGATGCTATGTGCTCTTCCTCTGAACACTTGTAGCATTAAAATCACTTCAGTTTGCATTTGTTTGGATAATATTGGCCACTCCCTCTTAAATATTTGCCACTGTCTCTCCAGTGTGCATTGACTGGGTTTGTTCAATATCCATTGGCTGCCACTCTTCCCACTCTTTAAGTGTCCGTTTTACTGTTGCACAGGATCATAGTATTACCACCACGCATAAAAACATCTTCATCAGAATGTCGTTCCTTAAAATTCTTTTCATCCATTTCCATGAAATAGCTACTTGACATGCATAGTCAAATGGCAATTCCAACATGTTATGGTTTTTTTTCATAATGGGCTCATCTCTCAGACCTCACACAAACATGTCTCATAAGGTATAATTCAGGAACATAGTTGCAATGGATTGGCAACTTTTATAATTACACTATAAAGTCACTGAGCGATTCCCATCTTCACATCTTCACGAATTCTTGTACCAAAATGATAGCTTTTAGCTATCTCAAGGGCCTTTGGATTGCAGTGCTGCTCTAACACTTATATGATACTTTCCAGTTGGGTATCTTTGGTTTTTTTTGTGGCGCTTGCAAGTAACTTCGATTTGAGTATGCTTCCAGTCCAATTTTGGTTAAACATATTGCTTTCTGTCCATGTTTAGTAGCACCTTTTTGAGGATCTCTTTCACTTATGTTCACCACGACTTGGATGGCAGCTAAAAAACATTTCCATTCATTCCACATAGGCATGCAAAATCTCTTCCTCATGGCCAAACTCACCCAATCTTCCAAGATTTGATCTGAAGCCATGATTCTGTTGATCACCACCGTAACATTGGACAATCAAGTCCAGACAAACCTTCTGCAATATTGAGCAAATAAAAGAGTGTTCTCCAGGCCTGAATCTTTACTTTGCAGTGGGTTTCTTGGACATCATCATCGCCAAAGTATCGTATTTCTGGGTCCCAATCCAGATCAGTAAATGATCCAATGCAGCATTGGTGCTACAACTCCCGGTGATTTTTATTGGCACAACTTCCACCCCCTCATTGAGCTGTGCAATTGAGCATACTCAATATCACATCCAGTATATAAGGTCTAAGGCCTAAACCTTACACCCGTTTACGAAACACTATACATATACTGTAGTTTCGTCGTGCAAAGCTGTTTTACAGGCACAGGTTTTATAGAGCTGATATGCTTTGTCTCCCTATAATGGTCAAAACTATTACTCACTCTTTTGATGGTTGGTAACCATTTGTGTTTTACAGACTGACTTGTGTTTTTCTTTAATTCTGATCAAGCAGTGCTCAGGGTTCATCAAAGTCAGCTCAGCTTAGGACTGTCAATTTATCTCGTCATTACATTTCTTGCATTGAAGATCAAAACAACCAAAAAAGCTTTTCTACAAAACTTAACATTTAATCAACTTTTAAAGATTATAGGTCCAGTTTGAATAATTATAACCTTGACCCGAATTCAAGGTTATGCCCTTTCTACTTTTGCTGCCATAGCCCACACACAAAAACTTAAATTAATTGAGCAGGTGGTGCTACCAAGACTATATGATTGATTTATAATATCTCTCTTTTCCATGAGAACTCTGCTGGGTTCTGGTCAACATTGTAAGAATGTAATTTGAGTGAATCTTTACCACACGTGCAGATGTAGTAATGGCACCGTTGTTGTTGTTTTTATCATTATTATTAGTTGTATTATCATTATTATTGCTAATTTTTTAAAAGTGTGTAATGATTCGTAATAATATATGTTAGCATCTTTCATTGTGGAATAGTAATATGCATGTTTATGTAATATTGCTATCAACACAAGATCCACTATTAAGATGGTTATAATGTACGTTTGCAGGGTCTCCATACGACTACTTCAATAAGTTAAATATGTGGGTCACACATATACAAATACAGCCCCCTCAAAGTGAAGTTCTGTTTTAAAAGCAGTGTACCTATAGTTTATTATAAAGTTTAAGTTAACTGCTCGATGGATTTTCTTCAATTGTGACACAATCTGCTGGCCGCATCCTGTTTCGGCCCAACATTGATGTATCTTGGGCAAATTTACACCAGGTTCATAGAAATGGTCAAGGTCCACTTTTCATGATTTTCCCGGGAAAAATCTGGGCTGACACCACTCGGTTAGCTGCTTTGAAATTACAATATCTAGGCTCAGCTCTTCCTATCTGAGATCAATATAAGCAACCACTGAAAGGTAAAACAGCTCAAAACTAGTTGACAGGAAGCTTTGAATGTATGTGGATCACCAAAAAATCAGCTGTACACAAAGAGGCCTTGATTTTTTCTCTTGTTTGAAATGCTCTCTAAGGAGGTAGTCCAATCGGTCACGTAATATATTCAATTCATATATGTAAAACAAGTAAGACTCAAACAGACAATATACAAATATATGTAAACATATATATTACATATGTGTCTAGTGTCTGGAACCACTTCCTGTTTTTACCCTATTCTGCAGTCCGAATTCTTGACACTCCTCTAAGCTAATCTGTCACTGTCTAATCTATATGTAAATGTAAAATGATCATTACACATTTTCCTGACGATGTTCTCTAGAAGTCAGACTTAGGCTCCATTAGCCGAAATATATTAAAGAATCCTTTGCGGGTAAATACTCAGAACATATTTCGGAGCCAGTCCCCACACATGTCTCTCTGAAAAACGGCTGTTTGTGCAAGCTTTATATTCAGCAAAGACAAGCCAGACAATAATAAATAAATATGAACGTCTGAGATGGTGAATTAGCCAAAAAAAGTGAAGATTTGCTTATAAATGCAGAGCTTCAATATGAATAAGGAATACCTGTCAACTGAACATAATTACCAAATTTTGTTAAGTACAAGTTTGGATAAGAATAATTTCACTTACTACGGAACTAGTATGTACTCTTTTGACCTGGACAACTCACATTAGGTTAACTACCTGCAGTGTATATTGGAAGTAGAAACAAACTGTGGCATTATATGCAGTCCCAGTGATTTAATATAAACAGTTACAGCTATACCATCTGTACAAACCTGGGGAAATCGTTACAAGTACTGTAACAGTGGACATCCTATACCAGAAATGTAAACCAAACCCCATGATAACACCTACTCCTGACTATGAAATATCCAAACAATAAAGCACTATTGTGCCCCCAACTCTGGTTTAATGTTTCAAAAGAATGAGTCAAGTGTGACATTTGTGTAAATACTGTCAATTTTATGTAATTCTGACATTGAGTAAATGTGTACTTAGACATGTCAGGAAAGACTGACAGTCAATAATATATCAGTCAAGAAAATGTATTCTTAACCAGGATATATGTACAATTAGGCAAACTTTCAACTGTTGTTGGTGGCTACCCGTTACCGACAGGTCGAGGGGGTTTATCCTGACAGAAAACATGTAAGCCGCAAATGTCTGAAAGATCATTATTAAAACAGAATGATGCACAAAGATAAAATTAAGTAGAAAACAGGCAAGCGTAAAATTATTGAAGCAAATCTTTATAACAATCTCTGAATATTTCCAGCAAAAGTTGTAGAAATATTTATTCAAAAGTACATCTTGGAATCCTCTTGACTCAATTTTGTTGTAAATAAATTGGGTTTTAGATGCAAAGTCCTGAAATTAAGACGACACAAAAAAAGGCCAAACCTCAAAATGTGAGACAAAAATATATCATAGCCAATAATTTCTGTAATAATAATGTCGGGGAAAGAACAGTTTGCAACTTCAAAGTTAAACTCATCAACTTTGTAATAAACCTTAGTGCAAAACCTGTTATTTGTGACGCCAATATATGAGGCCAGAAACACATCTCTGATACCATCTGAATTGTAACCTTCCAAAGGGATATCTTTGGCACAAAATCTGTAGCAAAACTAACATTTTGTATAAATATACAAGCAGTCTCAACAATTTACCTTGCATTGTTTGATAATTATATAGCCATCTGAAAGCCCTGCTTCATCAATTTAGTCATACCTTAATTCACATCAGGTTAAATATAAATCAGCGAGTAACTGGGAGCAGTTACTACCCATTGGAATGCCTTTTACAATGTATTTGTTAAAAAACCAATGGTCCACATGCAACAAAAGTATGCTCCTGGAGAAAGTTTATAACATCTATCATTATCAACAGTACAAGATTTAATCTTACTTTTTGACTGTTTATTATGCGACTTATGTGCTTTATCTAAATATAGTTTAATATATATGTGTGGTTTACTGTTTTGTTATATATATATATATATATATATATATATATATATATATATATATATATATATTTATATATATATATATTATATATATATATATACATAATGTGATTTTTTCTTATTTCAATGCGTGTCAAAAAACTGCACATGATATTTGTAAGACAAGCCTACTTTCATATGACTTACTTTTCCTTTTATTGTTCATATACACCACAAGCAAAGGGTCACGATGGCCAGCATCTCATTCCCGACTAACTAAGATAGATCCCGCTTTCATATTCTGGTGACCATTTGTGTAATGCGACATCAGCCCTACATTTGGTGCTTCTTTTACAGTTGTGTATGACGATATGTCAATGACCCAAGCTCTGTATATTAACCAAATATGATTCTATTGTTATCCAGAAAAGCCAGTGCAGTTTGATTTGTTAAAGTGCCGAAATATGAAGAGTTACAAAGCTGATTTGAGATGCTTGCACGTCACAGATTCACAAGGACAATCTTCTGTGTGCAGAGACATGTCCCATCTGGAAAATTGTGGTAAATTGCTTCCTTTCCTTACAGCAACGATCCCCTTCAGATTCCAATCTATCTTAGAAAATATGGACATTGCTCTCAGAAATGAAGGAGTCAAACATGTCACATAATTAGGCACTGCCTCTTGAATATTTCACATTTTGTGCATTGAGTTGTAATGGTGTAACTCCAGTTGAAATAGCTGTCGAAGATGTTGTGAAAAGTATCTAAAGATATAAATATTTAGAAGGTAACAATTCATGTCCTTGCATGTGGGCGCAATTTTGTAGTATAATAATTGTATGGTCATCAAGTTCAGTTTAAAGACATTATGCAGTAGAAACATAATCATAAAAATTTAATTATACAGTGTATGGGTACATAATTCACATGGTATTTTAGTGTCCACGCTTTGGCTACATAGTATGTAAACTTAAAACTACTTTGCATATAAGATAAACAATTCACAAAATTAAATGCCCAGAGAACAGTGAAGTGATAGTTCGCAAAATTAAGTTCCTGCAAAATTTTCATGACCAGAGTATTGGTGTATTCATAATTAAGTTTCCTTGTGACACCTTATAATTCAGGAGCTGTAAAGAACCTAGGCCACATAAATCACTCGACTTAAGGTTCTATTTTTCGACACTTATATCGAATTACCAAATATTCAAGAGTGGCTACATTGTTTTCTTATTCAATGCCTGATGTTACTGGTTAATGTTTTTACAGAAAAATTTGAATGCCCAAAGAATTTTGCAAAATGCACTGATAGTTTTTGCCTGCCTTTGATGAAGGTGTGTGATGGAAAGAAAGACTGTGCTGATGGAGAGGATGAATTTGACTGTGGTAAGTTACCAGCATAACCTCAAACTCCTATGAAAAGAGTTTAACACTTCCATTTGTATTCCCATTTTTGTGCAAAAGAAGGCCTACATAATTTTTTTTTGAGTTATAATGAAATAGGGATAATAGAGCATTATCATTTACTCAATAGTTTCTTGTTAGTTTACCGTTGTGGCTGCTGTTCTTTTATCCCACCAGGCTGATGAAAAGAGCTTCACACATTTCGTGGATGAATTGTATGCTGGTAATACTGGTGTGTATTCACTTATTCTCACTCATTATACTTGCACTAAAACATGGAGCGCAGCTGCCATTTGAAGGAGGGAGACTTAGTTTCATTTTGAAGCTATGCTATCCATCTGATATCTTGTGTAAACATTGGGCATTTTAGTTCATAAGAAAATATTTGTAAATGTGTCAATGATTAAAATCTTATTCAAGGCACAACATCATTGTATTAATGAAGATTATTCCATAAGTTGAGAGGACCGATTAAAAACCACCTGTTGCCTTTTAGTGGTGCCTGGCTGTCTCCAGTCAGGAGTGAAATTTGTTTCTTCGTGTCGATATTGGAAGACAAATGTTGATGCTTTGATAACACTGGGATATTGTTGGGTTTCAAACTTATGAATATGGGTTATGTTTTTCTAAACTAGTTTAAACTTACACTCTTTTTAAACTAGCTGCAACAAGAATTGTCGTTTCTGAACATAGTGTACACATTTTTTTCTTCAGATACCTGGGTATGTGAAGGGTACTATCGTTGTCACAACAGTCGAATGTGTATCCCATTGTCACACATATGCGATGACTTTAATCACTGCCCAGAGGCAGACGATGAGACTTTCTGTCGGCCATCTTGCCCCGAAGACTGCAACTGCACATCTTTGGTTTACAGCTGCAGTGAAAGCAATATGAGTGTTATACCTCAACGATTGTCCTATGCTGCCAGAAAAATAGATGTGTCACATAATCATATTAATTTGTCCCTTGTCGATTTCAGCTGGTATGATTTTTTAGCAGAGCTAAATCTGTCAAGAAATCACATTAAAGATATTCCAAAACTGGCGTTCACAGGATTGAAAAACCTTTTTATATTGGACCTGAGTGAAAACTTAATACTTCGTTTGAGAAATGGAACTTTTCTGGACCAAAATAATTTGAAGAAACTTGTGCTGTTTGGGAACACGTACCTCCGCTCAATAGAACCAGGCTGTTTCACTGGATTGAAAATAATCAGAAAGTTGGAAATAACTAGGACATCACTGTTTATGCTACATGGACATACTTTTGAGGGATTGGAAAAACTGGCCAATCTTTCTCTCCATGACAATAGAATAAGAGTCATAGAGGATGGTGCATTTGACGGTCTTGCTGACCTTCAAAAGCTCGACATCAGCGGAAACGTTATTACTGTTTTTACCAAGACTATGTTTTATCCAATGAAAGAGTTGAAAGAGTTACATACCAGTGCATACAAGTTCTGCTGCATCCGTCCCCGAGGAGTTGAAGAGAAAAAATGTTTCCCTGTAAGGGACCCGTTTTCAACCTGCAAGGATCTAATGAGGCATAACATTCTACGGGCCATGATTTGGATCCAAGGGGTAATTGCAATGAGCGGTAATGCTTTTGTTATCTTATGGCGACACATTAAAGCCCCAGAAAGTTTGCGGCGACCAAATGGTGTACTAGTCTTACATTTGAGTATATCAGACATATTAATGGGCTTATACCTGTTGGCTATTGCAACAGCAGATCATATGTTTCGTGGTGTCTATATATGGCAGGCTGATTACTGGAAATCTAGTATATATTGCCTTCTTGTAGGAATTACAGTAACCATTTCTAGTGAGGCATCCATCTCTTTCCTATGTCTTATAACAATAGAAAGAGTTGTTAGCGTTTGTTATCCATGGAAGTTCAGATTTAGCCTGATTAGCGCCAAGGTTGGAATATTTCTCGCTTGGACAGTTGCTGTAGTACTCTCCATAATCCCGATATTTCCCAGTGACTACTTCAAAGGACAATTTTATTCTAGCACTGGTATGTGCTTATCCCTACCTCTGACCAGAGAAAAGTTACCTGGATGGGAATACTCTATGGTCATTTTTACTTTTTTCAACTTCTTTGCCCTTGTGTTTGTTGCCCTTGGACAAGTAAAGATGTACATGGTGGCCCGTGCCTCAGGCAAGAGAGTTCGTTCTAATTGTAAGTCAGCCTTGGAAGCCAAACTGGCTCGAAAGTTGGCCCTGATAGTTTTCACTGATTTCCTGTGTTGGTTTCCCATAACGTTAATGGGTAAGTAATATTTATGAGTTTCCAGTAAAAATTTTATGCATGTTATTCACAGTGTCCCATATACATGGAAAAGGGCTGTTACAGTGGGTATTCTCGTTATTATAAACTTACATATATGCATCTTAAAGAGCGTTGGTTTCATAGTAAAATTGTTATCCAGAAATATTGAACCATACGCTCATCAGTTACAATTATGCGAATGATCCATGAACTTTTAAATTGGATAATAACAGGAAATTCTGATTGACTATACTTTCCCAGTAAACCATATTTAAATATTTATCTTGTACAACATGAGATTGATAATAATTGACCCAGGTTGTATATTTAGGAATCCATTGCTGTTCTGTGGTCTGATAGTGGAAGATTTTATACACTGAGATGTCTGATTCTTTTTAAATTTACTTGAGTTTGTTTATTTTCAGTCAAACTATTCTAAAAACCTGAAACAGTCATCTAAAAACACATAAGAATTTACCTGGCTTGTTAAGTGTCGCATTATGAAGTTTAGTTTTAATCCAGTAAATTTGCGATATGTTAAAACCTATCAAAATAGGAATCCTTGTACTGGTTGGCCATCAGATGCCTGAAGAAACGTACGCATGGATCACTGCCTTCATTCTACCCGTGAACTCTGCAGCCAACCCTATACTCTATACTATATCTGCTTTAAATGTCACTCTGGTATGTTCTCTCTAGAAAATTGAATAAATAAAAATAAAAAATAGAAAGGCCAAAAGCAAGTTACCGACAGACATGCACCTTCTGAAGGACACCCTATGACATCTTTTGACTCCCTGAAAAACTACTCCAGATATTAGTTTAAGAGCAAAATAGTATTGTACTGTTCAAAAAAATGCATCCGTACCTGGTAGCTCATAGCATATAGCAATAGCAGTTGTTTATATTTCCGTGTAAGGAATGTAAGGTCCAGTTACAGGTGGTCCTGAGCATAACAGCAACTAAAATTATTTAAAGTATGATTACCATTATGCTGAGACATAAACAATGCACTGCAATAATTACATGTTGTAATTGTGATTGTAACCATTATGAACGATAGTGCTTCTGGCTAAGCAAACTTAAAATATTTGCATATGACAAATAATACGTCTGTCAGAAATCCGAAATTGTATTGGAAAACAGATCCTTATATACATAAGCAGATCCTTTTACTAGTTTACGTCACAGTCCGACTTTGTTTGATACATAAGCATTGATTTATGTTTTGCTGGAATTTATGTTTGGTATAACAGAAACTCGGACGAATTGCTCGCCAAGATAGTGAACACAGTAACAGCATACAATCAAGTAAGTTCTGCCGATTATCAGCAAAACAAGATGGTAAGAGAGAAATGACACACCATATATATATATATACTGTTTAGTTATTATTATGTGTGTGTGTTTTTGTGTGCACTTGCGTTTAAAGGGGATGATAGTAAGATCCAAAATTTACTTTCATGTTAATACTGTAAGCTTGTACCCAAATAGGCCTGTCATAGTATTGTGAAATAACATGCAAATGGAGAAATTCCCAATATTTTCCGCATATTAATGAAAAACTCCTGGTTTTATATGTACGATTTACAATTATGAAACTGACGCTTGCATTTCTTGGAATATAGAAATAGTGGAACATTTTGGGCAAATAAAGGTACACTTTTTTTGCATGGACACAATTTCAAATGTCATTGCAAGCATAAGGTGTAGTTAGATTTGAAATATGTAGAATAAGTCCTGTTGAAAAGTGTATGTAAATTTACATGTAAAATGTGTAGTTTGTGTTTTGAACCTATTCCAAAATGAAGTCATCAAACTGGAATTTCCGAGAAAAAAATGTCATCCATGAACTAACAAGACTATAGGTTTTGTCTATTACAAATGTATGTTATCAAATACATGAACACAAACTTGCTGTTGGGATACTTTCCATGGCCTTTTAAACTCAATAATAACCATATAATTTATACCATTTACACAGGTTTCATTGGGGATAACATAAGTATGCTCTGGACCAATGAGTTCTTGCACCTTAAACCATGGAACCCATACCTCACTTCACTAAGAACCTTGAAAACTGAAGGCAGACCATTAATTAAGGCAAGGGACGTGCTTTACGTAATACGTTGCGTCAGTATAGCACTGGATGAATTGCATCAGAATGACCTCCAACACAGTAACATAACAGAGAATCATGTGGTAATTCAACAAGAGGCAAGTACTGTTATAGTTTTCTCTTTTCGGGTTAGGGGCCTTAACGCCTCATATAACACCAGATTTCAGACTTGTGACATTTGGTATGTGAATCAGGCATCTGTTTTTCCTTTATTTTACAATAACTATTTTCCAGAACTCCGTAACTAAGGTTCATCTGTGTGGGGTCCCAATTGAAGCAGAAAACAAAAGTGTGTTACAGGAGGACATCCGAGACCTTGGTCTTTTACTTCGGTCACTGATTCTGGAAATGACTACGACAAAACAAGACCTCTCATCATTTTAACATTTTACAGCTGCGTCGATAATCCATTTTTATTATTGAAGAGCGTTGATGGATACAAATAATGAACATTTTCTATCCTCGCTTTTCTTTCGCAAGGAACATGGTAGCTACGGGACAGACATTAAATTGATTGTGGTCAAACATGGTTTTTGCTTCTTTGTTGTTTCACACGATTGCTATATTGAACTCTATCAATTATGTTATAATTTTGAGCCAGCCATGCAACTTTAATGATATGACCAAATAAATAAACACTCCCTCCCTCTTCTTTCTTCAGACGTGTAACTTGGACCGTCATTCTGAATTATGTGCCATATTGATTATCGATGAAGGTTGCACTTAATTGTAAAACCAAAAATGATGGTAAAGGGTATATCAGCATTGCACCTAATACCTTCAGTTGTTTTTTTTTTTTTTTTTTTTTGAATGTGAAGTCATCAATCTAAGAATTAATAAAGCATATATATAGAGTCTTTAAAATCTTTGATACCACTGAATGTGTACATGTCTATTTAAAATTTTGTGTGATGTTCATGTAAATATCGGCGGGCTGTGTATCTTCGCTAAGGAGGCCTTGACCATATGCGATATCAAAGCCTGGGTTATAAGGTACTTCACAGGAGTTCTGAACACTTAATATTCCACAGTAGCATCTAACCACGGGCGTCATATCACTTCAAATGGTCGTTAGAGGACTATCATAATGCTGGATGCCAAAGTTCCATTTGGAATTATTCTTGCAATATCACCCTTCAACATTCAAACATACCACACTGTAATATGAACAATTCTGTCAAGGTCACACATTACAAGTGGATCACAGTTGTAAACCATAAGTTTTTTCATAAGTAGATGGAAGTTTCCTTCCCTTATTAGTTTACGTCAACTGAAAGACAAGGTACAAAGCTGTGATATTGATTTCCAGTTTTATACAATTTGGAGACAAAAGAAGTGAGCGGTGAGATTGGTTTAAATGGGGTGCCAAGAAACTCTTTGGCAAATATGACGCATAATTGCGGAGTTGCATGACATGGCCAAGGAAAGTTAGTTTACAGTTCAGTGCAGAATAAGGAACGGTTGTTGCGGAATTGAGATAAGGTAGGACAAGATGAAAAAAATGGTCACAAAGGGCATCCACTGTTGACGTGCACAAGGGGTTTAATTAAATGGCCTGTTGGAAGCACATGGCATGTCCTTGAAAGTCAGCAAGGGTCGGCATGGGAATTACTGGCAACAGACTTCTGATTTGTAGAGATGAAGAATTTTTAACGTGTTACTTTGCACACACACACACACACACACACACACACACACACACACACACACACACACACACACCCTCGAAAATAAAACAATCTAGAAAAGTGTGCATTTATCTTCACAAATGGATACCCTAAACTTTTCTGCTGATTTTAGGCATTGGGCCGTAAACACTTAAATGAAGAAATTGATAATTTCAGTACGAAAACTTTGTTTCTGCTTCTTTCTGAAACGATTTACCGACAGCTTCTGCAGAAAATGTATCGTTTAAAAGATTTAATAACACCGGTATTCCTAAACTCACTATTCTGACGTGTACCCTTATTGATCAATAAAAAATGGCAATGATAGCAGCAATACCTTTTACCGCTTGAAAAATACTTGATGCAATGAGTGACATATTGCAGACTTTTATTACCGTAAAAAGACTGAGTAAGCTCTCTCAGCGAAGTAACTAACAAAACAATTGAGGGCAATTTCCGAATCTTAATGAATAAATTAAGTTACCCCAGACAATTGAAAAATAAAACAATTGGGTCACTTCACGGATTCACATTAAAGTAAACAATTATTACAAGATATCAAGCTCACCTGTGTTGAAGGCCTTGGAGAGATCAAGCAAAATAAGAACCTTTCCTAAAACATTTCTATTAATAGATCTATATATTGAATAATGAATATATTTGTAAACGGTGCACACATTGTGTTGCCCTGAGAAAATAATAATGCTGTATGACACTGTCTCTTGGAGAGATAAAAAACAACTAGACGCTGCCTCCCCAGAGTCCCTATAATGAATTATAAAAAAAAAAAAAAAACAACATGCCCACCGAATCTGAACAATATCTGATTTTAAATGCAAACTGGGTATCAAACAATATATGAAGCCCATCTAGTTACATGATTATTTATGTCTCCTTTTAGAACTTCGAGACGGCAGAATAGGCTGAAATATTTCTATGGTTGTCAGACATTTCTTAATACCTTTTTCAATATTTAAATAAACGCTACCAAAGTTCCACACTCTATCTGCTTTTATTGGTAGATAAATGGTAACTGTCAAAGGAAGGGCAATTTCGTCCGACTTCAGGTGATCTGGTTTGAAGGGTGAGGATGACTTGCTCTCCTCATGCTCTCCGGCCTAATAAGAAAGCCTACCATAGCAAGATCAGGGTCATTTTTATCAAACACCTCTCCAATAATGGGATTCCCATTCGTCTTTTGAATTATTACTGTAAATTGATACAGCGATGCCTGCTTTCAATTAGACGAGAGATGTTTATGAATATTTGAAAAAAAATCTCAGGTGATTGTAGCAAAACAACACTTAAGCATTCAGAAATTGATAGTTATAGCATTCGTAGAGGTATTGGCAATAAAGTTGCTCATTGTTCAGATAATATACTCAGTTTATTTATACATAGAAGAAACCGGTTGCTGTGAATGTTTTCAATGCAAACAGAAGATACTGGTTGTTTACTAATGTTTGAAAGATTGATGTTGAAGTAATAAAGAAGATCGATACATTTTACAGAAAACATCTGCAACAGGACCCACTGACTACTTGGCACTATAAGCGATTCAGCCGGTGGTCTATTATGACCCCCCCCCCCCACACACACACTTTTACATTAGAGTTTGTGTACTTTTGTCTCACATAGAGACACTTAATATTTGTAAATCTAGAAAACACTTCCGTCTGTGTTCTCGCGAAATATATATATTAACATATATATATATATATATATATATATATATATATATATATATATATATATATATATATATATATATATATGAACAAAGAGACACCTGCACCGTCTCCGTTTGTTTGAACTACCTTTCATGGTGGTTTCTGCATTAAAAGAATGTCATCATATTTCATTAAAGATCCAGAAAATGTTAAAGGCCTAGTATGGATTAATATGACCATGTTTTAAAAAATGAATAAATACATTTTGTGTCATGTGGAAATCCCAGTGTCACCTGAAGGTCATGCATTTATTGCTGTCAAGCCATTTTGAAGAACCTGTCTTATATGCATTCGCACTACCTGTCCGGTTACATGAAAAATGCTATACTTCACTGATACAATAAAGTGGCCACACGTATCATCATGTTCAGTTGTTTGAAGGAGCATCAAACAACACCAAAAGTTCATGTGGCGCGTATTGCGAGCTGGAGATGGTTAAAAATCGAGAACGCCTTATTGTTAAGCGGTGAATGTAGAATGCACGACAGGAAGGTAAAAGAAAAAGGGAACTCAATGTACTCCTTCCTCACAGACCTACAACGTCTTCCGAGATGGCTTCACAACATGGCCATGAAAGATTTTTGGCCTTGCAAGTTTTAAAAATTGTGTGCCGACCATTTTTTATCAGACAGTTTTGTGCAGGACAAGCAACTGAAGCTAACTGCTGTACCAATGTATACATTTACACGGCTACGGCCAGACATGGTCCCAACAATCTTTTTCCAATGTGAGACCAGTGTGAAGGACACGGTTGCTGAGGGCGGGGCAGCACCAAAAGCGACAGGACCTGGGTGAAGAAGACGGAGCTACATTGACAAAAGACTGGCAAAGAAATCAAAGTCGGAGGTTGGAAAGTTTTTACGAATATACTGTTGTGTCATTAGTCGGTTTCATCAAAGTCTCACTTGTTCCCACCATGTGCAGGGCCTAATTGTGACTAAAATGCACGGAACTGCAGCATGTGGTCATCTTTTCAAACTTTGTCGTTCTAGCCTGAGTGATAATATACTGAATTAGAATGGGGAATCTTGCATTCCGCTTGTCAAGGTCTTGGGACGGAAGTTCAAAATTATTATTACTTGTTTCTATTACGAATATATAAATGCATATTTGAAAGATAGAGAAAGATTTAGTTGTTCATTACTTTGATGCATTGGCAAGCTGCATTTTGTCAGGAACAGTACTGTGATGGGCAAGGACATGTAAAGGCCTATACCAATGTATAGGAAAAGTGCTCTTATCTCGCAACTATGTGTGTGGCCAGACAACCGAAGATAAGCCCAAGACCATGGATGGAAATTAGAGGTGTTAAATTGGGAAACGTGTAGATGTTGTCCGGTTCTCTTTTCATGGAACGTATATATATTTGGTACCAATTTGAACATTCAGGCATTTTCTGCACATATTGAAGTGCAGTGAGTGTTTCAAGTGTAATGAGACTGATGTTGTTTTTTTATAATTGTATGATGAATATAGTTTGTTATTGTTAAGGTCATGTCAGGTTGGCTCAAAGTGTTTAATGGTCAGCTGATATATGGTTACTTCCAATAAATGGGTAAATTTATGCATATTTGACTTTCTTTCTCTCTCTCTCTCTTCTCTCTCTCTCTCTCTCTCTCTCTCTCTCTCTCTCTCTCTCTCTTGTATAAATAATTAGCATCTAAATGAGCTGGCTGACAAGTTGAACTATGTCTGATTATCAGTGAAAAAAAATTAAAACTGTTACACGGAAAACAGCTACACTAACAGTTACCTTTATGAATTTCAACATGCTGATAAATGTAATAGAATTTTACAATAATTAGGACTGTTTGACCTTCTAAACTTTATAGAACCATGAGTTAGATGTACATTATGCTTTGCTGACTTGCAGATGACTTGCAATAGCATACTACATTTTTGAACTCTAAATTATTACCTTAATGAATGACTTATTAGATGACTTGTGGGATTCTATGCTTTCTTGAACATTTACATTTCCTTTCAAAAATACTTCTGGAAATCATACTTGAAATGTGACTGTTATGCTTACAATTTATTACAACAGTTTTTATGTTTTGAGGCCTGATGTCACTTGTGTCTGGCTGATAATTAACATTTGGACCAACTCTGACAACGTATTGACTTTTTACCACTATATCTGCACATTCAAACACTTTTCTCGAAATACTCTTAGTTTATCTCCTTTAAAACAACAGCATGCCTTTAACTACATGTCGAAAACACATCGAATTGTTTAATCATGTTGTTTGCATTCTTGTTGATGGTCATTTTAGGCCAAGGGGGCTTTTCTGATGGATTTATGTTGGTGTTAGTGTCACTTTGTGGACTTATATGGATGATGATCATTGTTGTGATGGTGGTTGCAACTAGTGTCTTTAAAAATGCTGAATTTTATTGACATTTTCAACAAATTAGGAACTTGTGCTTGCAAATTCTCTGATGTGCTACAGATTTTGGTCCCTTTTCATTAATTGTACGGTCCTGTATGCACATGAATGATGCATCTGTTCAAGCCAGTTTACTGAAATAGGCCTACAATTTTAAACAAAGGTTTTTGCATTCTGTCATGTCTAAACAAGAAAAGGCTTTTTTTTGACCCTATGGACCTTTGCACATACGTTTTGGTCTCTTTTGGGTAAAGACGAACTGTAAATGTATGTGATTCAGCTATACATATCAAAGAAGATTGCCTTTGGTCGGAATTGACTTGGATTTGTTTCATTAGGACTACGATTTGGATATGGTAATGACACTGTCTAATTTAAATTGGGAAAAATACAGGACAATTTTTGGGTCTTTTTCAGGGGGTCACACGACGAAAAAATCAGGGAAGAAGACTTGTGACCCTTCAACATTTTCTCAGACGGTATTTCATGTTTTGAACTGATTTGGGGATTAACTCTTATCGGAAACTCCGGCCATATCTGAGGGGACCATCAAGTGAATAGTGACTTTTTTTTTTTAAGTACAAAATGTGTACACTGCATGTTAACAGTGCAACGACAATCCTGAGTGAAGTCAGAAACGCGGGATGAAAAACCAATATTACATGGAATGCAGGCTACATTGTACAATACTGTTTCACCTCGTCAATTTTAGTTCAAACTCTGAAAAATATCATATTATGGCTGGCCACAGCACAAAAGGTATCTTTCTTTGCGGCATTTGAAGGCTGTGAAACAAATACGTTATAAATGCAAGATGCCTACCATCGAACCTGGGTTAGGTATATGCAGGCCTTATCTATGCAGTTTGCTTTTCCTCCCAACCCAGACTCCATAAATGTGGTCTCCATTTTATGTCTTTTCTTTCGATCTGTGTTATCAAATGAAATACAAATTATCTGAACGACACTCAGAGCCACTTAAGATATTCACCGTGGAAAGTTATGCAGATACCAGTATAAAAACATGTATTTGGGAGTATTACATGTATATATTGTACCCATATCTGGCAACATGATTGACTGTGACCTGATGGTCCAGTAAATGTATACGAAAAAAACAATCAACTGTGTGCACTTCTCATTGAAGCCGGAAATTCAGTACTTTTGATGTAATAATACGCACAGCCACAGGACACCTATTTTCGTAATATAAACTAAATATCATACAAGATCGAGTAGGAAAATTTACAGATCAGTGGAATTCTTAGTTTATCAGCAGGATCCATATACGGTTATGTCATCATTGGGTTTAATTAACATGATGAACCTAAGATGCCAAAGACGAATGCTTCTCAGAAAGAAAAGTGCATGGTGCCGATATGAAAAACCATAAAGATGTGGCTAGATACATATCGACGTTTTTTAATTGGATCATAAGTATCCTAACATATGTCATGAACAAAGTTCAAATTATTTTACAGAGTTTGTTGTTCACAGCTTTAGTAGATGTCCACAAAATATGGCCGAAATATAAATGAATATTTGTGGGGTTGTGATTCATATTAAAGCATTCATGGCAAAATTGTCTTGTGATAATGCAAATGGAGGTGTCCAGTATTTTATTCATTGACTTTATCTATCTCCTATTATAACCTATTCATCATAATTTATTCACATTACTTTGCTTTAGGAATAAAGAATCGCACACGATAATATTATGAGTTAGTCACAGCCCAAAGTAACCACAATATCCCTGTTTGGTAACATCTGCTCTGGCTAAAATAATTGCAAATTTATCCACAATCTTGCAGTACCATTTATGTTTTTTCTTCAAACAATTCCCTAGATCTTGCCAGGTGAGCTATCAATCAAGAGGTGGGAATGATGCTTGTTTTCTGTGGGTAATTGGGAAGCTTCCAGGACAGCTTCATTATTGCCAGGTTCCAGCTCTGTTGCTTATGAAGGTATGTCTGTTGCCTGCCCTTCAAATATTCAAACACAACCAAGTATCCCAAATTCAGATTCATAGTATGACAAATTTGTTCTTGATGAACAGATCATTCGTAACTAATATAACGATTGTATTCTGGTGGTTACTTTTTTTAATATATATTCATGACTGTTTATCTAGCTCATCCACTATAGCATCTACTATTATCAAAAGCAGGGTGCCTCGATTGACTTGACCCTTCAAGGCCAGGCACATACTACACATGTATAGGCAGGCATTCGTACCCATGTTGCCAAATTCTATAGTACGCATCACCTTACCTGGAGGAAGTTTATCACGCACGGCTTATTCCTGATCACCTATTATCCCTGTTTCGTGTTACCTATACCACTCATTCCCATTACAATGCAGGTGGGTGGATGTTATGATACCTAGCGACATGTATATACTCTTCCAACTTGTCGATAGTGAGAAATCTTGGAATTCCGGATTATGTCTGTAAGCTGGATTTTATATGCCATTAATTAAATACATTGCACATGTCATGGTAGGCTGCCAAAGTAATATTCTTTACTGGCTGTGTTATCAACTGCTAACGGTAAGATTGAATTTTGTGGCCTCTTCCCCTGATTGGACTAGCAATGTATGCAAATAATGATCAAATATGAGCTGTTTGATAGCTTATTAACTCACACCTTTTGCTTGCACGTTTTCCATTTTGTCACTCATTTCGATACAATATGTCTTTGAGTGTAGCCTGCAAATACCAACCATTGTCTCCCAGCTATATTTAATTTTGAATTTTCCAACATTTGTCTTGGTACTTGACTGAACTTGGTTGTAAATTGAATAATATGTGGTGTCTACGTATGCAATGATTTTACACATTTCTTTATTCAGGCCAGATGTATTTATGCAATAAACCGAAGAGTCTGGCTAAGTGAGCTAAAGCTTGTCAGAGGGAATGAACAAGAAACAAAGGTAGCATCTATTGGTTGTGAAATTTGTGCACGAGCACCTTACAGAGGTCTTGGATGTCCTGTGTAACAAAAATGTGTGTTGTTTTTTTTTAGGGCAAAAATTGCAGTAACTTTCCTCACTTGTACAAAGAATCATTGACTGTACGAAGAGTATTGTCCATTGGTGCCTTCAAATATCTGTTAAGTTTTTGGGTTTCATAATTTGTTGACATTGATTACCTGACAAGCTTTTTCATTACATTGCGAAATAGTATATAGTAATATTTTTTAAAAATCGTTTTCTACTACTGATTGGGCAGTTTCCGCAATGCTGTGGTTTTTTTAACTATGTATGGTTTTAGCCACGCTTTTTCGTTGAAGACAAGGGCATGGCCGACTTGTTAAGCGCCATACCGACACCCGAGGATAACTGTTGCACATGACCATGACTATCACATAGCGATGAGGAATGATTTTAGGGTGTCTGGTCTGTCTTATACCACCCACTGCTTAGAACGAGTCCCGATGACATTATTGAATGTGATTTGGAGAGATGTGCGTAGGGCATCTGATTTATCCACGACAATTTGTAATTCGATCACAAACATTGTTTTCTTTAGACTTATCTTAAATACACAAGCAAAAGAAATTACATTTTTGATGATGTGAATATTAGGCCACAAGAAACCAAAAATCACTAGGGGCAACTTGAAACTGCATCCATGTATCTCAAACTTCCTCAAATGAAAATGTGAAATATAATCTACTTTCAGACAGTGATAATGTTTATGAAATCAGCCCCTGTCTGCTAATGTTTAACAATGTGTAGTTATGCAACTCGAATATCTCATTTCTGCCGTGTTTAAATTTGCTCTCATTATTGAATTGAAATTTAAAAGAAAACGCCGGATATCTCCTATGGGTCACTGCCTGTCTCAAGTCGGGAGTAAAGTTTGTTTCTTCATGCTGCTATTGGAAGATGCCTGTTGATGTTTTGTAAATTCTCGAATCTCTGCTGTTTCTGTGCCTTTATGGATTTTAATTTTGGTCGCATTACGATAAACTGGGTATACTTTAAGTTTCTTAATTTTCGATTGCGACTTCTGTAGTGATGTATATTGTATTTGCCTACCATAATTAATTGATGGACAGGCTGTTAGCTTAATTTTGGTATCTGGCAGATAACGGACTGAATGCCTGAAGGGGTTCCCAGCTTGTGCTGAAAGCTTCGATTTGTGTCAGGTTCACCTGTCGCATCTCACGCGGAATGTTGTGAATATTAATCACATGTTTTTTTAAACATTGGGCCATGTGGACTACTTACTTTTTTTTTGCAATAATCTCTCTTCGATATTGAGAACAGCACTGCATTTCTTGGGCTAGTTTTCTGCCTTTCACAATTTTTGACTGGTTTTGCACCAGCTGACATTCTTTTGTTTATTACTTTGGCATCTTTGTGGCCCCGGATCACAGTCCTGACATATTATAATGTACTGAGTATTTACTGGTGTGTAACTACCGTTCAGTGGCCTTATATATTATATCTGTGTCAATGGTGCATAGTGGCCATATGCAGGATAGAGTTGCCACTGGTGTAAATTGGTTCTTCTCAAATAGATTAACAGCATTTTTTTTATGTGGTTGTCTATTAGTGTTCCATTATATGACTCTGTCAGTGGTAGCAGTAGGCTAATGCTAATAAAAATTCAAAATGGCGAGTAAAAGTATGGAATGGCTACTAAGATTTCAAAGAAAAAATGATTTATTTTCATGCCGAACTGAACAGGATTTGATGTCTACGCAAGCCATCCCAGAAAAAAGAATTATGCTACTTATTTTAAAATGCTTGTGCTAACTTAGTTTTAGCAATGGTGAATAGTGGCTGTGTTAAATTAGGTTCATTGTCTGCATCCACGGGGCATGCGCTTCCTAAGTGTGGTTGCTCTAAACTTGGTTTTACCTGCAAGAATCTTATCATGTTGATTGGTTTATTTTGGAGGTCATCAAGTTTACTGCAGTGTGCTAATTATTTGTTTTCTCTGCCTTACTCTGTGATTATTCAGAACTTGGAAGAACTGTCAGCCTGGGTTTTAATGGTTAATTGTGTTCACACTCGCCCCTATGAGGAATGATTTGCACTTAACATGTAGCTGTCCAATTCATAAAGAATGACAAAACGACTGAGCTCGACGTAATCACCAGTTCAGTGACATGCAGCGGAGGATATCGTTTTTCAGACACACTATCGAGGTGCTGACCATAGTTTGTCGAAATGCCATGGAACTCTGGACTGTTTTTCATAGGCTGCCGGTTTTCTGTTAGTATACGGCCCATCCACCTGCGGCAAGGAGCATTGGAGAGTTGAGAATGGGCCGCGGTGTATTGTACAGTTGAGAAGGCTAATCATGTCTTTGTTTTGACTTTCCTGACTAGAAGGTTTTTCATCCCAGCTGGCAACCTGTTCAATCAATAATCATCGCAGGGATCGGAGATGTAGTGTGTGTACATATTTGGGGACCATGCACAATGTGCATCACTTCCTATATCTGCAATAGTCTGTCATCAAAATAACCGTACTTTGCAATTTGTCACTGGCGTACAATAGCAATGAACATGTTTATTATTGAGGTGCCACTGTTGCACCGCAACTGCTTTAAAATGGTTTAATAACATGGTAGGTGATCTCCAAAACAAACCACAACTCTCATCCAAAATCATATTTCTGTGTTTTGAATTGTCCTATTAGATACGTACATACATATATACACACGTGTATATATTCTAGAAGCATTGTATTTGTATTAATTGCCCAAATATACTTACATTTGTCTGTATTTAGCTAACAGTTCGAAGCTCTGAAGCATCCAACCTCATATTTTTGTGGTTTGTAGTTGTCCGTGTATATAGATACACACACACACACATACATACATGTACATACATACATACATACATACATACATACATACATACATACATACATAAACACTTCATTTTTCATTTATAGGCCAAATATGCCTAAATATGTTTATCTTCATTAATGTGACAGCTCTGAAGATAAATCGCGTGTTTCTAACAATCCATAGAAATTGCTCTACTTCTTGACTGTGAGGAAAGGTCGGTGCATTCAATCAAGACCATGATCAATTTTGAGTATTTATAATTGTGAGACTTCTTTAATTGTCAAGAAAAGCTAACGCAAACGTGCAAAGAACTGAGGGATAGATTTATTACGCATATAATGCAGTTTTCAATAATCGCGTCACCTTTACGGAGGGAAAGACACTTTTTCAGCGATGGTAATGTCCAAATGAAATGAAACCATAAAGCAATGTTAGATTGTAATAAGTGATGCAAAGTGGTCCATGGAATCAATGTCGTCATGGTGATATATTTGTAAATGCAGACATTGAACAAGCGTAAACATATCTCAGATAGGGATAGGTTAACATGGGGATTAACAGGTCCTAGGAGGACTTCGATAACTTAAGTTGGGACATGTGTTTCTTTGACAAAAGTATCTTATCTCAAAGCTAACCTATAATATTCCAAGGCCAGTTGCTTGGACCAGCCTGGCTTTATTCTGTATTGTCATATGACATATCATCGCCTGCAGATATTCAATGAATTGTGTGTTGCTTGGTGGATATTCAAGTCTTGCTGTTATGCGTGGTGGTGTTCATGTTGATAGGTTTGTCGAGACAAGGACGTTTTTAAGTTGGGCTGACTTTAGAACTACGACATTGTAATGGTCTCAGTCTACTATTTTTTGTGCTTTCAATTTTTAAAACTAGATTGGAACATGTTTGAAATTGTCTCCAAATACCACATCTAGATGATATTTTTGGTCCAGAAGCGATGCAAATATAATCATTGTTGAAAAAAATAATGTTTAATAGTAATTTGACAATATCGACACTCTCTCTTGCTATATTTGTCTGTTACACTTAATGGATGCTTTCACTGTAAGCAAATCAAGTTTTTGCATGGATATGAGTCTCAAAAATGTTTCATATTTAGGCATGCTGAATTTGTTAGTTGGTAGAGCTTCTAAAATCCCTTTGCGCCTGTTGTCGCTTCATCCTGCTATTTGTTGGTTTGTTCGTTCATCTTTCTGTATGCTAGACTTTACATTTTCGACCTCTGTTAAAAGCTCTTGCATTGAATGTTTTCATTTTGCATATTTATGTTTCTCAACTACTCCTTTACCAAGTTTACGGAAACGATGAGTAATGGAAGTTAAAAGTTGCATATCTTTAGCTCAGCTGATCTGTCAAGCAGGCGGGGCAGGTGTGTGTGGGTAGAGTCGTTCAATGGTAGTTCCCAGTTTCGACATCTGCTCTAAAATCGTCAACCAGGTTCATGTGAACTGTGGTTGGGATGCACTTCGTTCGCCGCACACACACACACACACACACACACACACACACACACACACACACACACACACACACACACACACACTATATATATATATATATATATATATATATATATATATATATATATATATCAATGGTTGCATACTTTTGAAATTTTAATTTCTTGAATTATAAATTAAGACACAATAATGGAAGCTTAACAGTATATTTGTGACAGGTATCTTTTAACGAATTATGTAAATCATTTTACCTGTAAACAAATTTGACTCTACATGTTTTGTGTTTATTTTATATTCCAAATTTCATTCGTTATGATACATTACCCTCACAAGACGTTCTTGTATTTGTAACACTTAATGTTGCTGTCTGTGTTGCTACAGCAGGCAGACCAGTCATTCTTCCCACGGGAGATGGTTGGGGTTTCCGTTTGTGCCGGCCGCAGCAAATAATATTTACATATGAGTCTCTAAACTTTCTGCAACACAAATTAAATATTCGAAAGTGGGTTACGAAGTATAATAATAATGACAATGATGACAATAATAAAAATAGTATGATGAAGACCATGATGATGATGATGATGATGATGATGATGAGGATGATGATGATCCAGTAAGACGTTAACACAAACTGCAGACAAGAAACAAAAAGCAGCTATATGAAGAGGACAGTCAATTGAGAATAGAATTTTAGGGAGAAATGTCAAAGCAATCGTCATATGACAGTAGCAAATTGGAAGAAAACTTTGAAATTTTGACCCCCCCCCCAAAAAAAAATCAAAGCAACAAGCAGAAACCTATGGATGACAGTGCTAAATATCATATTCTTATTTCCTGGTCAGTCTGCGCCCAAATATTTGAGTCACTTATCAGAAAACGATCAGGCAATACGATTCCTGAATTATGCTGTAAAAATATCGTGAATTGGGGTTTTAAATGCATGGTAACTGGAAATACATCTGTTGGTACAAACTCAAAATAAGTAATGTCTCAGAAACTTTTGATTTAAAAGAACAGTGTTTGATATTTTACTGCCAATGTTTAATATTATGTTTCAGTATAATGCTAGATTTGTCAATCAACGAAGGCACTGGTAATAGTCCATCATTTTTTATTTTCTTTTCGCGCAGATGCATATTTTATGGTAGGTCTCTGTTACATTTCCTCACAAACTACATAGCAGATTCTGGGTTCACTTTTCGATTCCGCTAACCAATGTTGGCAGATCCTACATGATCAAACATGGCTGGTTGTCCGCCCGTCCGTCAGTTTGCAGACTTTTACTTGTAAGTGCCACAGCTCGCATGCATCCTGTTATACTCATTTGTGTTTTGACCACCAAACGGCTGGGTTTGGAACCATTAACCTTTGGCCGTAACCACCTTGCCAAAAGGAAGAAACACACATACTCCACAAAGAACAAACCTTTATTGAAAAAATAGTTCAATATAAGTAAAAGCGTGAATGCCATAATCGACACAGCCCAGTCCAGTGCAATTACTATGCTGTATACGCAGTTGCAAGAACTGTACATGAGCAAGGATCATTGGATATATATATATACTCAGACTCAGATGACATTTATTTGACACATCAAAAAAAAAAAAAAAAACAGTGCATACATGTGGAAAACAAGTTACAAAATTTTGATATCACAGCAGTTACCATTATTTAGTAAAATTACAACAAGCAGTATGTCAGAATGACTCCTGCTAAGTAATCAAGTTTCCGCTATCAAGGGAGCCACCTTGGAGAGATATTAACTGATTAAGTAACCTCACTTAAAAATTAGTAAACATAGTAAACACAAACTTGAAACATTATCGATTTGAGAGTTAAAAACATAACAGTTGGGAATGGGACATACATTTGAGTGTTGATTCACAAAGTAATTTTTTATTTATCCTGAAAAACCTGAGAGTGAATGAGTATATAATTTATCAGTGATACAAGGGGAATGAATTTTGTTTAAAGTTAGTATGTAATACGTGATGCACTGTTTGGATCTAGCTCTTGTAGGCACTGGGAAAGGTATATCATATCGACCACGGGTGAAGTAAGTATGATACGATGGAGGGACTGAAAACATGTTTTGGAAACATATTTTGGTATATCATCTCTTGTGCATCTGAAGACAAATCTTAAAGCGTAACAAATCTTCAACTTTAAGAATATAGAGTTGTTAAAATAGAGGATCAGTGTGGGATATGTACCTGGTATGAGACATGAGACGAATGTCCATTTTTTGAAGTTAAAAAACTGGTTTACATGAATAACCCGAGACAAGGAGAGAGGAATTCAGGAGTGGCAGAATCTTTATTTTTATATGTAAATATATATATATATATATACATATATATATATATATATATATATATATATATATATATATATATATATATATATATATATATATATATATATATATATATATATATATATATATGAAACGTTATTATGGTGAGGCAAAGCCGAACCCAAGATAACGTTTCAGAGTCCCGTTAACTTCATATTGGACGACCTGCCATCCAACATATGTTATATTCTGCAATTTGTATGATTTCCCTTGTATAAATATAGAAATCTGAAACACTCTACAGTTAAATCACAAAATTTATTTCCCATTGAAATTTTACACATTTAGCCTGTAGCTAGGGAAAAGCCCCAGTGAACGTCATTTGCGTTATGACGTCACGCGGGCACGGGGATTCCCTTGAGCTGTCCAATATAACGACCCTTTGTAACATTTACAGCGCACGCACGTGGTACAAATAGAGACAGCTGATTGCCTACTAATAGACTAATGCAGAATATGTATATATATATATATATATATATATATATATATATATATATATATATATATATATATATATATATATATATATATGTGTGTGTGTGTGTGTTTTGGTTTTGTTTTATGTTTGTTTTTTTCCCTTTTTTATTTTTTTTGTTTTTGTTTTTGTTTTTTTTTTTGTTTTTTGTTTTTGTTTTTGTTTTGTTTTGTACTATGTACTGTGCGTTCAATGATTTATCAAGTGTATAGACATCTAGATCGAGTTCAATATGGGTGGCGCCACCAATAGCATCATGTTATATACGGGTCTCTATGTAAAAATTGTGGAATGCTGTTTTTCAAAGAGGTGTTCATGATTCGTAGCACAACAGGTTTGGAATGTTGAGCACGGATGAAGGGAGAAAAGGCGCAAAACTCTGTCGGTCCCACTGACAGTATTACGCTGCTGAAAGCAGTTAGTGGATAGTTCCACGAAAAGTAGATACCAAAAAATTTGAAGAGTATGTAACCAATAATTTTGGAGAAGACTAATGTAATTGTAGACAGACTATGGGGGACCCCACACATGGGCCCCCTAGTGCCAAACTGTTCGGTAACTCTCTAGTGATAGAGATAGGAAAACCACAAAAATATTCACTTCCGGGAACAAAGAACAACACATTTGCACATGTACATGTGCCTCAATATACATCAAAATGAACTTATATTGTCACAATAGATGTGATAAATGACTGATAATTGATACATTTATAGATATAAAGGTAAGAAACATGTTTAAAGAAAATACCGACATGCACCTCCAACACAAGAGAGTACCGGAATATTTAGCATTAGGGGGCGCATATGTGCCGCCCGTGCCATAAGCTCAGCAGAATGACGAGTCAGCTGGCTAAATAACATTTAACCACTGCAGCCCATCATGATGCACCATTTATTTGAAAATCTTAGCCATCCATTTTCATTATAGGGAGAAATCTATAGCATCGAGCATTTGTTCTCAAGCACAACTTGCATGCAGAGGAATTGTGCATTGAAATATACATGAAGTGGCTCTTTAAATTGACGTTCATAATCTGCAATTCAGGATCCTAAAAATGTGTTTTCATTGGTAGCAACTGCAATCTCCGTAATGGTAGAATAATTGCCGAATGAATCATGCTTACAATATGAATAAATAAGTTAGTGATATAATGTACATATGCCTACCTTGAACAGAAAGGATATATGTATGGGTTAATAGAGCTATTTGCAAGTCCCAATAGATACAAGTTAAATGCTATTCCATATTTCCGATCTGTGTCTGGCATTTGAACGAGAAATGAATCTTCAAGAAAGTTGTATATGAGCGCTGGCCCCCAACAAACAAAAAATATGGAAACTACCAGCAGCATCATTTTTATCACCTACAAAATAAAAGTAAAACAATTTATCTGTCTACTCGTCTGCCCGTCCATCCATCCGTCTATCTACATACCTATTTAACTAACTTTCTGTCTCTGTGTCGGTCCTTCAATCCATTTATCTGGCAGTCGCTCTTCCATTCGTCCTCCATCAGTCTACTTAAACTGTGTCCCATTAAAAAATATGAAAGTCATCGACTTCCCGTACGGAATGAAAAAAAAAAAAAAAGAAAGAAACACCCACACACTTAAGACATCGTTCAACACATTGTGTGATACCTAATTACTGGACCCAGCTCATCGTATGGAACTTATATCATACCCTCCGATCAAAGTGCAGATCCGTGAACAAAAGCCGTTGAAGCGGAACAAATCGACCAACTTCTGTGTTTTGCTTGCTGTCGTCAGCAAAGGACCCGAATGACGGGATTCCACCCAAGGATCGCTCACTATTTGCGTGACGCAGGTGGACAGAAGAATCGTACGCTTGGACGGTGCTATCAATATGCCTACATTACCGTTTCATCCATGCTCAAGTTGACTAACGCCAAACGCACCAACGCTTCCGAAACGATCCTCAAACACATAGGAAACTACTCAAACGTGAGGTAAACGCTTTGAAAATCCGTTTTAAATTCTTTACTTACAAACGCATTTGAAACACTTCTGCAATAAAAACGTTTCAGACACATCACTAAACGTGTTTCAAACACTTCACAAATGCATTTAAAACGCATCCAAATATGTCAATGACATTTCATTGCATAGCGGTAACAAAGCATTTCCCAAATGTTTGATGCTGGCAAAATGTACCCAGTTCAACGAGTTCGACACAGAAATTAAGCTTTATTTGTAGATAGAATGAATGTATTTGTACATGTACATGCACTATAATGCAATATAAAGAGGGCAAAAAACTTAAGGGGCCACATCGTTTTGGTAGCCCCTCTCTATTTAATTGTTTGACCAAGACGAATGACAACTTTTGTGGAATAAAGAGGCCCTAGAACATTGAAGCTAATGGTTTTCTGCAATTACCTTTTTACTAACACTTCCGACAACGACAATTAAACAAATTTCAATAGAAAAGCCTAATATGAAATGTTTGTCGTCAGGGCAGATATTAGTTTTATGTCAGTAGCCTGAAAGCGAGTCCCAAGAGTCGAAGGAAGGGGGTCGAAGTTTGAAGCTTGATGTTTAAGTGTACCTTCAAGTGTTTCTCTTTTACTATCATATGTATCTCACTTAATTGGCATCAAGTAACAAATTAAAATCTTCGTATCTTCAGAATTTTTATCCGAATATCAGATCATACGCCATTAGGGTATTTGGGGCCCTAGGTCTGAGCTCAGGATTATTAACATTCATTTCACTAGGATGTGACTCGTGAGACCTCGTATCTCTTCCCCATTGCCGCAATATGAATTGTTATGGTAACAGTTTATTGCATCATGAGAGTGATAGGCCCACAATTTATTTTATTAATAATTTGACAGAGAAAACCAGCGACATAACTTTGACCTGCATGGCATCTAGTAACATATAAAAACATGGATTATTTGAAACTGAGGATAGAAAAGTATTTTCATTGCAGCAGAAAATAATGTTAACGAACAGTGAACTGAATGCTGAATGACATTTTAGGCAATGACGAATTTGAGAAAGCAAACTCAAATAGGAATATTTCTTGTATTTCCCCATATGTGGACGTGGAAGGCATTTTAGGCAATGACGAATTTGAGAAAGCAAACTCAAAGAGGAATATTTCTTGTATTTTCCCATATGTGGACGTGCAAGGCCGACTTAGATATGCATAGCTCGGTTTCTTTCTTTCATTCCTTCTTTATCTTTGTTTGTTTGTTTCTTTCTTTCTTTCCCTTCTTTTCTGAACTTTTTTTTTATACTAATAACACCATTTCATCACAGTGATTGAGAAGTGTATTAAAATGGGACTGGGTGTCATATTGCCCAAAGTGATCTCCGTTATCTTGAGTTTATGATCAGACCATTAAAATCGGCGGGGGGGGGGGGGGGGGAGGCTATGCATTTTAGTAAAACGTACAATATTTTTTTTCAGTTGCCCATAACAGTACATTGTTTTTTCCACCCTGCCTCAAAGAACTTTTTTGTTATACTGAAACCCATGGATGCATACATATTAGCTACCATGTGTAAGAAACATAGCGTCGAGAGAAGCATTTTAGAGGCCTTAAATATGTCTGGTCCATTTCAAAATTATGTGAACACAGAGGTTCCAAAAACAAATCATTTCTGGGTCTGGGGGAGAAGCCCCCGGAAGCCGAGAGGTTATGAGAAAATAAGGCTCCATTTGGGGACCTATTTTGTTATTACAAATCTAATGTTCGTACCCTAGAAACCCTGCAAAAAAGACTCAAGTTTATGACTGGCTATTCTGGGGTAAACATAGGAGAAGAAAGAAAACAGAAAATGTTGTGAGAGCACAGGTTTTATTCATGTTGCACAGCATATTTCAATCAAGGCACCTGTTTAAAATGGGATAGCATCTCAGCCATGACTTACCCTACTATAATCATCTAAGATACATAATTTTGCGCCATTCATATAAGCACACTTTTACATTCTCTTTGAATCACTTAACTGAAATATCAAAATGCTATGAATACACGATAATACGCGCTGCATTGACAGTGTGTTAATGTCCGAGGTGGTTTTGGCTGTTAGTTCTGGACATTTAAATGACAACGTCCCTGGTGATTAAGACAACATATCTTGTACTGGTTTTACATGTACTAAAATATCTATTGCACACTTGTATTCCAGTATGAAAGACTGATATGTTAATGTCAGGAGAATGTTCGTACTAGCACCACATTTTCAATATTAAAATTTTTATGTTTTATACTGAAATACAAGCATATAGCTTTGATCACTTGAATTTGAAAAAAAAATCTTAATTTTGTAAATAAAAATGAAAACATAAATAAAGAATAAATGAAATTAGACTTTTGCAAGTTTGGTAATCGTTTTGTTGATCTTCTGCCTAAGAAGCGCGATTTAGTATACTAAAGATAAATAAAAACTAAAAACACAAGATTCTACATGTCACTGAAAAAAATCGTAATGATAAAAAAAACTACCATAGATGCATGCCACTGGGAAAAAGAAGATCCAAGTACACTCTATAAAGTGTTTGTGACAATGTGAACCCTGATAAAGCACTGGAACCAGATATGTATCTATCTTAGGCTGCCTGAAAGTTCCTCATGAAGCGAACTTTCTTTCAAGTGCCTGCAAGCCTAGGTGTAATTCAGAAGTTTCACCAGAAACTTTGACCCAGGTCAACAGGTTTCCTCTGGACACTTCTTCTTCTGTTGCTCAAGAAGTGCCCAGAAGAAACCTGTCGTCTCAGTCTCAAATGAAGCAATTAAAGGGTTAAATGAAAATAATACCTGCATACAATTTTGAAATAAGTAAGACCATATTGCCACATCATCACAACAATTGTGAGTATTTCAGGGCCAATGATTTTCCTTTTTTTTTCCGTTACCGAAGCGGAATTGTGCATTTTTGCCATCCTTGAAACGGAATTTGATATTTTTCTTATATGAATTATATATAAATATATAGCTGTGAAAAGGGAATTTGAAACATTTTTTCTGATGAAGCGGAATTCTTTTTTTGAAACAAAAATAATTGGCCCTAGTATTTTGCATATATATGCACATGTACATGCAGTATTTATCATGGCTAAAATAAATGCACAATTAGTTACCGACAGTGCCTGACTTTGTTCATCTGGCGGGCATTGCGCAGTTTACTGAGGAGAACTTGACCCAAGCTTTTATTCAGCAATGGGAAGTAAAAGGTACATATAAAGTACATTCAAACAGTGTGCATTTGTTGCAAGGAAATGGGTAATACAAGTGAACTGAGCCCAAGCCCTTGTATTGAAACACACAATATGTCAGAGCTTTAGCTAACTTATAAGGACTATTTCAAGGGTAATATTAGCTTTCAAGAGGTTTCTACATTGCTAGTCGAATAGTACTTCTTTACTATAAACAGTATATTTTTGGTCACTTTTACAATCAGGGGCGGAGCCAGGATTTTTTCGGGGGGGGGGGGGGAGGGGGCAGCGACTTGAGGGCGAAGCCCGTTAGACTTGCACAAGTCCCTGGTGCATGTCCCTATTTTCCCATCCCGCGGTCCCACCCAGAAGTGCGATACATTTCCCCCTCCACAAAGTTAACTGTATAATATTATGCCAACTACACGGTGTTATTAAGTAGGTCCTACTGTTATTATTATTTTTTTTTAACTGATCGACACTGCCGCCGTGTCGGTTTCAACAGTAGCAGCTATTGAGTCCTGGTCAGTTCTCATCCCATTATCATTGCGAGTGGAAAGTGGTCTTCGATATATGCATGGCTAGTCACTGGCCACTCAAGCGAGACAAAGCTTACCATCTCCCTCCTGCTGCCGACACCCTCCGCCTGACGCGGTGCACTGCAATTAATCCTTCATTACACAGAAGCTCAATTAACAGCTTCTGAAGAGGAGTGCCTTATGACCACTCGCTTGTCTGTGTGATAAGAAACACAGTGCAGACCGCCCGGTGCGAATCATCTGGAGTCAATGTTATCTGGTTATATACACATTCCATGCCAATCAGCTAGGTAACTTGAAGGGCCTACCTGTATTCTAACAGAATAAGGCTACGACGTGTGTTTACTTAAAATTTAATTTGGCAATGAATTTGATTTAAAATAAAATACGGAAGACAGTCCAGTGAGACTTGAGCAAGTCTAGAAGCCCGTATGCGAGTGCCGAAGGTACGAAGATGGAGGGGTGGGTCCCGGGGGCCTGCTCCTGAACATTTTTAAAAAAGATGCTCTCAAATGCGTTTTCCTGCAGATTATGCCAAGAATAGCTGTTTACCGGAACCAAACTTTATCCTAAGCCTATTACTTAAGTCTAGGCGTGTTTGTGTTTTTATGAAAGACTTTTGCACGAGGAATTTGAATCTCATATTATTATAGTGATTCAAATGTAAAACTTAGTGTGAATAAAGTCGCTTACGGCAATGGAATAGTTCAGAAAGATAATAAGTATAGGAAGAAGAAATCAAATAATATGCCTACATTAACAGGTTTAAAACGTCATTTATTATAAAGTTACAGATCTTTCAGTAGCAAGTATATCAGGTCGCTTTCATACTCTTTCAAAAATTGAAGTTCTTGAAAAAAGGCTAACTTTTACAATTTCTAAATAAAATACAGAAGCAGCTCAATTTAAGTATTGCATGGCTTACTAAGCCAAGCGGTAAATTTAACTCCAGTAGTGTAACCAGGCGATACGCCATTGGTCCTTGGAGTAATTATTTATATTTCAATTGAAATTTGGAGACTGTTTCGGAGTAAATTCATGGGCAATATCATGACTAGAACATGATATCACCTATGAATTTACAAGGTCTTGAAAAGAAGGATGAACTAATTATGCACAGGGACCTCCTTCAGATTGTTTAAATAGGACTAAGTGATATTTTCTCTAAAGCGTCTTACAGTTGTGACAAGGTCGGTCATTTTTATGAAAAACAGAATATCGCGGCTTCAGAAGGCTTAGCTGTAGTACTAACTTAGATAAAGATTGGTAATAGATGAATAAAATAGTTGACATAAGTTTTCCGTTGCGACCATAATTCGCTTTTAAGTCTATTTCTGCTTGCTTGCTGCTGAGTCTTATAGCTGTGAACTCAGTGTGATTGTTAACCGCATCCCCCCGCCCCCCCCCCCCAAAGAAAAATTCTAATGGTTGGTCCCTGACTGCTTTGCTACCATAATTCGTTTTTAAGTCTATTTCCTGCCTGCTTGCTGCTGAGTCTTATAGCTGTGAACTCAATGTGATTGTTAACAGATTTATTACGTAATAAGGACAATCCTACATTAGTTTCCGAATATAAATCGCTCTAAAATTTGTCTTGTTGCTGCATTAATTTGTCGTCTGGAACCGTTTGTCTTCTTTGCGACTGGTAGTCCTCAAGTGATCTTTATAAAAAAAACAGGTGTAATCAATAAACCTGTGTTGAGCCTAACGTTTTATTGAACCTGCAGACTAGGAATACTTAGACTGAACATAAGCATATACACATCACACACAGGGCATGTATACATGTGCCGGAACATGCATTTCCAAGACACATATAACGGTGAAAAAATATGTCAACTAACGGTTCTTGGGCATATAACTATATCAAAGTACATGTTCGTGGAAATTAAATGAAGACGCGTACACATATAATGAAACAAATATTCAAGACACACATGTGGTGAAGGAATCAAACGATCTTTGGACAAGTTACTATGTTGAAATACATGGAAATTACATGAAAAGTAATATATGCCTCCATATTGGTAAAAAAATTGTTCATATAAACGAACATAATATATAAACAGGGGACAAGAACCCCCCCCCCCTCCATACAGGGGCAGAGGCCAGAGTGCGGGAAAGTGGCATAAAGCAGTAGATACGAACAATCGGTCTGTATTGGTTTTTGTTTTGTATATTTGTTTTAGTTTTGTTTTTGTTATTTTTTTTTGTTTTTTTTGTTTTTTCGGTTTTCCCCTTTTTGTGGGGGATGGGTTGGTGGGTGGGTGGGGGGTGGGGGTGTGTGTGAAGGGATGAACTCTATGTTGTTTCACTAACATTTCCTCTTTATTTGAATAATATCCGCACTGACCTTGGTGTGCATAATATCATCTCCCTGTCCGCTTGCACCCACATGCTCGGAAAGGGTCTTGTGCTGGCCTAGAATTGAACATTTGGATCCATGACCCTCGTTTACAAAATTCTAAATAAAACGTTTCACTGGTAAAAAAAAAAAAAAAAAAAAAAAAAAAAAAAAAAAAAACATTCCCCAAACAAGAACGATTTGTGAGCACTTTGATCTGTTTATTGAATGTCTACAATGCAAGCAATTTACGTCTGTATACGCGCAGGATAATATTTGAGGAATGCCAAAACGATTTAGGATTTTTTGAAAATAATTCAATATCAAGGTCTAGCTTAGCGCAAAGCTATATCGCAAATACGCAATTGGCGATTACAATCGTTCTTTTAATTCCTCATTAAATGCTCCTATCCGATATTACAATAGAGGCAAATTGTAAATTGTAACTATCCTCCATTTTTTTTAATGTTCTTGCTGAGGGAATCCATCAAAAACGAATGTTTAGTCCATGACCAATATTGTAAGAATACACAGAATATCTATGCAAATGTATGAAAAATAAACTTCAAGAAATAAAACAAACACAAAATTACAGCAAATTAATGAAAATATGTCTGCAAAGCGGGCCGTAATTTAGTTGATTTTTAATATGCATAAACTTCTATTGTCACTGAAAAAGTGTGTTTTTATACCAACAAACACCAGGCCTACATCTATTAAATAACGTAACCAGAGTGTTCCGTTACGTTGGCCGCTTTAAACTTGCATAAATGTACACATTCTGCGTTGGGGCAAAAATAAATGTTTATATTTTCGGGAAGAATTGGAACATCCATTGGGTGAAGTGTCACCCACTAGGGGAAAATTGACCACGAGGTTTGGCTATATCATTATAAAAAATTACTCTGTGTTAAAGAATTAAATCATGATGATAAGGAAATACAAGACAAGCTTAATGTTTTGGAGTCAGATGGCTATTTCTTAACACTTTACTTTAATATTTCAAAGGCAGAAATTATAAATCTGCTGTCCAAAAACTGAATAATAGGAAAGACACTGATTTACATTGCATACGTAATGAAATAAGGGAGGCATCCTTATCCTTATAACTCCCCGTTTACCACAGATTTTTTAGGGCAGGGGTATACGAAATAGGTTTCCGAAAACATGCATGGACATCTGACCACCTTTTTGTATTAAGAGTACTTCCCAATAAATACCTCAGGATCAACGATGAGAAGCTGTGCATGTGCTTCATAGATTTGGAAAAGGCATATGACAGGGTATGGCGGACTGGCCTCCTTTACAAACTACAATGTATGGAAATCCGAGGTTTATTTTACACCATGATTTAGGCAATGTATAGTGATACCAAACCATGTATTAAACAGGGCGGTATGAGACGTAAATTCTTGACCTCCGATGTTGGGGTGAAACAAGGCGATGTACTCAGCCCAAAGTTTTTAAACATATTTATAAATGATCTACCAGATTTCGTTGGTCACGAGCGGAATACACCAGCTCTACTACATAAAAAAAAATGTATTTTGTGCGCTTATGACTTGGTCTTGATGCCTACATCTCCTCAAGCCTGCGAAAAGCAATTAAACAAACTTAAGGTATTTTGTGATAAATGGTGTCTTACTGTGAACAACAAGGATTCTAAAATTATACAGTAGAGTAAACGAGGCCAGAAATTTAAATTCATGTATGATAGCACGGAAATGGAAAATGTCAGCTCATTTACATATCTGGGCACGACCTTATCACTAAATGGCACCCTGGCAGCTTCAGCTGAGGACCTGGGTAACAAAGCCATGAAAGCCCCTTTTCATTTAAAAAGATCAATCGGTGGAAGTAACATGCTACCTAGTATTGGAACACAAAAGTATTACCAATTGATATTTCCAATTAGCCTATATGGTTGCGACATATGGGCGATCATTAAATACCCAAAGAAGATAAAGAAATTAAACATTGAAGATAAATATCAGAAAATGAAAGTTTTAAAATCCACCTTAACTTCTGCAAATATCTGCTACAGGTAAACATTAAATCCACAAATCCAGCAGTCTATGGAGAACTGGGTAGATACCCGTTGTATGTGAATATCATTGAACATGTCAGGAAATGCTTAAATCACATTGTAAGTTCAGATGAAGACTTTTTGTTAAAGATGGCAAATATAGAGGCCAACAACATCGGTAATGGTAAAGCCACAAGGCTAGATGATTCACATATGTCAAATGAAATGAAAATTCTATCAATTTTGGTACATTAGACTGGAATAACATAGCTGATCAACTGAGATGCAATTTTGATACAAATTGGCAAAAATATGAAGACAAGAACCAAGATAACCACTTTATAGGTAATAAATTAAGATTTTACAGAAGCTTTAAAGATAGCAATAAACATAAAGAATATTTACGAAGTATCAAAAACCAAGATTTTAGAGCTGCGCTTACAAAATTATGTATCAGTGCACATCCTCAAGCAGGGGAAAAAAGTAGATATTCTAAAACGCTGCTGGAAGACAGATTGTGTATATATTGTGATGAAAAAGTTTTGACGATGAGTATCATCCCCTGCTACATTGCAAATTGTTTGAAGATGAAAGAAACAAACTTTTTAACATATGTAAGGAACAAGCCAAATTCTTTCAGAATATAAATGACCCCCAAAAAGTTGTGTTTATAATTTCATCTAATATAGATCATCTTCGTGCAGTAGGTGAATGTTGCAGAAGATCCGTGGACAAAAGAAAAGTGTAAATTAAGTAACGTCTAGCCATTTATTTGTTCGATCTATAGTATACTTGGCTCACAGTTCAAAAAGTGGACTCTCAATGTCAATAGAATGTAGAAATATGTGGGGTAAACATATTATTTATGTTTATATTTTCAATTGTTTCTGAGTAGTATATTAAGTTAGAAATATTGTAGTATGTATTTACTTCCTAACTTTATTCTTTGTAAATAGCAACAAACATTTTGGATATATATGCTGTTGGCTCCTAGAGGGCGCGTATGGCTAATAAACACTTTGACATAGACTTTGTCCGAGCATCTCTGAATGAGTGCTGTGCTGGGCTGGATCGATACCGCTTCTGGCATGGTCAAAATTGCTCCGCATGCTTCTGAGCATTTTCTTTATCGACGCTGAAAAATGTTTGCGTTTGAATCAGAAACATAGGATGGAATAAAATCATCAGGTGCACTCTAGAAACTCGTCTCCAAATAAAATAAGAACCATGCCTGGAGTAAGGTAGGACAACAGCCTGTAGTACAGGCCACCAACCACTATGAACTTCCTGCTTCAGATTTATGTCAAAGGGTCTCATACACAGGTACAAACAATTCTTTATTTTAGTATTCGCGCTTGGGTGATCAGGCGCGCAGGCAGGCAAACAAAGAGGGGAATTCGGTTTAGACAGATTAACGACGAGGGTTATTTTGTATTTATCCCCTACTGTCCATTAAAAAGAAAAACAACTATTTATATCACTTGTAACATTTTATTTCACTACATTATATGGAACTTTGACACAGTCATGCCGCGCGTATGAATAAAAAAATTAAACAACAAAGCAAAGCGGTCGACCACAGGCCTAATGGCGGATTTTTTTGAACGGCCATCGCCTCAGACAGAAATGTCCACGGAAAGACACTTTCTTATTATTTCTATATGAAATTTATCTGGTGGGAAACGAGAATAGGAAGATCACGTTGACTTTGAATGTTGCAACAGCAAACATTCCAAGGTATGCACCTGTGGAGCTCAACTGACTGTTGGCCATCAGATTGTTCCCATCACTGTCGGCAAAATTGTCAGCATTGCCTCAAGGAGCACGGCGATGGCTCCCTGCCACGCCAGTTGGGACAAACGATCAAGACAGAGTCTGGAGAGTGTTTTGGACAGATGTTAGAGGTCTCTGAAAAGAAGAATAATTTCCCTGGAGAAGGCTGCACGTGGCGTGCTGTTAATTTCGGCTTGCTGTTGCATAATTGTTCGCGTACTGCGCATTTTTTGTGCCCGTGCAGCGGTTGAATAATGGTTGGTGGAACACTTGTATGTTAAAGTCGACTGCACATCGTGCGTCTTACAGAGTGGTTGTTTTTCCTGCCAATCATCAGTCCTGTATTTTTGGCCCTAGTTTGCATCACAGAATCAAGTTTATTGTTATCCATTGGCTGGGTTTTCTACCACAGACCATCAGGTTTTCGCCCGTGATTTATTGCAAGATAATAAGGCGAGTTAAGATACACCTAATATGGAATTGATTCTTTCCATATTTGTAAAACCATATATCTGATTTTGCAAATATGGTAAAAAGTAGTCCCACCCGTGGAATATGGTCAACAATATCACAAAGGCCATATGCCATGGATTTTCAATGGAAAATGGTACAAAGTAGGGGGGTGGGTAAATATTGTAAAGCTAGAAAGAGTGTCCCACTCACACCTGCCCCAATGCTCCTTGGTCTCTTATTGTCCTCAAATGATTCGGCCTCTGTGCCAGCTCTGTGATTCTTTCGCTGGATGGGGATAATTCAAAGTGACAAAAGGGACTACATGTGCTGTAGGCAAAGCTTTGGTGTAAAAATTGCACAATGGTCACCGACTTGGCCTTGGGAAATCTAACATTTAATTCACATAATTACCAACCCAACACAAGCATTCTGGTCATAGCTTGTCACATATTCGCTAAAATCATATAAACATTATCAGTGAACCATAAACGTGGACTACAATGGGAATGGAAATAAATTCACCAATTAAAACTGAAGGGCTTCACCTTGAATCCATGAGTAAAAATATTATTCTTTTTAACTGTGATTGAATTTATGTAATGAAATATGTCAGACAAAGTAACATTTTTACTCATTTCTGTGTTTTATTTAGCATTGATTCTTGGTTAAGAGTTTGGCGATTTGTTTCAATACAATATATATTAATTACTTTACAAAGTGAATTTCTTTCTGTCTCACACAGTCCTTCGTCACTGCCCAGGCTACTTGTGGACAGTTGCTCTGCCCATTTTCAAAATGCCCTGCACCCTGTCAACTACTCTTCTTAACCTGATATAGAGCATACAATGGATGACTTCGTGCTTGCAAAAATTGTTGATGTTGCTAACGATGGTTTCGTTGTCCATTTTATGATCAATAACAAATTCTATGGCAGACGATAAATCAACAATAGGACTTAGGTGCGCGCATGTTATTTACGGGAGTGTGGATCGATCGGCAATAAATTCTACCCGGTGCAGAACGGTTGGCCCAAGCTTACTCTGGACTACATATATATGGAATACAAAAACATGGAAATCGCAGCTCTCTGAAGACTCACGGCAATGGACGATCCCTTGGTGGAATCCCGTCATTCGGGTCCCTTGGTGACGACGGCAAGCAAAACAATGCGGTGCCATGTTTGAAATTGGTTGATTTGTTCCCGTTCAATGACGTTAGTTCACGGATGTGCGATTTCAGCAAAAGATATGATACAAATTCCATACAAGGAACTGGTTTCAGTGACAAGGTTTCACACAATATGTTTGAAAATGTCTTAAGTGTTTATTATGTTTCCATACTGAAGGTTGATGAATGTCTAATATTTCAGTGGGACACAGTTTATCTGTGTCTATCTGTCTGTCTGTCTCCATCTATCACTGTTTGACCATCTATCTGCTCACTTGCCCGTCTGTCTGCTTTCGTGTGTGCACGTGTACTTACTTGTAATTTCCTGGGTTTTTTTGTTTCTTTTGTTTTACAAGAAAAACTTGCTGAAAAGCCCTCCATAACAGGCTTGTATCATTAACATATCACAAGTTACAGTCGAGCAGATCAGGGAATTACTGTTCTTTGTATCCTGAACATATGCAATAATCATAATGTTTTGCTCCAGTGCATGGCATATAGATCAGGAGTTCGGTTAATGACCATGCGGCTCTATGGCAAATTATTGCTATAATCATATGATTATTAAGTATTTCGTGGTGTAGATTGTACAATATGCACGTATAACTATTGCAAGTATGATTTGTCTGTCCTTACTGAGTTGAAAGATACATGAATTATGCTCCAATATTGATTTCCTTCAATTAATCTGTCGTAGGCATATTTTATAATTATATTCTGGTCAAAGTACTCACAGGCTTGCCTAAAATTGGCTTGCTTTCCACATATAATGAAACAGAGAAGCAAGAATTTCAGGTTATATTTAAAACTTTCTGGGCCCCTGACCATTCTTGGACTTGTACTTGGCTTACCTTTATTCGCCCTTGTATTGCCGAAGTACCTTGTTTAGGGCTGTACACCTGCTGTTTTGCATTGCCTATGCTGTGCAAATAAAGACATGATCAGTACCTCTTGGCGTGTCCAAAATAAATAATGTTTTACTACATTGGTGTGGCTTTAAATTACAGGCATCCTCTCCATTAGCACTACATTTGGTAGCAAATAACAAACAGTATAACGTACAATCTTTGTCCTTATGCATGGGTAACAGGATATATTTGATTTTAACATATTTTGCTGAAAAAGCATTTGGAAAAACAGGACCAGATCTTCTACCTTTAACTCTTGTGCATGAAAAAGGGGAGCCACAAGGCTAGACACAAAACATAAGGGCAAATCAAAGATTCTATAAAGGTCACATACCAAAGACAGAGTGCAATGCCGCATTGAAAAGTAATGAAATACCCCTTCCCTAAATACACCAGTGATGAATCAATCAGCATTTCAACTTATCATTACAGCAGTGACACCTCCTTCTGGCTCTATTACCTTAATACAGTTATGTGCGGCATTTATACCAATTGTTTTTTTTTCTGGAGTGGTAGTTGTAGTAGTAGTAGTAGTAGTAGTAGTAGTAGTAGTAGTAGTAGTGGTAGTAGTAGTAGTAGTAGTAGAAGTAGTAGCGGTAGTAGTAGTAGTAGTTGTAGATATTTTACAGCTTGCAAAAGGAGTTTGTGCAGCTAAGAGTACATGTGTAATAATTGTAATGTGCAATAAAATTCTTTGCTTGGTGCATCGAAAACATTTGCAGACGGAGTGGATTACATCCTTATCACAGTTAACGCAAGCACATCTGGTAGAGTCTGGGACGCCATTTCAAATAATAAACTTGTTACATTCCCTGCCCTTGACTCGCAAAATCAATTATTAATATTTCGTAAATTCCACAAGGTCTTCTGAGCTATCAACATTGACGTACAAGTTATTAGCAAAGAAACAAAAAAAAAAAAAAAAAAAAATAAATGAATAAAATAAAATGCAAAAAATGAAGGACCCAATAGATTAGGCGGTAACAAATATAAAAACAAAAGTTGTACCAGATTCTCTCACTAACCAGATGTGGAGTTTTGCAGAAGATTTTGCTAATATTGGGATGTTTCACCATTCATCATTTTGAAAAAACAAAAATAAAAAATAAAAAATAAATAAATATTATTTTTTTCCTTTTTTGGCCAAGCGCTGATTAACTTTCCCAACTTGTTTCTACATAAAATAAAGTGTGCTTGGTTCCAGAAGTGGCAACACTTATAATTCTGCCTGCTGCTTGTATGATGTGTTGCAGCTTTGTGGAGTCCCTGGGGGCTCCATGTCCTTGAAATGGTTTGATGAAAGATCTGCCTCTGTGTGCAGTTCTGTGCAAGTCGGTGCAGGTCTATGTATGTCTGAGCAGGTTTATGCAGATCCATGCAGGTCTTTGCACAGGTAAGAAAGACTGGTTTCAAACCACCAATTACCTATTTTGGTTCATTACCTGTCTCAAGTGGGGACTGAAATTTATTTCTTTGCATTGCTATCAGAGGATAGGTGTTGAGGTTTTGGAAATTCTTGCTCTACTTTTTTTGCGTAATTGAACTTTATGTTGTTGTTTTGGTAACTCTTGAATCTCTTTTGCTGTCAATGATGCATTGCAATTTATGAATACAAGCTTTCTAAAGGATTATGTTCCTCAATGGCTACATATTCACCAAGTTTAAACTATTTAAAGGAACCCAATATAAAGCTCCCAAGGTACATTCTCAATAAGTGGCCCTGTTAACAATTTTCGAGAACATCCCCTATACTCCCAGATATATTAATATCCCGTAGTAGCAACACTAGCATGTCCAATTAATATATTGTATTTAATTTAAAAAAAGGGAAGCATAAAAAACAGCTGAGAACACTCTCTCTCCTTTTATGAACAAAATTTGATGAAGGCTTAATTCAGTGGCATTTCACGTTTGGGGAATAAAGATTTGAGAAAAAGCTTAAAATTTTTTTAAATGGTTTAATATGTAACACACCCATTTTACCAATCAGTCTTGGGGAACGAAGGAGGGGGGCCCTCTGGAATTTGTAGGGAGTTGGCCCCTTTTAAATACTATACCCTAAAAATATAGAAATACCAAATAACACAAACATTAGCACCACCCGGTGTCAATACTTCAAAGACCAGTTACATCTGAATCCAGTGCTACTCAAATCTCCCTATCACTTTTGGTAATTGTTAACAGATGGCTACAACGGACGATGGACTATAACATAATACCTTTTGATCTGTAGTCAATTTCGCTACGGGCATGATCGCTGTCAAATTTTCAGCATTATAATGTATATTATTGCCCGCATTAGAAGTTGTTTCTCAAACAGATTTCAGATGTGTGTCCAAATGACAAGTAACAGTTTACCTTGCAAATGTCTGTGACAGTTTCGAAGATTCTTGTAAGGATTTCCACAGAGTCAGACAAATTTTGGTGTAAGTGAATGACATCAATGTGAGTGGTATTGTTACTTGAACAAGAACAGGGTAAAGTATTAATGGGAGCCTTTTCACTTTATCGTCGTAAATGGATGCAGAGTAGCAGTAATTTGTTGACTGTCCAAACCCCAATGGCATGGTGGTAGTCTCCTATAAAGTAAAGATTCATACGGAAATTTTCCACACGCTATTCAAATTTTGCTTCCATTCATACAAAGCTTCAATCTTCAACTGCTGTTCACGCTGCATAAATAATTTACTTGATGGGGTTTTATCACTGATTAAACGTATCCTTGCACACGATATCTATATTAACAAAGAAACTGTCCACATTTTTTTTTATAATTTACAGAAAATCATGACTGAATGCACCAACCACCCCACAAATAATCCCCTACAGAGGCGATTCGTGCCACCCTTCTGGGCATATGTCTTCTGGTCAAAGTTTCTTCAGTCAAGGCCCATCATACGCAGAAAGAATCCTTGCTTCCATCAACTCCTTATCATAAATGTGCTGATATTAAGCACTCTGAATTAATCTGCTGAACGCAATGAAACAATTGTGTAAATGAGACAGGAGTGAAAGTTTTTAATAAACTCCATGCCTAAATAGAAAGGTTATTAGTAGCAAGTCATTGAGCATCAACAAAGTTGCACATTATACTTGAATCAAGGTCATTGGTAGTTTTCTCTATTCATATAAACTTTCACGACTTGAGTCATTGTGTCCAGATGGGTATGTTAGAGGCCCTTGTACAAGATTCCTGAGGATCAACACTGATATTTTTCACTTAAATGCTAAAATAAAAACCACAAGTCTTGCCCCCTATGTTGCAATTGCAATTGATCTTGGTTACTTAGAATCTTACATGAAAGAAATTGTTATCACTACATCTAATTTCTTCATAGAAATGCAACTATCTGTTAACGTATGGCATCTTTACTGCTAAGCGAAAACAACCCTAAAGTCCCCCCCCCAAACATTTGGTATGTGCGTAAGGCAGCGTGTGTATTGTTTTTTGTTTTTATTTATTTTCTTTTTCATTTTGTAATTGCTCCACTGCTTTAGCACCTGTTTTGAGAGGAATTGGTGGTCTTCAGGGTCGCCCCGCTACACTGCTGTAACCAAGCCTGAAACATCTTTGGATTGCAGCTGGCTAGTTTGGCTATTTTTACCTTGGGGATTTGCTTCTACTTGTTTGGGAGCTGCCGTGCAAGGTTTTCCAGGATGGTTCATCATACTCCTCCTGGAGTCAATGGCCATAAAAGATTAATGGCAAACAGGTCAGGAGATCGGGTTGGCTTTGGCAATATTTGAATGTTGTTTGACTAGAGATACTGCATGTTGACTCACGCAGTACGTGTCATGTGTTTTCTTGCCGGAACAGTAGTGCAGAATGCTGCCGAAACAGTTCAGGGACTGTTAGCGCGATCTCAGTCACATGCCTGTTAGACAAAATTACATATCCTGACTGGAATTTTACAAAATATATCAGGAAAACTGGATTACCACTGTTCTGAACAGGTTTTGAGAACGCAGGATAAGGTCGGGAAAATTAAGTATCATATGTTATGGCATATACCGACATTTGGATGTGTTTTGAGTGTATAGTAAGAAAGCTTTTGCATACTTTGTAAATGTTGAGAATGCTATCTGTCCACGTGCTGTTCATACATGGCAATGTAATTTAAGCGTCATAGTGCATATGTCCCTCTATAGTTTAATCAAAGCAGCTGATAGAAAACAATACCCATGGAAGCATCTAGTCAGCAATCATAGGTGCACTAATATCCTGAGCACCAGGTAGTCATGAGCTTCTTGTTGGTGAACTTTTGATATGCTTCACAGTTGTTTACTTTATCTGAGTTGAGGAAGGTTAGAAAAGATAGAGAAAACATCTTTTGCTCCTTGCACTTTCCAGAGTAAACTTTTGACTGAGTTGCAATTAAAAAGTTGATAGGTATATACAATGTGCTTCTTGTTTTCCTTGCGTACCTGATGTAAATTATGATGTCTTTATACATTATGTATGCGTGTTTACATGTATGTATGCATATATATATGTATGTATGTATGTATGTATGTATGTATGTATGTATGAATGTGTGTATGTGTCTGTGTGTGAGTGTGAAAAAATTATATACCCATAAATAGATCGCTGGTAGTGCAACAACTATTCCAGAGAGCCACATTATTCCAATCAGCAATGACATTCGATTGTGGGGATTCCATTTCAAAGCCTTTACTGCGTGACATATAATCATGTATCTGGGAAAATAAAAAGTTTGTGATTATTATTAAATGCACACCTACTCATGTTAGTTTTGATGTGGATTACGCTGATAGCTGTTAAGATGGAAGATCTGAAGTGGGCATCTTTAGATAGCCTGTAATCACTTTTTCATATTTTTGGATAGTTTGATACTTAAACTACATGCTCCCAAAAACTCAGATGTATGAACATAAAAGTTATATCAAAGAATTGATTTCAAACCTTTTGTTTACAATGAAAAGTTTAAACAGTGCCGGGCACATGGGTTTGTTTGCATGATCATGATAGCGAACCATGTCATTGTTTGCACAGGCATTAGTCCATGACCCCTGGGAACCATTGAGCTATTGACAAGGGTCACTCACAGGAAACCATTAGCCGTGGAGATAAGTATGGGCCAGTTCAGACTAATCACTACCATTGTTCTGATTACTTTGAAATGTTCCATTGATGTAAAAACAAATTAGCACCATCCACTTACTGGTCCCCAAATATGGAAAGCCGCATGTGAACCCACACCCAAACAAGCCAAGTGTGGTGTTACAAAATTAAAAAGGTCGAGATTTAAGCCACAAAATTTACTTTTGTTTAGTGAAAATATCAAAGAGGTAAAGCTACAAGTTTATTTCACACAATAATTAAAACACAGGGCAGAAGAAATGATTATGTCATATTACATCCATAAATGCATAAGAATTGGCCACTTTTTCTTCCAATGCAATTTTCTCGGAACTGTTTTTGCTCAGCCTCTGCAATTTGTATCTCGCCTCATAAATGTACAAATTGCCCTATCACATTAAATTTAACGGACATTAAAAGAAAAATATCATAGCCAGGCATGATTTCCATGATTTTTTTTTCTGACAACCCCTTACGTGACTTTTGGAGTAATTTATAGAAAGGAAATGAGCAACCTGTCAGGACTAAATTCAAAATGTTATAACTTTTTATTTATGCTAGTTGAGGAAGATCCTGGAATTCGATCCTGGACATGGAAATATATTTTAAACTTCTTCTAATTTCAAATAAAAAAACAACAATTTTGTGTGCCTTCTGCGCGAAAAATGTGAAAAATCCTATCAAGTCAGCAAAAAAAAAAAAAAAAAAAAAAACAAACAAAAACAAAAAAAACAAAAGCTATGGATACAAATCTTGGATATGTAGTAATCAGAAAATAAATAGGTTAAATGTACTTGTGAAAAAAATAAATGGGTAATTGGATCTAAAGTTGCCAGTCTCACTGTGCACTAGCTTCACAGCTTCCTACCTTAAACGCCTTATCGGCAAGTAAAAGGCAGATTGACAATAGGATCATTGAGACAACGAAGTATAAAGCCTTCGAATTAATTTGGTATATATAGTTCCACTTTTTAAGCAGTCATTGTTTCTTTCTATGCTTAATTTCGGAATAAAGTAAGCTGAAAACATAGAATCAAACTTTTTTATAACTAATGCCTGTGGCATCCCAGGATGATTTTGTGCTTAGGCAAAAAGCACTGCTTAAACAAAATATTTATGAATAATTATAGACAACGTGAGGCAGATGTTAATTCCAAGTTTATTTGCTGCACCAAATGACTCCCATTTTATATCAAGGAGTCGATCCACTAATTGTATGGACGGAAAATATTTGATGCTAAAAATTGTGATCGTATGGGGAGAGCCATTATATGCTATATCAAATGTAATTACAATTCATACTCTGAAAGACCAGATCATTTGAGACAGATAATTAAGTGAATTCTGTGTTTTATAACGTACAACACAATATCAGTCTCTTTGTATATAGGAACCATGTGAATTTTACCGAAAACGATTACAAGTATGGAAGGGATATCAAAGGGTTATCTTTGTCATTATAATCTACAGTTTCTACTGCAGTGTGTAGTTTGAAATTTACTAGAAACACAAAAGTAAACAACCTATGGATTCTAATTGTTTTTAAAAATTTCAAATCATCTTAGTTCTTGATACAAAAACCAGAAAGAAAAATTGTATTCAATCGTCAATGAACACCCTTATGGAAATAGGGTCCAATACTTCCATCTGGATGTTACAACACAGCCTGTGCTGCTCTTCCTTCTACTTTACACCCAATGCACTCTTGTTGCATCAGATGCATGCATGGGCAGTCAATATACTAAGCTCAGCTTTTACATTGATTCTTTTACACAAAAGGCTCCGAAACATGTTGAGTAGTTATCCGCTGAAGACCCTTTAATTTATCTGGGCTAATACAGCCTATGTCAAAATTTTACAGGAGAACGTGTGCAATATGGACAAAAGGACTGGCATATGTATATAGGTTAGACAGGGACCGGTTAGCTTATTGAGAGTAAAGAGTTCGGACTGCGGAATAAGGTAATTACCACAAGGAAGCGGTTCTGGGCAAAAAGACACAAATACAATAACGTATCATCATTCCTTCTACTTTGCATATGTACTCGATGGAAATAACGTACAGGTATGCTGTGTTTGTATATTTTTACCTTTGAGTTATTCAAATTAAATGGTTTTTGCAAGGGAAGTTATCGTGATCAAGATAGATAGAAAAAGAGACTTCATGTTTCCTGATTGGCACGACCTTCTTAAATGCAGTGGAATCACTTACGTATTTTACGTATATTGCAGTATTCATCTATCACATAAACTTTGAAGTTGAGGCAAAAGGCGCTCAAAAATGTATTAATCACCAAAAGACCAAAGAGAATAATTGTATGGCCGTCAATTATGTTAGTGTGTATTGGAACTAACGCTTACCTTTCTATACTGATGACAACCATTCCAGACATAGAAGAACCAAATGCCATATACTGCACGAAATGCACAAGCTTACACGCAATGTTTGACAAATTGATAGTATCTTGAAAATAGTGCTCAATAACCTACAGCATAAGTATTATTGTTCTACACTTTGTACATTAACGTTCTAGCATATTTGATTCATGTATTTTTTTTTTTATGTATATGTTAAATGTGTTTGCCCTCTAGGCCAATTCTAGGTAGAAGATAGCACAGCTGCCTTAAGTTTCCAAAAGTAACATAAGATACTTGGCATCCATATTTGACTCTATGCTCATGGACATTTGTAAAGACGGATAAGAATCATAATAAACATTGGAATTATAATAAACGTAAATAAAAACTGTTATCGAAACCAAAAAATATAAAACATTATTGAGTAGAATTTAGGTATATTTTTCTTTTTACAAATTTCTTGTCTTTTTAAAGCTACGAATATTTTGACACACATCAATAAATGTAAGGAGTAAAAGCTTAGTAAATTATTTCTTGAATTAATATTTTATTCTCCCAGCTTTGCCGTAACATTCACGGAAATGTTAATACGCCAGATGAAAACTGTCACCTTCACGTACTGGTGTCGAACTGACCGAATAAATGTATTCATTCGTCCCTGTTTAAACATACTTAATGCTTTTGACATGAAAAGGAAATAATTGTGATTAAAGAAATAAATAAAACACACACACACACACACACAAAAAAAACAAAATGCCAAAAAAACTATTACCAGTTCAATACATTAATTCAATTTTTTCTTTTTAGTTATTATTGTTGGTTTTATTATTAACAATACAGCATACATAATTGCAAAAGGAAAACGAAAATAAAATCTATAGATATGGTTTAATGTATAGGAAGTTAAAAAAACTGCCTGTTCATAAACTCTGAAAAAACAGTTTGTGTTCGTTGACGATAATGTTAGACCACATCCTGGTAGATCTGCAACCGAGTTTTTGTCGGGAGACGCAGGTATTGAGAGGATGGAGTGGCTAGCATGTTCACCGGATATGAACCGATTGAACATCTTTGGGCTACCAAAAAAGCGAGTTGCACAACATGTTGATGAGAACACTACTCTGGTAGACATTCGTCACCTCATGGTTAAAGAGTGGAATGTCATTTGACAGGGCAGAGTGCGCAGGGTTATTTACAGTATGTGCCGCAGATGTCAGGCAGTAATTGAGAGGCGTGGTGGCTATTCCCGTTACTAGTGTTCGTTTTGTAACTTTTGGTTTCCTGTTTATACAAGAAACTGTCAATTCACGATTATTCGTTCAGACCAACTGTGATATTTATTTTTAGTTCAGCTTTTTTTTTCGGTAAACGTATGGCGACCATCATGACCTTACTATTGTGTTCTTGTTATTAGTTTTCTGAATTGCAATAAAAACATTAGGGTGGACTCACTTATGTGAACTCCTCCCTCTCTCTCTCTCTCTCTCTCTCTCTCTCTCTCTCTCTCTCTTTCTCTCTCTATCTCTCTCTCTCTCTCTCTATATATATATATAACACAAAGGCAGGAATGCAACTTATTGGGAAACCCTTCTTAAATATTGTCCTAAACTGTGTGCTTGGACTATTTATGACTTAAGAGGTAGCATAATAATTGCAAGTAATTTACAACTAATGATTGGATATATTGTTGGACCAAAAAGTCATGTTTTGCAAAAACAACGCTTCCAATGTGCAAAAGGAGTCCGAGCATGACAGTTTGCCTTCATAGGTTCCAAAACTACAGTGAACATCCTCATCACGGCCTGCAGTCTTAACAGATAGCTTCAAAGGAACTTTCTGAGTTTCAAACCCCGACAAAACATCACATTTATTACGTTTTAACAAGATCATAAGAGTCCGATTGGTGCTGTTGTTGTGTCTGACATCCATGTTTTCACCAACGCCATGTTGTGATGGTCTGGGTAGAGGTTCTGGCCGGAAGTGACGATCTGGGCCAGAGCCGTGCTCCTTTTGCTCCTTGTGACTAATTAATCGAATATGTCATATAACGACCTGACTAAGTCATCCTCGGTCAATAGTAAGGATTGTCTGAACAGCATATCTGGCATTAAAAACAGGGATGTTTGTTTTAATTGAAGCAAAAGAAAATCACGAGTAACCAATAGGAGGCTTTTTACTGATGTAGAAGAAGCTCTGAACTTTCCAATGATACCAAACGTGCGGTGTATACGGGTAGTGATTAAGTTCTACTAGGAACAGTCGCAATGTACTTTTATCACTGTTTTTACATTGGTTTAGCAATTGTAAATAATAAAAGCACTACAAATAAACCATGCTACGTACATATCCTCTCAGTTTAATTGAATTCAGCATTTTTACAGTTTCACTTATTGGAAGCAGAGCTGGAGATGTAACTAAGCAGGACAACGATAGACCCGTTGCTCTGGCTACAGTCGTTTCTAAAATAATTGTAAACAAATTGCTTAGTAGATGCCAACAATACCAGCATGCACCATGTTATCAATTCGGGTTTAAGAATGGACAAGGTACTATTATGTGTATATGTGCTAAAAGAGGCAATACATTATTATATATCACGTAAGACTTCAGTGTGCATGTTTTCTTGACGCCAAAATAGCGTTTGACAGTCTTAATCACTGGACTTTGTTGAAAAAGTTGCTTGAGGCTGGTGTTCCCGCATATATTATCAGGCTCCTGATGACATGGTGTCTGACTCAGGCTTTCTGTGTAAGTTGGGTGCAACCAGATCATACTATTATCATGTGTCTAATGGCGTTTGCCAAGGTTGGGTGATCTTCCCTCGCTTGTCCAATGTACATATAGGTGAATTACATTATACACTGGCCAGAAATGGAGTTGGTTGCAATATTGGTTGCACTTTTGTAAATAATCTCAGCTTTGCAAATTGCATGGTTATCATGAGTTTATCGGTGAAGGGATTGAGAGTGCTCTTGGCAAAACGTACAATTATGTAAGCCCAAGATGTCCACTATTCTTTAAGTTTTCTGCCGAGTTCCAAAAATTACCTAACTTACATCCTTTGAAATACTCCTTTGTCAGAGAGACTGCATGTGAACAAAAATTAATGTGGTTCCCAAACAGTTTACATCATGGTTTGACGGGAAACACTTGCACAATGATATATTATTTTACAAAAATGATAATAATATCTGTCAGAAATATGACTAGCATATATGATAAAAACTATGAATTGTTACCAATATTGTATCCCTTACTAACAAATTAAGCCGAACTCCTATGTTACAGATGATATAGTCACTTGGGCTTCTTTGATATCCAGGAAAAATTGATACATGCAATGGCTAAGACCAACTACATGCAAATATAAGTAGACTGGTTAGGTGTGAATTCTGGCCGCACATTGTACATTTTACAAATATCAAGTTTCAGTAAAAACTGCCACCTAAAGTATTAAATTGACTGCTAGTAATTTATGTTTTTAGTCTGTGAGAGATATGATGCGAATTTAAAAAAAACATGGGATTTCATTATAATTCACATAAAGTTTAGAATTTGGCTCTGATGAGACACTGCGTGATTATTTTCAACATTTTCTTTTTTTCAGCTACGTTTGTAACAGATAATAAAAATACTACCGTCAAATAAACTGCCAGATTTTAAATGAAATAAATCAACATGAACGTATAAGTTAACAAAACAACAGAAGGCGTAACACATATAACTCATCAGTGTATTATTACTGCCTTTATAGGAAGATAATGCCATTTGCTAAAGCTTATTATTAGATTTGTTCTCTGAATCTTGTAGATGAGAGCTATGTTGAATATTTTCCTGCATTTGTGTACCGTCGTACACTTGCATGTACAAAGTTGTGATCGTACAAAACTGGAAGTTACCTTTTCAGGAAAGGCAATTAAGAGCACTAAAAAATCTGTCAGTGCCAAATTCAGAAGTAACATATTCGTTGGACTCCTCATATCCTTGATGCCCAGTACAGTCATGACAACCATAATGTTTCCTGTATCATAGATCCGGCGTACCAATGCAAGCAAAAACGTTGTTATTGCAATATTTTCTCTCATAGCAAAATTTTTTGACAAGACATTTTCTTTGAAACGTAATATTGCATTGCGGTTAATGACAAACATGAGATTATATGTTACGCCCTCTGGTGGCCAACCACGGTTCAGAAAACAGGTGTGTGTGTGTGTGGGGGGGGGGGGCAGGACTAAAAAAGATGAAGTGGGAAAATCATTGTATCCAACCAAAGATTTCTCTTATTTGTTTCTCGAGGTTACACGCTCGGCATAACTTCGTCTACCTTTCTTTTTGCCCCCGCACCCCATCCCAAGGCCATCTGAATTTAGTATGACTGGCTGTATATATTTATGGAACTCTATGTGTGCTGCTCTTAGTACCTTATTTAGTATTTTAAATGCCTAGGTTGAATGTACTGACCAAAGTAAATGTACTGAAAAATAGAATATATCTGTATTTCAAGTTTAAAGGGTGTTTGTTCTACTTCTATAATTGCAAATTAAAATGTGTATTGTACATTCTCATATTAGCATACTCCCTTTAAAACGCTACAAATCTATAGCCCACCGAGTGTTGTTTTCAGGACAAAAATGCTATCCTCTTATATTTTTTACTTTAAGAAACCGAGGTGCATATTTGTGTTTATGTTTGTGGTAAATTTGAAAAAATAAATGAAGGTGATCGTGTGTTCACACATACTGCGACTCAGTTCAAAGCATTTTCTTTCTTTTTTTTCACGGGAAATTAAAGTCCAAAGCTAACCAAGTTCCATAGTCAGGTTGAGTGGAGAACACACAGGAATATGCCTGCGTACGAATTAAGGAGAAACCAAACATTTGAGCTATTTTGTTGAGGTTTCCGGACGTAAGCGTACTAAAGCTTTTGCCTCAAACTGATAACATCACAAAGCCCAATCATAGCCCTGGTTGCCATTTCGGGCCTTTGTACAGAACACAGGATTTACTAAATTCGGTTCAACCCTCTGGTACTTGTTCTATCTCTACCATCTTATTGAATCACGACTTGGGAGTGCCTGAAATCGCTTCTGATCGTTTCTTTTTGAGCTTACTCAAAATCACCTGTATCAGTACATGAAGTTTGCAGTGCAAGGTGCAAGATTGATTCGTGCATCCACTTCAGTACTGCATCTGAGAAATTGTGTGCTCGAATTTTCCAATTGTGAAGTGCAAGTTATCTCTAATTATCAAAGCAAGTACACCATGGTGTTTATAGACATTGACCTGTGAATTGGGGGGGGGGATATGACTGTGCAACGAATGCACACATTTCTTCAAAATTGGAAGATGGCCACATTTATTTTTCGTCGTTCATTTAATTTTAAAGGGGCATAGATACAGGAGGCATGCCTGAAAGCTCATGCTCAGCTGACCTACCAATTCTTAACCCCAGTGACCCTGTGACCTTGGGATAAGGTCCCAGCAGTGTTCTTATGCATGTACAAACCAATGAGGCTTGTGGTTTTAAGGAAGATTTTTGTTTTGAAAATTTTGCCCAAACGTGAAGCCAAAACATCATAAAAACATCCAAAAATCAGTGGAGCTCAACTATGTGTACAAACGTTGTTGAGACCTGCCGAAGGTACAGCCACAACAACTTTAAAGAGATACAGGCTAGTAGTTTAGAAAAGTGAACATTGAAAAGTGTTGCTCAATTTGCATCAGACGGATGGACTACGGGAGACGGACACAGACCGTCCTATCAGTTCAGCTGAATAACGAGTCAACTGAGATAAGACTTGCTTTGGTCTGGTATTATAACTATGCACAGTTGAAATCTTTGCACTTACATTCATGACCGCAAAGGGGACTCCCTACATCAACCATAAATGATTATGGTAATATGCAATATGTAATGCTGAACTGAACTACTAAATTTCTTTTCCAGTGCTTTATGAAACTACCACCTACACTGTAATTCAACAATGGACTGAATCATAGGGCATTTTTAGTAGTGCAATGATAATTCATAGCCTTTTTGTGCCCAAATTTTCAAAATCCGGTTTCATTTGCTGGTTTATTATAATATTAACTATATTGTTAACGTGCTTATGTTACTTTAATATATTTCTAGAAAGCAATTTGTATATAGTTTAGGTGCAGAAACTATGATTCAAACATAAACTGGCAGTTTTAGTATAAACCTAAGGTAAAAAAAGGACTTGCGAATAACCTAGGACTGTGAATTGAAAGAGACTGGGCAGGTAATTAAAAAAAGAAGAACTGAAACAGGATATGGTGTATATGGGTTTGCTGTATCTTCGTATTCATTCATGCAAACCAGTCTTATAGTTTAGGTCACTCAATGCGATACATCTGAAACACGTCCACATATACACTAGGTATTGCCCCCATTGAATCATTATTCGGTGAGCAGTTCAACAAAAAAATCAAGTTTATTAATTCAGTTTCGTTTGACAAGTATTCTTTTCACATATTAAAGCCCTGCATTTTTTTTTAGCAAAGCCCCATTTTTTTAGCTAATGCATCAACTGACACGTTCATAATTTTTCATCATTATTATATGGGTTGCCTTTGCTGAATGTTTAGACAAGGAGTCTCGAGAGACATTTCCGAGTACAGTCTCCAAAACATGACAGGGACAGGTTAGCTTATGGTGTGTATAAAGTTTGAAGCGCGGAATAGAGTAACGACGACTTGAAAGTGGAATTTTGCGCGGTAAATTACAAATAATAGAATGAGACATTCAATGAATCAAGCGTACAAGACCACGCAACAGACATGGAAGGCTTACTTACCTAAAATCCCTAATATGGTAAGAATGAACCAAACTGTTAAAGTTATTGGAAATGCGATCTTATGAATCTCTTTGACAAAAAATTTGGAGCGAAACGCATTGTTGTATATGCGATCAATATGGGACTTTGAGTACGTTTTGCAAACTGTATCCTTTGAAATTCTCTTAACTCCATAGATTTCTCCAGATATTTCTTTCAGCTCAAAGCAATATTCCACTGTGTTATTGCCACTTGCATCAAGCAGCATTTTACCGAGGGTAAAATTGTCATTAACCGACCACCAACTACGCAGGTAGAACGACAAATAGTTGATCTCGTGATAACTAACCACCAGCCTGTCCATGTAAAGATTAAAAGACTTAACTTTGGTAGTTTTGTAGGTTACTTTCTCTGGCGTAGGGTGATATGAAGACATGTCTTTACTCAAGGTATGTGTGCTATTTAGACTTGTGACTTGAGGTTCAGCAAATGCATTCACTTGTAAATACTGTAGTGTTGGTCTGCTTCCTCCTAAAAAATAATGCAGTTCACGTGATATACATGTACTGAGTAAAACACGGTTCATTTAGCAATATCCTTTACGAGAAAATTATGCATAAAATAGTACATTAGCATTTATTTTACCCGTGCCATTAATATTGTATATTGTACTTATTTCAAACATTTGCAGAGAAATATCATTATTTTACTAATGTAACAAAGGGCTGTACAACTGTTGCATTGTTGCGAGAAAATGCGGGGCGATCTCAGAATCTGCATCAATCCTGCGGCTTTGAAGGGACAGAAATTATCTACCGTATTTTTATATCTTTCGTCAGCTGTAGAGTGTAAAGGCTATATTGTTAATACGGCACAAATCGACTATTCTTGTTACAATACGAATCACACGAATTAATGTAGAGACACCTGTAAAGTCACCTCAGATTTATATTATTACGAGTAATACTGGCATTTATTGCACCCAATTTTAATATAATTTTAAGGTGACCTTGGTGTCAATGCAGACAAGGTAGTGCGGTAGATTTCATGATCGCAAATACCTCCATGCAATAGAGATTTCATTTTTCTTTCACAGAGCCACATCATCAGAAGACCATACACTAATCTCAGAGACTTATCTAATTGCACTTTAATGCACACAGAATGACACTGCAGGATGTCGAGCTGTGTCCTGAACACCTAGGCATGAGTGTCGCAAGTTGCTGGAATGTAAAAAGAAAACACCGATCCAGGCATATTAAAAGAAAACTGATTGTCACCGAGTGTCATGTGTCTTTATGTATGAGTGACAATAGAGATATAGCTTGCCATTCTGCGGCTTAATTATATATATACTAAGCATTCTAATATACCCCCTTTTAAGCTAAAGTGTGCATACGCGCCCCAAAAGTGTTGAACGAGCAGTTCATCATTGATAATTAATCGCACTTTGCTGTCCTCTACAATACCCCTGTTGCCATGTCGTATCATTAAAGTTTGGTGTATGTATATTTAAACAATGACTAATACAAAGGGAATTATAGAAATGATTGCAAGATACCAGGCTCAAGCAACACTTCCCTAGGATCCCACACTTACACTAAGCAGTCATTCGCGGGATGCTAAGACGTTATTTCATGTTCAATCATCCTAAAAGGAAAATGGGCATATTTGTCCAATACAAATTAATTCGTGATGTTCTTAAATTAACTTGAATTCAAACTCTAAAATTAAGTGGCTTTGTTAGCTATCTACCAATAGCATGGAAAACACCACACGAAAGCACTGTAGCAGTCCTGTGCTCCGCAAACCTTTCATGTACACACGGAAATGGCTTTGTCAACTTCAGAATTATATCAAGGTCAAATTCGTTTAAGACTAAATTCACTGTTGTTAACACAAACATATATCCGATCCACTATTTAGTGAACAAATCAATATGAATTCGACGTTCCCTTTCAAATAAGTTTGAGCAGGGTGCACCTTACGACTTGGGAGGAAAATGTGAAGGTCAGTGAAGAGGACACAAATTCATAACAACCAAATAATAATCCTAATGCTACCTTTTGAAAAACTGAAGTTTCTCTATGCAATTTCAAAGCAATCGATTCGGTTTTCTGTGAGATTTCCATATTATAGTGTGATCGAATGAACATGAATTTTCCTAAAAAAGATTTTAAAGTCATTGTCGCTTGACCCTTTCCACCAAATGGAAAACTAGAATAAGGTACGCCCATTAAAAATTTGAAATAACTTTATTTAATAGTTTTGGAGGGTGCGTCGACCATAAGAATTGCCATTACAATCCCCACTGACGTTCGATAGGAATGTATGCGTTAACCCACGAGCACAAGAGGTAAAAAGTCAGTTAAATCAAGGAATGTAAAGTATCACCAATCAGTGGACAAATTTGTTTAACCCTCCTCAAAGCTACACTTCCACCACAATGTATACTTCAGAAAAAAAAAATGTCTGTTATGCAGATGAAATTAAAAATGGAGAAAACAGAGAAAATTACGTAGAAAACGAAAAGGAACAGAACCTTGACAGACCTGTGCTCAGCAAACCTCAAATGCATAAACTGGAATTGTCTTTGGAATGTCATCATCATCATCATCATCATCATCATCATCATCATCATCATCATCATCATCATCATCATCATCATCATCATCATCATCATCATCATCATCATCATCATGTCGTAGATGAAAGCCTTCACTTATACACTGTGGGGGTTATCTTTTCTTGAATAAAGAGTACCAGGGCCTAATACTAAGAAGATATTGGCGCATATGGTAGTTTTACCTTTTAAGTTCCCTCGAGGTCAAAACTAACTACAATAAAACATACCTCATAAGGTACTTCCCTGTAATTGTTTAATAGTACCCATGGGCACATGACCAACTATTACCAGGCTTTAAGCCAGTATGTCAGTTTGACTTTTCAAACGAGTACAGCTATAAGATCTGGACCTTGGTCATCTAAAGAAGTGCAGATTTAAAATATCAAGCATGGGGGCCTCTATATAAAACTTTTTTTTTGCAATTTATGCCACCTTTCACCGGACGTATGACTGTAAAGGATCTTGCCCCATGCTACGTACCTGAAACACTATGAAGGTTATGCCTCATTCCCTGCAAGTTTCCACCGTATGAACCTTCACGCAATGATAATGACAGGAAATTAAAACTAAGACTCATGTTGTAATTCTGCCACTAACATGACACGAAATCTCTCTAAAATTAAAAAACAAAACAAAAAAAACCAAAAAAACTAGGAGATTATCTCTAACTTCTGTCATGCAACGTTTATACAGAAGTCCATGCTTGTGCTCATCAACTGTCAAAAATGGCGCCAAAGATCCAGTCTTGCTAACACAGCCTTACACACTTCAGAGGATTGCCATCAGTAAAAAACAAAAATCATTTTCCGATTTAAAATGTGTCCTGCCAATAATTAAATGCATGAATGTATTAAGTTTTGGTGGTGGTGTATAAAATAAAATGCATTACTTTATAAAGCAAGTCTGGAATCACACATTCCATTATGGGTTCAGAATTTCTATTACCGCTACTTAGCACGTGTTGTGAACACATATATTAAGCAAAGGCCTTGAATAAAAACTATAGAGATGGGTTTCTGGCTAATATTTGATGGACAAGAGCGAGCAATGTTAAAGTTGTCCATGTACGGTATTCTTGTTCAGGCTTTCCAGAGAAAAGGCATTGTTGGCAATATTGAGAAAGCAGTTGTGATATAAACTTTATGCATGGTCCCTTTGTCGTCAAAATAGGGCCTTCAAGGATTTACCCCATAGGCAAAGACTTAATTCCAAGTGACACTTTGCTGATTTAGAGCATCTCTTATCACATGATAATTCTGAAAGGTCTTTCGTTTCAAACCTCTTATATTTTCTCTATCTTGCAGAGGTGCTTTGCCACAAATGACGTACCTTCGCATTGTCCTGTTTTTTTTTCTCTCGGATGTGTTTGAATGTGGCTTCTCAGCTGAGCTCTGGTTGGCTCAAAGGAACTTTGATTGATGGCTCATATCTCATGGGGACTGATAGGAGACTGCCAATCATATAAGTAGCTCGTTTGGTTGGGCATAATTGAGACCTTCACGGGCGGAGTTCAGAGGATTAAATGAGGTCAACCCAAACCCAGGCAGAACCACCAAGATAAAGGTCTTATTTTTTAATCTTTCCCAAAAAATTCACCTGTTTCATTAATTCTTTCAAAGATCTGAAGGTTCTACATCGAAGTTTTAAGTTTTAGCATATCAAAAGCAAATAGCACAAAAGGGGAATTTTTATTTAAAAAATTATCATATATCCTTCACCAACATCAGCTCCCTTCTTTCTTGTTATTAAACATTCTTCTGTGACTCTTGGAGCTCAGTAAATGAACTAAGTATATGACACTGAAAATGGAGTATAACATTCACTAGTGCATAACACCCAGATTATTTTCTACTTTTTATCAAAGGCTGCAGATGGAAATTATTATATATTTTCGTCTGTCTATAGTTATAGGGGAAGAACTATGTTTTCAAGTTGCCTTTCTGTCCATACGTCTGCACCATTTTTACCCCTCAGCTTTTGAAGGCTCAGAGGTATGAGAAAACCTGTGTCTATGCAGCTTTTCTCTCCATGGGTTTATCAATGACTCAACCCGAACATGTAAATTTCTTGTACCTGATATCCCAAAAACCGAGTGGATTAAGATCATGGAAGTTTAATAGTCGATAACCCTTATAGGGGTCTACTCAACTCCAACAACTGTGATCTTAGCCCAAATTAAATATAACCAGGGTCAATCACCTCAATCGTCTGGGCAACGAATCTTGAAAAACAGATAAGCTAACATCAGAAAACTCTTACAGTTGATCACTATAACACGAAAAGGACAATGACTTTGACTCGATTTCAAGGCCACTCTGTCACTTTCCATAATTTCTTGTGCGGGTTATATCTAGAACCAGACAAGCTAGCATCACGAAACTTTTACCGTTGATTACTCCTACAGGTCTATGTTGAGTTTGCGCAACAATGGTTTGGATCCAATTCGAGATCTTCGGGGTCAATTTTCCTAGAATTGTATGCAATATCGAAAAATCGGACGTCAAACTATATGGACTTTATTATAAATGTAAGGTAAGGATATAATGCTTATTGGAAATAAGTGTCTCACGAATCGGTCATTATTATTCAGTCCTGTCACTTAAAATGAGCACACATGTATGATGTATTTTACTGTGGGGTTCTTTCCTTCTCAAGTCTGTTATAAAGATGCATTGTTGGACAAATAGCAGCTGATCAGACTTTCAGACCGTGGATATTTATAGAACACAATGACCCACCTACTGCGAAATTTCTCATCACATGAACATGGATGAATCTATCTGAAATTTGGCACAGAGATGTACTATACCACAGATCGGGACCTGATTAGAGTTTCATGTCACTGTGTGATCTGTAATGTGGGCTACTCTGACCTGATATGTGGTTAATGTGACCTAATTAGAGTCAATAAACTTTGCTATCCAAATATCTTCAAACTGGCTGTTCAGGTTCTCCTCAAACTTGTTACGGGGCAGCATCATGAGACAAAAATAAGCTGATTAGATTTTCGTAACTGTAACTTATAGGTTGGTTACTGTTAATGTCAAATTTACATTGTTACGGCAATATCGTCAGGATGCCCTCCATGGATTCTTTCAAATTTGGTACAGTTGCAGTATGAGACCAACAATATATGAGCAGAATTTGTGATCACCGAGACCTACATTTTTGTGACGGTGACCTAATAATCTCAGTTTGGCCTTGTGATCATATTTCCTTATATTTATTGGATTGATTATTCTAAATTTCGAACAGAGATTCGTTTTCATCAAAAAAGAAAAAAAAATGGATTTTTATGTCACTTTGACTTAATGTTAGAAAACTCTGACTTACTTGCTATCCATTTATAGCTGTCTGCTTCAGGTTCTACCCTATTCAAGGCAAATAAAATCATTTGGTCACGGCACATCCTAAATGTGCAATTTGATGCCAATTGTCAAAATGTCTACTTGTATTGCTTTAACATTTCTTTAAATGAGTGCATTTTTAAAGAAAATTATATAGCATCAAAAAGTAAAAAAAAACTGTATTTACATATATATGTATATGTGTGT
>OZ026626.1:53550749-53568249 GCA_964020975.1 Hermodice carunculata
CCTCCACAGATATACGTGAAAAAGCAGATGTTCTCATTGTTCAGTGCGAGACCTGTTATGATATAGAAGATGTGTATAATCGTTTCTGTAATGTTTTACACTCTGAAATGGATGAGAAGTTACAGAAAAAAGTTATATCTATTCAGTGTGGTTTATCAAATAAACGTCGATGTATAAAAAAGCCATGGTTGTCAAATGAGTTAACGGTAAGCTGGAATAATGTTTGTCAAGGAAAGAAAAAGTGGCATAAAGCCTCAGGTCCTCATAAAGCAAATTTAAAAGCTCAAATGAAGGTGGTCCAAAAAGTTTCGATAAATTGGTTCAAAATGGTAAACGTAGATATTGGAAGAATATGCAGCTTATTATATTGAATATGCAATCGAGTAACCCCAAGGATTTTTGAAAATTTATAGGTAAGTTGGGTATAAACCAAGAGCGGAAGAATAATATACCCTGGGAAGTCATTGACAAGGAAGGTTTGCCCAACAGGTTAAAAGAGTCTGTGTTATATAAGTGGAAAAACGATTTCAGTTCTCTGTTGAATGACACCGTGACAGTTACAGGCTTGGCTGAACACGCAGATACACAACACGAGCCGGTCATCTCAGGTGAGTCAGTGAACCTTGACCCAGGGTCCCTAAACTATGGTATAACCTTTGAGGAAACCTACAAGGCGCTGTTGAGAGCACAATGCGGTAAAACCACAGGTTATGATAATATACCCGTAGAAGTTCTGAAAAATGATAATGCTATCCGTTTTCTCCATGTCTTGTTTCACAAATGCTACGAAACGGGCAGTCGTCCGTCCATATGGTTGAAAGGTATCATTAACCCTATACTGAAGGATTGTACAAAAGACAGAAGAGCACCATTGAACTATTGTGGTAACACTCTTGCGTCTGTGGTATATAAGCTTTATTGTAGCGTCCTGAATACCAGGCTAGTAAAGTGGTCAGAGGATAACGATTTAATTGCCGATGAACAAAACGGTTTTCGTGGAGGGCGTAGTTGTCTATATCATCTTGGTTCTCTCACTACTATTATTGAGAGTAGAAAAGTAAAGAAACTAAGTACATTTGCTGCTTTTGTAGATTTTTCTAAAGCGTATGATAAAATCAATAAAACTGGAAAGGCTTCAGATTCCTTGTAAGATGCTGAGAACTTTACATTCCCTATATAATGAATTGACGTGTGCTGTACGACATCGTCCTACTGGCGGACACGGAAAGTGATCTACAAGTGATGTTAAATACCCTAGGTGCTTGGTGCCAAAAGTGATTAATGTCTGTCAATACGGATAAGACCCAAATAGTTCACTTTTGGCACCAGTCTATGATTAGATCGTCCTTTGATTTTAACTTTCAAGAGAGAACCTTAAAGGTAGTTTCCATTTATAAGTATTTGGGTTTATATCTCAATGAATTATTTGATTATGGCGATACAGCCAAAATAGTAGCTCAATCTGCTAATAGATCCCTTGGTGTTCTCATTGCAAAGTCGAAAGCCCATGGTGGTATGCCGTATGATACTTTTACTTACCTTTATGACTCAGTGGTTCAACCGATTATTGATTATGGGGCTGCCATTTGGGGAACACAGGAATTTGCTTTTATTAACGCTGTTCAATATCGTGCTGAAAGATTTTTTCTTGGAGTTGGTAAATATGCACCCAATGTTGCTGTGGCCGGGGACTTGGGGTGGAAATTCAGCGTACATCAACAATGGCTTTCATTTACGATTAAGATTAGAAACGGGTAGATACGAAGGCCTGCCTGACGATGGCAGACTTTGTCCTTTCTGTAATGAGGTGGAAAGTGAAACACATGTAATTCTATATTGTGAACTTTATTCCGATTTAAGAGTTGATTTGTTGAACTTAGCCGCATCAACCTTGAGGGATTTTTCAAATCTAACCGAAAATTTTAAATTAGCATTTTTACTTTCCGAACCAAATATATGTGTTTTAACTGCCAAGACCTGTAAAGACATTTTAGACAGAAGGTTATCCTTTTAACGTGTATTATGAGTTCTGTAATCTAACACGTCGTCCTTTTTATTTCTCATTTTTATTTTATGACTGATCTGTGTTTTATTATCTGTTTGTTTTGTACTGTAACTTCAGTGCCATCCCCAATTTTTCTATTGTATACGTCTGATGATATGATTTCCTGTAAGTGTAAATGTTTTCCCGTCGTTGTATCAATAATGCTGTACTATAATATATATGTAACTTGTTTTATGTCTGTTGTCTCTCATATCTCCGTATGGAGAGGCCTGAGTGCTTTGTTTTTCATGTTTGTGTATTTGTATTTTAAGCTTGTATGTACATGTTGTAGCAGCATGACTCAACTGTTGTCCACATTCATTGACATTGATGTAATTCAAACCAAAGAAACTGGATACCTAGCTTTCCTTTAGCAATATTCAAAGCAGATGTATCGGACTTAACAATTTTACCTTCATGGTTATTGGTTTACAAAATGCCAGTGTGGCAGCTTCTAAACAGGCTTTCTGTAATGTCACAGATGACGGCATTAAATTTCTGTGATATGCCTATTATCGCAATTTATGTCAGAAAAGGTTAAATTCTTCACCTAAATCTTACAGCTAGTGATTTTATATTGCTGGATCCTTTGGTTTCTGGAGCGTTCCAAGTAGATAATATTTTTCTAATTTCTGATTTCATTTTGGGTGACTATCTTAAGCCAGGGTTGAAATTTCCTTCTACTCATTACTTTTAAAAAATAAGTGTTGTGTTTTTGTAATGTTTTTGTGCACCATTTGATAAACACTTCATTTTTGTGTTCTCTGACTCGTAGTAATTGTGGAAGGAGTTTGTTCATAATTTTCTAAATACATACATATTACAAAAGCGAAGTAAGCCTACTTTCCTCTTTTGCTGTACACTGACTGACAAGTGGAGAAAACAAAATAGTACTGAGACCAATAATGTAGTTGAAAATCAGTCCAAGTCTAAAACCGTCTTAATCTTGACAAGTCTCTCAACATCAACGTCACCAAACACAAAAACAAGACTTGATTAACCATTAGGTAATACATTAATCATTGAAAACCTGAAGAAATAAGATGTCATATTGACAAGGTACGGATATTGAATGTCATGAAAATAGAAGTGGACAGCAGGTTTCAACAGTGAAACACAAAGTGTGGTTTTAATTTCATTTTCGAATATCCCTGTTTTACCATTGAAAAAAGTGGTTAATGACGTGAGTCAAAACTGTCAGATTCACTGCATAGCTTAACAAAGGTAATTAGCTTTGCCACATAGACGCTATAAGCTTATTCGAGTGAAATATTACTTTTCACATGGGGGTACTTTAATATAATAAATTGAAAATCATCACATTTGTCATATAGTTTAAACTTTAATTCACTATCATCTTTATAAATCAGTATGTTTAAAAATGAAAGTTCCATGTCATATTTTGTAGTTTCTTTTAATTCCAAGTCGTCAGGGTATATATTTTATGAAATATAGTCTGGAAAGTGTTTTTGAGTGATGCTTAACATGTCTACATATCCACTTTAAACGTTTGTCATAAAATGATTTTTCTTTGGAAAGCTTTACAAGAAACTTACATTTATAGTAAAACAAATATATATTGGCCTAAAGAGTTGCATTATTTATACCCATTGGAATACCAATTGTCTGTCTAAAATGGAGTCTCGAAAAATGATATAAATGTTATTAATCCAAAGGTTAAACAACTCAATCAATTGTTTGTTTTCAAAACCAGACTGGCCATCATTCGTAACATTACCACAAAAAGACAGACCTACTTTTTATCTTTAGTAAAGGGGATCAGATTTGGATTTTAAGTGATTAGTAGTATATGTACTGGAGAAAACTAAATTATGTTGTTAATGAAGAATATTTCAAAGATTGGGAGGACTGATAATAAACCCCCAGTTGCCCTTTATGGGTAGCTGCCTGTTTAAAGTGAGGAATGAAATTTGTTTTTTCAATTGGTAATGAAAGATAAATATTGATGTTTTGGTAACTCTTGAATTTCTTTGCTGTCATTGTTGGATTGAAAGTTATAAACACGATAATGCTTTTGTGACTATTTAATATATATTAGGAGCTCCATATTATACATTGATACTTGTTGTCTCTGTTTTACTTATGTGATTTAGGATAGACCTACCAAACCATAGCTCCCTCTCCTTGCTGGTTTTTAAGTAGCTTATTTATTTGTTACTTCATGTTGAATAATATAATACATGATGAGACCAAGTTTATGAGTTTGCAAGTAACGACTTCGATGTACCTTACAATGCTATGATTTCTTTCTTGTCTTTGTTCGAGAGACCTCTAAAAGTGTGCCTCTACTCAGCAGAGATACCTAGGTCCTTTTCTCTGCCTATTCCCACCTCTCATTTTTCAGCTAGTAATGGGGTGGGGATGGGAGATAAAGGTACGTCGGTATTTCAGAGCATTTATGATAAACAACGTAAAGGCAAGAACATCTTCTTGGTCCCACACATTTGTGCTCCCAGCACAGACCTCAATGTATTGCTTCTCATATTGGTATCAGTATCTAGAGACATCTCCAGGAACAGACAGGTTAGTGTCCAAAACGTTATTGAATTACTGAATAAGCATTGTCTATTGTAGGTGCAAATCTGGGCATGTGGACATCTTAATCTAATTTCTGCAACGTCATTGCATGCCAAGGTAATATTCAGAATAACAAAGACATTAATACAATGACGACAACCTGCACTTTATTCTTCACAAGACGGCATGTTATTAGAAGACTAATGTGATATCGTATTTTAGTATGCCTCTTTAAAAGCAAGGCCATTTAAATGTCAAATTGTTACCAGCATGTAACTAAAGTAATACATTTAAGAATGTCTTAGTTGAAAGGATCACATGCTGCTTGTCATATGGATATTTTCCTGTAAATACACATCAGCAGTCGCAAACCACATTTGCGCTACGTCTCTACAAACTCAACTTTAAGATGTCTAGTTAATGCTACTGTGATCTTGTGCAAAAATTTTCTTTCTCTGGATAGTCAACAGTCGGAAGAATCGTATTGGACATTTACTGTAGTAATCTACAGGTACAGGTGCAATAGACAACCAGGCTGGTCTAGCCTGCCATTGCCATTTGTACCAATGCATTTTGCCATGCAGCAGAAACAAAGAAGTACATTGACCTCCCATTTCTGCTTTGTCATTTTTCTTCCTCCTTATATCTGAACGTATTGCAATGTCTTGCTAAGAAACCCTAATATGCACGTGTTACCTTCATAAATTTTAACAAAAGTGTTCAGGAAGGCCTCGGCTCCTTATTTCATCTCGGAGATTTTCAGCATATTCACCAAGGATGTGACACTATATTGAAATTGCAATATGACAATTTTGCATGACAGAAAGTAAAAGCTATTCTGCTAACTAATCACAAATGTTGTAAAGAGTTTTCTCAAATGAATGCACAGCATATTCGTATGCTTCTATTTCAAAACATACACCATGAGGTTTACTTTAATATTTTTGGCAACAAGTCCTTTAAACTCCCTAGTATTCAACTACAGTGAAACCTGTCAAATTGTGGACACCAATGGGACTGAGCAAAAGTGTCCACAATGCATAGGTGTCTACATTAGGCAGTGGCTGAACTTGTGCGCCCCCCCCCCCCAGGTAAAATGAACATACACATGTACATGTATCTATCTACCTATCTATCTATCTATCTATCTATCTATCTATCTATCTATCTATCTATCTATCTATCTATCTATCTATCTATCTATATATATATATATATATATATATATATATATATATATATATATATATGCATGTACATGTTAGCAAATACATATTCGCGTGCATACTACTCAACCTGTATCGCTATACAACTGACACAAGGTTTCAAAACACATAGTAACTATCCCTCAAATAAATAGATAGATAAGTAAGTAAGTGAATAAGTAAATAAAAATAGAAAGAAAGAAGCAGACAATGAGAAAATTGAGCAAACTGTGGACTGTGCAAAACTCTGATTCATATATACGGTTTATGTTGTGAATTTGTTGTCTGTGATTGACTGAGTCACTGTGATAACCCTACTCAACTGAAGAATTAATCCCTTTTTATGTAGATTAAGACCCACATGTTTGCTTACACATTCTCTACAGCCTCCTTGCTTCACTGAACATGGATAACTTGAGTGAAGTTAAAACATGTGAAGGCCAGTGGCCTGTGGCTGAAATTTCAGCTGACTGCACTCATCCAGGCATTATCATTGTATATACCTGTCTAAGTACTATTAAAGGTTGAAAACAAGGAAATTTGTGGTGACTGACTGGCATTTTTGTTATATCTTGTGTCCACATTAAGCAGGATATTTTAGCATTTGGGATAATGAAAAGTTAGTGTCTTTAATACAAATTAGACACGTGTCCTCACCAGGCAGATGTGCATTAGACGAAAAAAGGATTAGAAATTTTCGGAACTGGGGAAGTCTGTCCACATTACAGAGGTGTCCACATTACGGAGGTGCCCGCAAAGACAGGTTTTACTGTATTCATGGAACAACTCAAAACATCCCAGTTTGTCTTACTTTTATTTTTTTCTTTCTGAGGAAAACCTGGATTAAAAAAATAATAAATTATATCATCTGATAAAATCAAACATTTATTTTTCTGTAATCTATACAGTCACTTTGCTGCTCATGTGTGAAGGCCATTGAAATGGACAGTAAACAATTTGTCTTAATTAACCTTTACAGTTAAAATTTCCCCTTGTTAGATATGCTGATATAATTTTAAGCTTTGCAAGTCATGTAAAGCTTCTGACACACCATATGAACCGTGTGTGAAGTTCTATTAGATTTGTATCCCACTGGAAGAATTTGTAAATAGCTATGTCTCGAGAGTTTTACCTCCCAAACGTTTATGATGGCTGCTACTGAAAAAATGTCTTGTTGTATTTACATGTATCAATTTTAAATTTCTCATGTTGCGTTTTTGTGAATTCTATGTTATGTTGAGTATATTGTTGATCATGGATCGGCAAAAATGCATTTTCGTTTGCATGTATCAAGCCAAACATTCAAGTGACACATATTGCAGCAGGTGTACATATCATTATTCCACGATCTGGTTTTGTGTTTGTAACAACTATAAGGATTTAAGAAAGGTTATGAAATGAACCCATTATTATTCTCTCTGCGTGACGAAGGAGAGCATGCTGATTTACTGTTTTAGGAAGGTAAATTAGTTACAAATGTTCTTGTGAAGCGTGACGCAGAAGAAACATGCTTTGTATAACAGTGTTTCATAAGATCATTTCAAACTTCGTTAATAGTGTTTTCTCACAAATGTTGACATCAGGCTTCATACTTAAAGCTGGCTTTGTGCCCTTGATATTCATCTCAGATTGGAAACTTATTGATGCAAACTGTACACATTGCGTAAGGTTTTTTATAAGTGGTCTACTTTTTTTCTGGATCAGTGTATACTACTCTACGAATTGGAACCCACCCCTCTCCCCCGCGAAAAAGTTTAGCACATGTCACATTTAGCATTTAAATAGGTCATATTCATCCAAAGGTAAGTATACGGTACTTTCACTTATGTGAATTCGTATCATGAAACGTAAACACTTGGAGTTTTCACCATTTTAAAAATAAAATGAGGTTGAATTACATAAAAGAAGTAACAACGAAGATGAAGATTATGTATGCAATAAGAACGACGGATTTGTTTTTTCAGAAAGGAGCAATCCTGGTGACAAAGTTTCCCCAGAACGCATGCTCTCATTCTTACAAAAACTTACTTTTTATGCAAAGGAATTGACAGAAAATGTGCAGCTCAAGAACGCTGATTTTGTAAAATATCGTATCACTTAAGTGATTGTACAATTTTCTAACAGGATATAATCTTGCAATATAAGGGCATCTTTAACATTGGGCATTGGCACCAGCGAACACGAAAGATAATAATGATTCAATACAACTTAAAGAACATATTTTAATGGCTGTGGGACCTTCCCTGTCAAGTTGTTTGAATACAGGGAAACCTACAAAAATTCATGTTTGCGTACAGCTATTCATATATGTCTTGGTAAACTAAATAAAGCAAAACCTGTAGAAATTGTTAAAAAAACATATGTTTCCTCGAAAAAAAAATCGGTCATGGCATTTTCAAATTCAGGTGCACGTCACATTTGATAACGTAAAATATTAATAACAAAAAAAAGAATATAAGCATGACATTCATTTATCTGACAGCCTATTTTAAGGCCCTCCGCATAAGGCTTTGCAAGGTTACCTTAGGAACACATTTTTAAATGTACGTGTATCCAAATTTCCTTAAATTGAAGATTGATTTTTTTTTGTAGAGAAACATTCATTGCTGGGTTCACAACATGACAAAATTGCTATGCAGCGCACTTATTCAGTGCCATAAAGATTATGCTAGATCTTCATGATAGTGCTTACTTATTAAAGCAGATAGAAAGAAGCTACAAGTTTGTCAGAATAAAGTGCTCAGAGTTGTCCTCAATGTTTAATCATGAAATCTGGGATACTCAGAACTTCATAAATCAAATTGGCTAAATGAATAGTACAACTAAGATTACAACATCTGCACAGAATCAACAAGCATCTTGTCGAAGATTATCTCATTGATTTATTCTCAGAGCGCAAAAACACGAATTTGCGGGTGAAAAGAATTTCCAGTCAATACAGAATACTTTTGAAACAAAATTTAGTTTTCTTTTACTTGCACTGGAAAAAACGCACTTGAACCCATCGCCACCAGATTTCAGATGATAGCAACATATACATTGACCAAGGCAACAGTCAAAGAATATTTAAAGATACCATAAGAGGAAATATAGACCAAAGAATTCTTGTTTTATTAACTTCCATGCTGAGCAAATATTGGGAGTCATGCCATGTGCCAAATGTGGACTCTGATAAACATGTAAAATTGTTTTACAGATATACATGTGAAAGATTTTTTATTTTATAAATGGTATGCAAATGATTTACTTCGGTTCCTGAAATTTAATTATGATCATATTTTATGTATATCTGTAATTTAAGGTTTTTGTCTATTTTTAACCAAGATGTGATATATAGTTTTATCCACAGGACCACCATGGAAATAAGCTGGCAGCTGGTGCTATGCCGGTTACATTTTTTTTTGTTTTACTTATAGTCTAATTTTATAATGTTTTTTGTAAGTATCTAGAATCTCATAAAATCAATCAATTCATCAATCAGTCAATCAATCAATCAATCATTCATTCAGTCAGTTAATCATTTAAGCTTTATTGACTTAAAATTGGATGTGTATATAACGAGCCTAGCGAATCAATTAGGTGCTTATGGCTCAGAAAGGTGCAGAACATATGTTTTTTCGTACCTGATTTGCCATTATAAAACACTGTGTACATTCTCAAGCAGGCTTCTATTTATAGATTTACGCAGCCTTGTTCTGAGTTTGGGGTGTCCCAGTATATTCTTTGTTGGATGCTGCACATGGCGTTGGCTTAGGGTGTGATACACCAGTATCCTTTAAACTTCTAAAACTGCACTGATGTTGTAAAAACATTCATATTGACATGTTTATGCTATAGTCAGGGGACATAACTGCTTATGCAGCAACCTCATTGCTAGATACTCTCTGTATAAACAGGTTTGCTGATGCCCTGAACCCATGTCATACCCTCATTCTGTAGTCACTTTGTATTCTTGATTTCCTTTATGGGCAGGTCCATTAAGCATACAAAGCTTGCTGATGTACCATCTGAGAGGTCTGACCTGACTCTTCCCTGAATATATATATATGCATATGTGTGTAATGTGTGTGTGTGTGTGTGTGTAATGTGTGTGTGTGTGTGTGTGTGTGTGTGTAATACCATTACTTCAACCATAAAGGCATGGGATTGGCTGAAAGGTAGCCTTGTCAAAGACCCCTGCAAAGACAATTTGTTGACTGACAAGGACCAGACTGGAACCCGGGATATCCTAACACCACATGAATGTTTATTAAGGCTATCTGATGCCATGGAAGTGTAAATTACTCAATTAATATAAAGACATGTATTTCTAGAGTAAACTACCATTTGATCAAAGCAAAGTCCTTTTGTTGGACAAGGGTCACTGCTTGGTCCAAAGGGCTTTCCACATTCTAAATGATGCTGAAGGTCATAAACTTTTGATAAAATAAAGTTGAAAATCCAATTCGCTTATATATCAAAGTTGAAGGCCATGTTTCTTTTGTCATTGTTTGTATGGAATTTTACAGCGGAGGAGCAGTCAGGGAGTCAGGCTGGTCATGTGACCACCACCCTCCCTGCTGATCGGTTTTTAACTTACCCTGACACTTTGGCTGTCTGTCAATGCAGCACATGCATGTCGGTTTACCAGTTTCAATTTGGTACAATATTACAGCAATGAAAGCTACCTTTCATGTCCATAAGATGTATACCCTTTTGGCAGGATGCTTGCCAATACTATCCTCTGACAGGAAATGCCCCTTTCCACTTATTTCGGAATGTTGATGGAATAGTTCACTGTATTAAAGAGGGGTACTACTGAATGTTGACAATTACAAATACTTTTGATAGTATGTAATGATGCATAAACTACCACAGTCTACGTTATCATTCTTTTCCATTTTATTCGCATGAACCAAGTAGTCTCCTGAGCATGATACAACTTAAGACGTCAGTCTATTCATATTTGTGCATGCTTTTTTTGCATTGAACACTGACCTGGCTACCTGTGGCAGTGGAGTGTGATGGTGTGCTTGTATGCTACCTAACCTGGCAACCTCACTGTAGTGAAAACTACAGCTTCATGTGGCATTCAGTTGAATCTGTTATGTCTTAGCCTATTAATTAATAGATCTTATGCACGGTCGCCATTTTGAATCAATTAGCGCCACGTTGGAAAATTGCATTCTGGGATTAATTGTAGTACGCTACTGAGATCAGTCTGAGGGCTGCACTGATATTAGATAGCTTGCTGTGATAAGTTTCACTCGTTGTTTAGCGAGTTTTTTTTACTAGTATCGTCGGACAAATGTAGCATATATTTGGTTTCTGACGGTGAAGTAAAGAAACTATCTTGTCTCCAAAAACAATGTCGAAAATTTAAGTCTTTAAAAGGGGAAAAAAAGTTTAAGTTAAGGATGTCCTTGAGGCTTGAGCAAATATCATCAATTCACTGTGATGTTTTTGTTTGCTTGCATCCCTACTTTCTCATCTTTTTCTTTCACTTGTGGGTAGTTTTTTTATTTTTCCCTTCTTTTTGTCCTTTTTCCGAGTTGACTGTTGCCTTTCGATCGTACTTTAAGAAGTGTGATTTTCTTTGACGCGGAGGCCTGCCTTTTAGTGAGAAATAATCCCTGGACAAAATGAACATTAAAATGCAACAGCGAGACCGCATCCATCTGGTTGAGCGCGGGTTTCAATAATCTTTCAATGAGGGGAAACCGCAAACTCGTGGACACATCGAACATAGCCAAATATCAATGTTGGTGCGCTTATTGTCCAACAAAAGGCACAATAATACTAACGACAACTCAAATCAGGAACATACACTTGCGTTAAGACATCCCTTTGGTAATCAAAAGGTTTGAAAGACATATGCAAACGAACAAGCGTACGTGCAAGGCACATTTTGCTCCTGCAAACACTCTATATTATTGTTTGTTTGTTTGTGTGTGTGTGTGTGTTTCTCTTGGTTAAAACATATTTTATTTCTCAAAATACATGTACAAGTGGGGAGCAAGCAACGCCTATACGAGCCCATCCCTTGTGCAGATATCGATGCAACTTTGTACATTTAAGCGTTTTGCACATCTTTGCAATGTACATGTGTATTATTTCAGTAATTCTTTTTATTTCACGCAATTACCCTAAAAACACCGACTAAATATGGGAGAACCAGGTGTTAGCGATATGGAATTTGGCTCCTAAGCCTTGAAAGTGTGCTTTCTGAAGCCATTACTATGTGTTAAGTACTTGGCCTTTCTTTGTGTTAGCGATGTTTGCATAAAATTAATCACCCGGTGCTTAAGCTATGAAAGAGTTTACGAGATTAGCACAGGGACTGGTTGGTTAAAAAAACAACTTGTGAAAACAGCACGCCAAGAAACAACACACGGGTTGTTAGTTGAGGAGCCCATGGTAAAAATATCTGTATAGTCAGGCAGCCAAAGCTGGTTTTTTGGTCTAACCCTGCACCGACTGATAAAGTTTTTTTCTCACTTTATTATATATCCTTAGGAAGTCTATAATGAATATCCGGCGGATATCAAGCAGATATCCTTGAGCAATCTGAGAAATTCAAGATGGCTGCAAAGATGGCGGCTGGTGCCCCAGTAACTTTTTAACTAATGTGCCTTGAATTGCAAGTAATGCCATTTTAATAGGAAATCAATTGTGATGCCCCCAGAAATGAAATGTGGGATGGTTTACTGTTTTCATCTTGCCTGACCATCGGTGCATGTGTGTGAGTGTGTCTGTCCACCTATCTGTCCATTCCACATCTTGTTGCCAAGCTATATCATGAACCACTGCTTATAGGTATCTCCGCTACAAGTTTTTGTTATAGCTTTGGATTTCTTGAGGTAAGTATATCTTTTTGACCTTGACCTAGTTTCCAAGGTCACAGGGTATTATGTTTTTGTTAGGCTTCTGTGTCTGATAATGTCTGCCATTTTACCATATTTTTAGCTTTCCTCTTCCCGCAACTGCTGAGCTTCTCCTACAGTATTAATTCATTGATAGTATGTGTTTCAGAAATGAAGACATCTACAGGAGTGATGAATGTGTAAATAGCAAAGTAGCATATAGTGTAGAACAGTAGTTGACTAGTGTTAGTGCTTTACTGGTGGTGGACACTCAGTACAAATAAATAAAATGGATGAAAAATGTTTGTTTAAATTTCGCCGCCATTGCTCTGACAACAATGATAGAATGCAGGTGAGCCAGAGTAAAGGAGACAGATTGCAAAATACTATAGAAGCCAGTAAAATTCAAGGTGATAACTTACAAGTAGAACTTCAAGATCAACTGAAACAAAATCCCACATGCCAAATAAGATATCATAAAATTTAATTTCAAATCTTGACACATGTCCACCGTTTTTTAGTTTTGATACATGAAGACAGCATGAATCAAAACTCTGTTTTGTTGGTTATTAAATACCAAACGGGGCCAAAGGTTACTAGCACATGGCCCACTGGTGGAAGAAGTCATTCAGCACTCCTTCATAACCACAGTAAATGACATGTACCCCTTTTTTAAGCCACCTGTACCCGACCATTTGGCCGGGTAATACAACAAGATATATTGTTCAGGTATATGCCCCTTATTTCATGTTACTGACAAAAGTAAAGTATATATGAACTGTTGGTTGCACAAGGGGATGCCACAATAAGCATTAGCAGTTGTATAGTTATTCGGAAGAACTCTCTCCTAGACAGATTGCCAGTCAAGGCTAAGAGACTCTTATCTATCCCGGACTTGTACACAAACTGGCTAATATATTTTTAGTATAGAATATACAAACTATTGTTGTTCACAAAAGTGGATTCTGTTCAGTTCAAAGACAAATAATTTACTTGCATTAAATAGCTTTAAAAACACAGATGAAGATGCAAATCCATAGGCTTCAGTTAGGTGTTACGCATAACTGAAAACAGTACATATCGGCATTGCGTTCGTGACCTGTTATGTCATCATAATTATGGAGTCTACTCATTAAGATACCAGCAAACCTGACCAATGGTAGATGTAAATCTTTAACTGGTCCTTGAAATAACAAAATGACCACTGCATCCTTCACAGGGCACAAATGATTTCAAGTAATTAAGGTGGCCGCTAACAGGAACAAATACAGAATAACATGTGGATATAATTAATACTCACTGGCTTGACATTGCATATATATTTATAGCACAAGAACTCCCTATTAACTTTAGGATTATAGGTTCCTTGCACTCCATCTATCAATAACCAAGATGTGCTACCTCGTCAGGCCAAGAAAGGAAAAGTGTAAACAATGCATTCATCTCAACATTACTTACACATGTAGTCTCGAGTATGTAAAATACTAACATGATCCGTGTGGTGTGACCATTTGTTAGCCCTATTGGGAGTGTCATTCAGTCTCCCATCTGGGTTTAATGGGGGCCAAATGAGTCCCAACAAGCTTGCATAACTGTAAGGCACACTGATAATCAACTACTATCTATAAATGTATATATGATAAGCAACAATGTATACAAGTATAAATTAAAAGTTTTACTTACATGCAAATGTACTTTGTATCATACAATCACAGTATTGTCCTTTTAGAGGAGTCCCGAGAGCAAACATATAAGAAGTGTTTGCGCCCTCGCAACTCGCAACCTTACAACTGTTTCTGACTTTTAAACCTTTTCCCCCATGAGACTCCATGGGTATATATAATAAGACACTTCTCTAAACCCCCCAGGCAGGTGCTGGGAGCGCACATTACACCACTGTCTGAGTCCCTGCATTGGACTACAGTAGTTGAGCTGCATTGTCTAAGACTTAAGACCAACTCAATGCCGCGCAGACGAAGAATGGGGTGTACTCTGTTAACAGCTATACAGTTACTCATTAATTGAGCATATCAGTTATATGTTGTTGACACTTTAATGTATAAACCGTGAATAATCACCAATACATGAAAATTCTGTTATTCAACGTTTTTGGAAAGGTACCTCCAAGGAGAACACCATCATTACGTGCCAGCTAGACGACGTATGCGCATCTGTCGTAACTCACTAAAGGGGACCCCCCAACTCCATGTGGCGACTACCTCAAGTGAGGTATGGCTAGGTCCAAAAGGTTGTTCCCATGAAACCCCTTCTAAGGGAAGGGCTTATTCAAGAGTAGAAAGGAGAGAAGTGGGTTGCGTAGCAAAGGTTTCTTTATGTTGATATTCGCCTGATATCCATTATGGAGGTCACAGAGACGTAGAATACAATAAGAAAAAAAATTTATCAGTCAGTGCAGGGTATAGCTATCTGGCTGCCTGACTAATAATGTCTACACCCACATTGCCCTCGCAGAGATGGGTGAAAGACAGGTAAACCTTAGTACGATAATGTGTTATAGCTCGTTGTGGTGGGGGGGGGAGGTTCATTCTATGTAGCTGGTTTCTTTTGCAACTGTTGGGGTACTAGGCAAGTAATAAGGTAATCCCATTTCTTCCAAATAATTATGCCCAAAACTACTGCTATTATAAGTAACCAGAGCCATGCCCTGGGGCATGAATGTCTCGCCAGCGTAATTCAAGCCACTCTGAAGTTTTTTGTTGGCAGACGGATGGACTGACAGACGGACGGACGTCCGAACGTCCGTAAAGTGACTGCTTAGTCTCACCAACAGCTTGTCTTGGCGAGACAAAAACAGCAACATGAATAGTATTCCAAATGAGATTCTACTACCGTGGTGAGTCCAGTTAAACATAGGGGATGGTGTGGGCAATTGCTATTTACCTTGAACCTGACCTTGGCATTATGCATGACCTCAAATGACTCAAATAACCCTAGAAATGGATTTACAATGGCACATTTAGTTGAAAACGACATATTACTTGCTATTCTAGGCCAATTGGTTGGGAGTTTACATTTCTTGGCTGTCTCGGCAGCCATGTTGGCAGCAATATTGGATTTCTCAAAATGCTCAAGGATATCCTGTTGATATCCGCCTGATATCCATTATGGAGGTCACAGAGATGTAGAATACAATAAGAAAAAACCTTTATCAGTCGGTGCAGGGTATAGCTATCTGGCTGCCTGACTAGTAGCTTTGAACGTTAAAATGAATATTTTTTTGGTTATGATTAAGAAAACTCACCTCATAGGTTTAAACATATGTATCTATACAGGGTTGTCCAATATTACTTCTAGATGACTAATAACATGGGTTGTCGAGCTGAATATGACAAAGGTGGAAGAGCCAAATCTTAGCTTATCAATCTGATTAATTTCTGCTACAGATGAACACGTCCCTGTTTTCATGTATGACATTATGTAATGAAAGTTGAACATTTCCTATTTTCATATCTGACCCGGACTATTCCGAAATCAAAGTTTGTAGAAGAATACCTTAGTTTTAAAACAACTTTGCTCGAAAAACAACCTGTATTTATCTTTGAAAAATCAGTAATAAAGGAAGGAAAATTTGTTATTTTAGGGAGCGTAATCTTTCTCTCTCTCTCTCTCTGTCTCTCTGCTTACACATTGGTTGCAAAACACACAATACGATTTGGTTCCTAAAGGAATATGATTCAGATGACAGGGTTACCCAGTTGGAATCAATATATTTAAACTAAACTGTATAGATTGATGTGCAAATGTCATCATTCAAAGTTACACGGCAAACGTTGTGTGACGAGGTCATGGGCACAAATTTACACAATTTTCAGTCCTTTCCAGGACAGGAATTCTTCTTATCCACTGTTTCCCCAGTTTTTATTTGTTGGCAGGGGACAAAATTTACGTAGTTTGCCGCAGGAATAAGTTGAAAAGCACACAGCCAAATAACAAATTAAATATCTCATGGCTGCATGTGTAATTTCATAGTCGAAACAGGTATCGCCATAACGGCTCGCATACTATAAATAAGTCCATGCAATGCGCGTCAAAAAAATTGGCGCATGCGCTGTGTCGCGAGCATAAGATCTATAAGTGTTGTTCCAATTTTCTAAGTTACACCTTGTGTGTCTTGTGTAAACATGGCAAAAGCAATCACACACTGCATTATTTGTGCTACCAGAGGGACACACATACAGACAAGCGTGCTGCCGGTAGCCTGATATCAAACCGAGGCTCTCTTATCTCGGCTAAAAGTGTCAATTACCAAAGCGGGTCCCAAAATCTTGACCGACATTTAGTTGGTCATATTTGTGTGTACTTTTAGGAAATATCGTATGTGTGTTTGCTTGAAGCTGAATGTATTACAGTGCTGTTTGTTTCAACTACGGATGTGTTCGCGTCTGATTGGGCGATTCCATTGACACACTGTAATGACTGCATTACGCTTGTAGATCATATGATCTGGAAGCCATCTCAGTTTATTCAATTTGAACAATTGTAGACTATATCAGAACCATATGATCCACAGTACAGAAGCCTTACCTGACCAATTGCAGTTCACTTCATAATAAGCAATTCAAGCCATTATCCTCACAAGTAAAAGGTATACATTTTTACGTTATCATACCGTTAGAGACATATCTGAACTTAAAATGGCCTTTAAAGGCAGCAATATGTGTAGTAGATACATCTAACATACTAATTTACAATAAAAAGAAAAACGCTACGAGAATCAAACGTCAAAGCTCTTTTGGCCGTTTAATTCTCGTAGCGGTGAATGGTTTACAAAAAGTTTACCCATATTCATGAATTTCAACCCAACAATGCCAGGAAAGTTGATTGAACTGGCAGAGATTAAAGGATTACAA
>OZ026626.1:53573249-53615749 GCA_964020975.1 Hermodice carunculata
AATTTAGCTACAATAATTTACGGCTTTTAGACTTGTCTGTTTTGCTACTTAACTTTTTCTTTTGGCATCATTTTGTTTTAATGTTCACCTCTCTGACATTTTAGGCTAGCTTGTTTTCTGTAAGGTCAAACCCCCAGGGGCTATAGGTAGCAAGCAGCTACTGACGACAGTTACAAGCTTGCCTAGTTGTGCTTGATATCTGGTTAAGAAATATTATATTTTAATTGCATTCTCTTGACTGAAATACAAATGACTTTCATTCTTTTCTGACTTGCCTTTTAATTTAGCTGTTAATATCCAAAGATTATTAGAAAGTTTGGCTACAATAATTTACAGTTTTTAGACTTGTCTGTTTTGCTACTTAATTTTACCTTTTAGCATCATTCTGTTTTAATTTTCACCTTTCTGACATTTTAGGCTAGCTTGTTTTCTGTTAGGTCAAACCCCCAGGGGTAAGCAGCTACTGACGACAGGTACAAGCTTGTCTAATTGTACTCAAAATCGTGTTAAAAATTGTTTTGATAACATGTTTTTGACATAAATGCTAATGACTTTCATTCTTTTCTGATATGCCTAAATGCACATTTACTCAAAATTGACAGTATTTTTTCGGATGTCACAAACCTGACACATTACCTTTATACATTGACTCAGAGTTGGCAGTTAAATAGAGCTTAATTGTTTGAAGGGCAGGTGTCATCACAGAGTTTGTTTTACATTTCTGGTTCAGGGTGTTCATTGTTGCAGTCCTTGTTGGGACTTCCCTTGGTTTGTACAGGTGGTCTAGCTGCAACTGTTTATTTTACCATCACTGGGACTGAATATAAGGCCCCAGCTTGTTTCCACTTCAGTTATACACTGACAGGTGGTTTAACTAGGATAAGCTGTCCAGCTAAAACGGGTACATATTTGTTCAGGGGTAAGTCAAATTGTTCTTATCTGAACCTGTACTATACAAATTTAGTAAATATGGTTTGTTTGGCAGGTATTCTTCTTTCATAATGAAGCTCTGCATTTATAAGCAGAACTTCACGTATTTAGCTAATTCATCATTTGCCACGTTCATATTTATTCTTTATTATTAATAGTTAGGACAACATTACCTACTAGATATTGTCACTTTCCACGAACCTTAAAACTGCATATTGACCGACCATGGGGCCACTAACGAGAGGTCCCACTTCATTATGGCTTAGCGGCCCACTTCGTTGGCCCGTGACTTCCAGCGTGAGATCTTGTGATTCAATTGATCATGTGACTCACAGTAGATGACAGAATCACGGCCGCCAACTACACCACTCTGCCAGGCCTACGCTACACTGAAATATTTCCCCACCGCATTGGCCTAAGTTTCGTTTGTTTCCCTATTCAACTATGGAACAGGATTATGAAAATAATTCACAGCAGTCACTCATTGAAGAGGACATGCAAAATATGGAACAAATGGCTAAACCTAAAAGCACAACAGCTGCCACCTTGTACGGCTTAAATAGATTTCAAGACTGGCTGCAACGTAAAGGTAAAACGTGCGATTTCATGACCATCACAGCTGATGAACTTAATGAATTTCTTCACAAGTTCTATGCTGAGGTAAAACCAAAGAAACAAGGTGGATCTTTAACCCGCAGTACCCTTATATGTTTGCGTGCCGTTATTCATTGACATGTAACAGCCGCACCTTTTTACAGAACATTTAACACTATCCAGGACCGTGAATTTACGTCAACGAACAATATGTTCACTGCACGTTGCAAATTATACGCAAAAGCAGGGAACAAAAAGCCTAAACATAAGCCTGTGACTGGAGAAGGTGACTTGCACAAAGGCCAGTATTTTGCAAAATGGGATGCCAACTCTGATATTCTGGTGGAAGCGGTCTGCTTTTACCTGTACTATTTCGTCGGGCGACGGGGCAGAGAAGGTTAGGCCATGATGACAAAAACGATTTCATTGTTTAATGTGACTCTGAAGGGAACAATTATGTAACCATGAATACTACTAAAGTGACCAAAAACTACCAAGGCGGCCACAAACAAAAAGACCTTGATTATACTGAACCACGCACGTATGGCCATGAATTAGAAATGTTTCAGTTTTATGTTTCTAAACTTCACCTTGAGTGTGACAGACTGTTTCAGCATCCACTGAGGGCATATTTATTTGACGGACATTGGTATAAAAACGAACCCATTGGGAAACATTTGCTTAGCAGAATGATGCAACGCATTTTCGAAAAAGCAGGGTTGTCAAAGATTTATACATGTCACAGCGTGAGAGCTTCCACGATCAGTAAACTCTGCCATGCAGGGGTGTCTACGCAAAGTATAATCTCAATAACTAAACACAAAAATTGTTGGCACAACATTTGATTTGTCGACTGAGCAGAAGAGGGAGTGTTCTAATATACTTGGTGCAGCCTTTCACTATGTTGGGCTGCTGATCATTGATGTCGGGCCAATCAAAAAGCATAATGCCCTAAAAAATAACATTATTGTTATATTATGTGGGTTGTCTTTGCTGAATATTTAGCTTAGACAAGGAGCCGCTACTCAGAGAGACATGCAAGGGTAAAAGGCTCCGAAACATGTTGAGTAGTTACCCTCTGAAGACCCTTTAATTTATTTGGGCTGATACAGCCTATGTCAAATTTTTACAGAGGAACGTGTGCAATATGGACAATAGTAATTCCATATGTATATAGGTTAGACAGGGACAGGTTAGCTTATGGAGAGTAAAGAGTTCGGACTGCGGAATAGGGTATTGACTACTAGGAAGTGGTTCTGGGCAAAAAGACACAAATACAATGAGTTGGCAAACGCCAAACTGTCAAGTTAGAAACGGTCTCTTAAATAAAACTTCCTCAGACAAAATACAAGTTGCACCTTCATTAGATGAAAATAATGTATTCTGGCTACTATTGCAGAATTACCACAGTCCAATGTCAAAAATAAAAGGTTGTAAAAAAGATAAATTTAGTAAGACGTTAACAAAAAAAAAAAAAAAAAAAAAAAAAAAAAAAAGCAAAAAGAAAAAAAACACCAAACAGAAAACAGCTGCGAAAAAAAAACAGCTGCAAAATAAAAAAAAAAAAAAAAAAAAAAACAATGCAGGTATTTGAAGACGCAAGTCGTGTTCGGGATGGAAACTTTGGGAAAAAATGTCAATATACTCGTCATTTGACAATTGCAAATGAAAGAAAACTCAATCATTGACAAACGAATGTCAATAAAAGTAATCAAAACGTTATGGATGGCAGTGAAAATTATCACATTCTCATTGAACATTTTAGTAAATAACTAGACATACCTTCAACGCAAATCTAGTTAAGCTGCGTTTTGCTCAAATTAGGGCACAGGGACACCAAAATCTGATCAGTTCATATTGTCATGTAAGATAATTGTACTGCAAAATGTGAACAAAATACATGGAGGCATTCTGGAGATATCGTGGTAATTAGCCCTAACGAACATGAAATTAGAATTACATTTCCTCAAATTAATTCACGATGACACCAACATCTGATCAGATCATCCTGACGACATTCACTATAATCACACTATAAAATTTGAGCATGATACATGGAAGCATACTAGAGATATGGCAGTAGCGAGCCTAACGAGCATATAATAAGGCCGCCATTTGTTCAAATTAGGTGACGGTGACACCAAACCCTAATCAGTTCATCTTGAAATGCTAGATAAGTATACTGCCAAATTTGAGCCAAATGCATTTCAGCTTTCTAGAGACATTGTGGCAACGACTCATTAATGAACATGTAATTAGGTCGCCATATGTTCAAATTATGTCATGGTGACACCAAAATGTAACCAGTATATCCTGCTAGGTACGAAAAACATATTGCCAAATTTGAGCAAAATACAAGGAGGCATTCTGTGGATATCGCAGTAAAGAGAATGTGCACATCTGGACGGGTATTTGGATGGACATTAAGACGGACGGACAACGCAAAAAACAGAAAGAGTGCCCCATTGGGCGGTCCCTTGAAAATTATCTATTGGTTCAAACTCAATACATTAGGAAATAGTTTAGAAACGTTTGACTTCAAAGAACGGTATTTAATATGTTATTGCCAATTTTCATGATGTGACGTTTCAGTACGTCGGATATATCAATCAACCAAGCATTCTCACATTGGTAATAGTCCATCATTTTTACTTTAATTCTGGCGTGGATGCACATTGTATGGTGGGTCTCGGTTACATTTGTTCGAAAACTATATTGCGGGTTATTATTTTACTTCTTTAATTCCGCTACGAAAGCTGGTAGATCTAAAATGATCTGATGTAGCTGTTTGTCCATATGTCTGTCAGTCCATCTGAATGTAAACGTTTCCTTCTAAATGCTATCAAGTTCAACTGTGTGATGTTGGCCTCATTTGTCTTTTGACCTTGGAAGAGTTGGTTTCCAACAAACAAGTTTTGGCAGTAACCACCAAACCAAAAGAGAGACATGCAGCACATAGTCCACGGTACCAAATCCTCACTTTAAAAGAATTGTTCAACGAAGGTAGGTATGCGTGAATGCCATTGTGGAAACGATCCAATGCAGTGTAACTAAAAAAAGGGAATTGTACATTAAAGTATACACGAATTGGGTTCCTAAATTGACGTCCATAAACTAGAATTCAGGATCCTTAAAATGTGGTTTAATTGGTAGCAACTGAAGTCTCCATAATGGTTAATAATTGCCTAATATGTATGAATAAGTTAGTGATATAATGTACATATGCATACCTTGAACAAAAAGGATATATGTATGGGTTGATAGAGCTATTTGCAAGTCCCAATAGATACAAGTTGAACGCAATTCCATATTTCCGATCTGAGTCTGGCATTTGAATGAAGAATGAACCTTCCAGAAAGTTGTAAATGAGTGCTGGCCCCCAACAAACAAAAAATATGCAAACTACCAATAGCATCATTTTTATCACCTAAAAACATTTAAAAAGACTATCAGTTTATCTATCCATCGGTCAGTCCGTCGGTTGGTCTGTTGGTTGGTCTGTCTGTCTTTCTGTATATCTTTCAATCTCTGTTTGTCCAGGTTCCGTCCACCTGACCGTCTGTCTGCTTTCGCGTGTGCACGTGTATTTTTTTGTAATTAAATACTTATTTCGTCAAGAAAAACTGGCTTAAAGGCACTGCCGTAACAGGAATTTATGATTGACATATCACGATTTACCGTACAGTTCATGAAGGAATTACAGTCTTAGTATTTCAGACATGTCTAATAGTCCTCATGTTTTGCTGCCAGTGCATGGCGAATGAATTAAGAGTTCCAGGGATGAACATCTTTGGCTATATGACAAACTACTGTTCTAATCATCTCAGTTTTAGGTATTTCTTGGTGTGGACCTCGCGGTTTGCAAATATGTCTGTTGTAAGTACGCCACTATGCTTTGTCTACCCTTATTGAGTTGAAAGCTGCTTCAACTATGTTCCGATATTAATTTCTCGCAGCGCATCTGTTGCAGCCACCTTTCATTATTATGCATCTGGTCGAGGTACACACAGGCATTGCCTAACATCTGATTCCTTTTCACATTTGATGCAACAGAGAAGCAAGAATTTCAGACAATGTTATATATTTTGTGAGCCCCTGGTTGTCCTTGAAATTGAAGTGAGCCTACCTTGATTCGCCCTCGTATCGCTGAGATACCTTGTTTAGGGCGGTACACTCGCTGTTTTGCAGTGCCTATACTGTGTAAATAAAGCGACGTGATCAGTATCATGTGGGGTGTTCAACATCGTTCATGTTTCACTGCATGGGTGTTGCTTAACAAAACAAGCATCCTCTCCATTAGTGCTACCTCTCAAGTATGGACTAAAATTTACTTCTTCACATTTTAATCGGCAGATGTATGTTTAGGTTTTGGCAATTCTTGAATATAGGTAAAGATTTTTTAAGCTATTAAGTGCGTGCCCGCAAATGAATAACATGTTGTTAAGTTTAAAAATAAGGTGGAAGACCTTGGAAGCTGTAGTGTATTCGGAAGTTGTTAACACTATACGCTAACAATAATAAAAATACAAGAAAACATAAAATCTGGCAGTACCCCCTGTTGTCGATACTTTAAAGACCAGTAACATCCAAACCCAGTATGACCACTTTCGGTAATTATCATCAGACGACGACAACAGGTGACGGGTTCATAACATAATCACTTCTGACTGAGTAGTCAGTTGTGCTCAAAGCATGATTTCTGTCGAATTTTGAGCATTATACTTGATTTTTTACCTGCACCAGACATTGTTCCTCAAATGGATTTCAGATGCGTTTCTAAACAACAAGTAACCGTTTACCATACAAATGTCTGTGACAGCTTTGAAGACTCTTGTAAGCTTTTCCACAGCGTCAGACAAATTCTGGTATATGTGAATGACAGCAATGTGAGTGGTATTGTTACTTGCACAAGAACAGGATAGAGTATCAATGGAAGCCTTTTCGCTATATCGTCGAAAATGGATGCAGAGTAGCAGTAATTGTTTGACTGTCCAAATCCCAATGAAATGGTGGTAGAGTCCTATGAATTAAGCATCAACACGGACATTTTTCCACACATAATTCAATTTATAATTCTGTTTATAGAAGACTTCAATAATCAACTACTGTGCACAGTGCATAAAGCATGTACTTGAGGTAACTTAACCCCTGATTAAACTTATTGCTGCACACACGATCAGTAGTTACAAAGAAACTGTCCACAATATTTTTATTCAGAGACAATGGGTACCTAATGTACCAGTCTCACCAAAACTACTCTACAGAGGCGGTTCATGGTACTGTTCTCGGCACATGTCTCCTGGTCAAATCTTCTGCAATCAAGGCACATCATCCCCAAGAGAAATCCTTGCCTCCATCAACTCTAAATTATACATGTACTGATATAAAGCACTCTGATTTAATCTGCTGTACTCAGTGAAACAATTGTGCAAACTACACAAGAGTTAAAGTTTTCAGTAAAATTAATGACAAAATTAGATGGATATTTCAGCAATTCATTGAGCATAAGCATAGTGTGCTTTATACTGGCATCAAAGTGATAAGTTGTTTTCTTGTCATTATAGGAAATGTAGTCATTGTGTACCGTACAGTATGGTAGACGTCGATACTCAAAACTCCTGAAGTCCTCAAGTCAAAACTGAATTTTTTTACCTAACTGCTGAAACACAAACTACAAACCTATCCTCCTATACTGCTTTTCCAAAATATGGGTTACTTCTAATCCTGCATGAAACAAAATGTTGCCACTATGGCTGATTCCATCAAAGAAGCGCAACTATATGTTACTGTATAGCATTTATACCTCCAGGTAACCCCCTCCCAAAAGAAAACACCCCCCCCCCCAAAAAAAAAAACTTTGTACACATTTGGTGTGTGTGTAAGGGAGTTTGGGGGGGGGGTTGTTTAATGTTTTTCTTTTGTTTTGTTTTTTTATTTAATGGTTTTTTTTTTTTTTTTTTGATTTGTTTGGAGGTTGCACACATCAATATTGTTGTGCCTTCCACACGTCTGTTACTAAGCTTGGGATCTCTTTGGCATGCTGCTGGTGACCTTGGCTCCTTTTGCCCGAGGAATCTGGTTCTTCCGTTTTGGGACCCACTGCCAAAGTTGTCCCAGGATGGCCGTAGGTGCAATGTACTCCTCCTGGACTCAATGGCCAAGTAGTTCCCATAAATGATCAATTGGGAATGGGTCAGGATATCCGGCTAGCCATGGCAATATTCGAATTTTGTGGAGCTAGAAATACTGCAATCTACTTGTGTAGTATGTGGTCGTGCATTGTCTTGCTGTAACTGTAGTGCAGAATGCTGCTGGACAAATTTGGAGACTACTGGCATGATTTTATCCACATAGCGCCTGCCTGATAGATTCCAACTTGCATGTATCCTGATGAGTTTTTTTCTTCCTATCATCATGACACTGCCTCCTGCAGAGCAGTAATGTACCACCATTCATCTGTCCACAAATCTCTCTGAAGGAATAAATCTAATCGGTATTGCAACATCATGGAATTCCAGTCAAAATCGTGACTCATCCGAAAACACATCTCTGCTGGTCTCCGCTCCAGTAAGCAGGTTCCTGGCACCACATTGCCCGGTAGCCTTGTGTACAGGACTAAATGGGATGCAGACGGCATTACACCATGATCTAAGTTTGGTCCACACAAGTCTCTTGTAGATTGTGTACCATGATGCTGCAATGTTTCTGGCCTTGTGCCACTGACAACAAATTTGAAATCAAAAGGAATTTGTGTCCCTAGCGTAGTGCACCAGGTAACGGTTATCGCTTCCATCTCAAAGTCTTAGTCGTCAACGTCTCTCCTTCCTTTGCATCCTGTTTTTTTTTTTTTTTTGTTGTTGTTGTTGTTGAAAATGGTCCCACCACCTCCGTGCTGCTGACCTAGAGTACCCTATCTTTTGGAAACCTCGCAATTCGGAAAACAAATCTCAAACATCAAACCAATGATCTACCGCCATAAAAATAGGGAAGCCTATACATTGCTGTGGCATTATGGGTTCGCATTGTTCTCTGTGTTGTCAGTGTGCCCTTATAAAGTCCGTGGATACCCCAATAGCAGACACTCTTTTAGCCCCTCCGTGGCTAGCATCTCATTTTCAGAATTTTCGCTTTGTGCGATCGCTCAGGCATACCGTTTGCCATCCTCTTCATACTTGACATATGCCATGTGACACTCTTATTCACTAAACAAAGTAATATTTAGAACAGCCCATGTTAAACCAATTTTGTGCCTGTTTTATTGGACAAGAGTATATTGGTCCAGTTGTGGGGAGCATAAAGCTGAATGAGTGGCTCCGCAGTAAGCATGACACACACAAAAACGTAAGTAACTAAAGGTGAGTTTGTGTTTGAAGATAGTGAAACCTCCATCCTCTATGTTAAGCGATACAGAAGAAGAATTAAAGCGATCGACATGTAAAAGTAACAGTTGCAGTTTATCAGTTGGGTGCTAGTGCTCTTCACTGACAATTTAAGCAAAGCAACCGATACGGGACATTTCCCATTGAAGCGTCTACTCTGCAACCATAAGTGCACAAATGAGCACTAAGTAGTTATGAGCCTCTTGTTTTTGAACTTTCAGTGTGCTTAACAGGCATTTACTTTTGCTATTGTCAGGAAGGCTAGAACAGATAGAGAAAACATTTTGTCCTAGCTCGACTGTCCGAGTAAACTTGGACAAAGTTGCTATGAAATAGATAATAGGTATGTAGGTTGTTTCCTGTTAGCAATCGGTACCTGTATATATATATATATATATATATATATATATATATATATATATATATATATGTGTGTGTGTGTGTGTGTGTGTGTTTGTGTTTGTTTGTAAAAGGCAAACTTCTACGTACCCATAAATATATTGCTGGTAGTGCCACAATTATTCCTGATAGCCACATTATTCCAACTAGCAAAAACATTCGATTTTTGGGATTCGATTTCAAAGCCTTTACTGCGTGACATATGATCATGTACCTTGGAAAATAGAAATGCGTGTGTTGATTTTCAAGTGTGCTCCCACTTATGTCAGTTTTGGATGCTGATTACGCCTATACTAGTTAAACACCTTGTCAACAGGCGAAAGGAAGATATGTAATAGGATAATTGAAACAACTAAATATACAGCCATAGAACTAATTCGGTATTAATGAGTCCACTTCCTGCACTGGCATGATCTTCCCTGTGCTTAGTTCAGGAATATATTTGTACTAGAAGTACATGATCAAGCTTTTTTTATGAAGCACACCGGTAGCTTCTGTGAATGATTATTTTGTGCCTGGCCAAAAAGCACTCCTCAAAGAAATCAATGATAAATACTGTCAGGAAACGTCAAAAAAAAAATGTCAATGCAAGGTTAATGTGGTGGGCTCAATGACTCTCATTTAAGGCCGAGGAGTCAGTCCGCCAATTATTTGCAGCTGTAAATATGTAATGCTCAAAATGCGATCGTATGTGGAGAGCCTTTTTATGATATGTCAAATGTGGTTACAAATTCATACTCTTGAAGACCACGTCCTTCCAGACAGATAAATAAGGAAAGTCTGTGTTTTACAAAAGCACAATAGAATATAAAACTCTTTGCATATAAGAACCACTTCATTTTTGCTGACAAAAATTTAAAGTATAAAAGGAAAATCACTGAAAACAGAAAATGTAAACGGTCTATAAGTTCTAACTGATTTTGCCAAATTTACAGTTGCCTTGGTTCTTATCACCACAAAAATCGGAATGAAATCGGTCTTCATTGCTCAATGAACCACCTTATAAAGATGGGGGCCAATATGCCCGTGGGAACGTTACAGACTGTGCTGCTCTTCTTCTATTCAACACCCAATGCACAATTGTGACCTTAGATGTATGGACAGTCAAACTACAAGGTTCAACTTTTACATTAGTTTTTTATACAAAGTATATCTTTATTCGGCCTTACTTTGCATATGTAACCGACGTAAATAATGTACATGTTTGCCTGTTTATATACCTTTTTTTTTTTTACAATTTGAGATACTAAAATAAAATTAATTTTGCGAGGGAGGTTATGTTGATCGAGATAAACAGAAAATTGGACATCATGTTTCCTGGTTGGCGCAAACCTGGTTTATAGCAATGGAGTCAATAAGTATTTTATGTAAATTGCTGTATTCATCTATCACATAACTATTGAAGTTGAGGCAAAAGGAGTCCGGAAATATTTTATTCACCAAAAGACCAAAAAGAAAAATTGTACTGGCGTCAATTATGTCAGTGTACATTTGAGTATAGAGACTTACCTTTCTATACTGATGACAACCATTCCAGACATAGAAGAACCAAATGCCATATACTGCACGAAATGCACAAGCTTACACGCAAGGTTTGACAAATTGATAGTATTGCGAAAATAGTGTTCGATAATCTACAGCAAAAGATTTTTGGTCAGTACTTTGTGCATTGTGGTTGTGGCAAATTTGATCCATGCATATTATTTGATTATTTTGTAAAACTTGCTTGGCCTCTATGCTAAGTCTACATAGAAGGCAGGACAGCTTCCTAAAATTTCCAAAAGTTTCACACAATAGTTTGCATACATTAAAACCATTTTAACCTAACGGCCATTGCTATTAGAAATTATAATAAGTATCAGTATAAACGCTGAAATCCAAACTAAAAATAACTTAACGTAACCAAATATAAAACACTGTTTAAACATATAGGTAATTATTGCGTAGGACTTAATTATTGTTAACATATTTCTTGTCTGTTTAAAGTAGCAAATATTTTGATAGAATTCAACAAATGTTAGGAGTAAAGACTGTACTTTGCAAATTCTTTCCTGAGATAAAATGCTTTTCTTTCAGTTTTCCATGAATGTTTAACATAAATGATAAAACATCAAATGAAAAGCCCCGTCATCACATACTGGTGTCATATTGCCTGAGTGTATTGATTCATTTTCACTCCATATGCAGCAAATGATTTCGCAAAGTGCGTGTACCTTCCCTCCAGTGTATCAATAGAGGCCTATGTTATACTATGTGATAGACACATCAGGGTAATCAATAATAATGAAAAAGGTCCAACTAGCTTCAATAAATTTGATATCAGAATCTCGATGGGGAACGTATAAGACACCTCTTGGTACTTGCTTTTAGACGAGCAACCTTTTTAGTGGCGCCTTTTTGACATAGCTTATGTGCAAATACTCCAAGGCAAAAGCCATGATGGCAACGTGTGATTATCGTAAACAAAGCACGGTGACATTGGTAGTATACTATACTTTACGTGGAAAGCATTTCGAAAAAAGACTGTATTACTGACTCGTCTGTGGTAAAAATAGGACATATAACATATAATATAATATAATATAACACACACACACATATATATATATACATATATATATATATATATATATATATATATATATATATATATATATATATATATATATATATATATATATATATATATATAACATATAACATTTTTATGGAATATTTCAAAAGAAACTCATTTATCTTTTTATTCCTTTTATTATTATTTATAAAACAATTTGTACAATTATACGAAGGAAATGGTAATAAAATCCATAGATATGGTAAAATGTATAAGGGGTAAAAAAAGAAAAAAAACTACCTGTACATATACTCAGGAAAAATAGTGGGCCGTCCTGTTGGTTTAAAATTCTGTGATAAGAATATTAACTTCTGTCGCAAACATTTTGCATCATTGTGGAGTTGCATATTATAGCCATGAAAGCAATGTTTGCAGTCCAGTGCAGAGTAAGACAAAGTTGACCTTGAATTGTGATAAGGCTGATTTGGACAGATGAAGCATTGTTGGCATCCTTGAAGGTAGCCTACTACTTCCAGAAGTGGCCAGAAGGATGTGCTTTATTTTTGCAACTGTGAAGAAACTTATGGAGCGTTGTAAGTTCTTATAAAAGGAAAACAGGATCTCGTAGGCCCCAATTTTCAGTCGGTCAAGGTCATCACTACCTTGTACATTTTGCGGACAGATATCATTTCCATTCCATCTAATGGTTTCAGCAACAACGACATGGCGCATGGAACATCTGTTCATCAAAGTGGAAAGTGACCAACAGTCTGTTAACAAATTTGATGTCATACACCGCTGGAATATGATTCCCTGCTGGCCCTCAAAACAAGGCTGTCCGACGACAGTGATGTCGGCAACAAATCAAGTGGAAATTGCAGCAGCTGAGAAATGTCATGTGGCCTGAAAAATCCACATTTCGTCTGGGATTTTACCATAACGAGAAGGGAACACCACCACATGTTATCAGAGAAATTTGCAGAAGTGTGCATCATACAATATGACTGGTATGGGGGTGAGTACAATGATCCCCAGCCACCCTTTATCATCTGAAGCAGCGCTCACGGGGACAGTTATAGGGCATCTCCGAAGCAGATATAGCCAAACTGGTCAACAGTATGCCAAGAAAAAAACAGACTTTCTTAAGATGCGAGGAGTGCACAACCACTAGCTAAAAGAAATCATCTGTATACACCCTTAAACAGAGGTCCTTTTCAGAATTTCAGAAGTATGTTGAAAGGTTAGATAAAACCGTGGGTTGAAAAGCCTGATCATAATTGCAACACAAAGCCCTCCCCCAAAATATGCCCAGCGTAAAAGAAGTAGCACCACATAGTGGCTTTTTTATTTCTCCAGAGTATATGTTTCCTCCAGGTGTAAGTGCAGGTTTGCTGCATACGAAAGTCAGTCAAAATATCTGAAACAATATATTTTTTTTTTAAATTTGTGTCACCGAAGCATAAAGGTAAATATATATATATATATATATATATATACATACATACATATATATATATATATATATATATATATATATATATATATATATATATATATATATATATGTGTGTGTGTGTGTGTGTGTGTGTGTGTAACTAAATGTATCCGAATGTTAGGTATATTGTGACATGTTATTACAAAAAAAATGTGATAAAGCTCACATTATGTCATAAAGCTGATTTAGATTGGCTGACAACCCGATATCATCTTAAAATCCATCAGAATACTTTGTATTCAATTTACACATACCTGTGAGTTTTCAGCTGGTAATGTCTGTGGTGAATTTGCGTTAACATTCATATCTAATTTAGATTCTAGCTCTTAATGACCCAATGCTTGATTTCTTTTTATATTTTCCTTTTCTTACAAATACATTTAAAACAGAAAACTCAAATATTACTGTCCAAAAAACTGCAAGATTTTTCAAAAGGTAAAACTAAATGATCATAAAAGTTTAACGAGCCAAAAAAAAATAAGAAATTAAAAAATAAAGGAAAGAAAAAAGGAGGGGGAACCCTAAACATGTGCTGCTATTAGGGTAGCCTTATTATCAGATAGGTTCTCTAAACTTTGTTGATGACGAGCATGTTGAATATCTTCCTACATTTGTATACAATCGTATACTTGCATGTGCAAAGTTCTGTTCACATTAAACTGTAATTACCTTTTCGGGGAAGGCGATTAATAGCACCAAAAAATCTGTCAATGCCAAATTCAGCAGCAAGATATTTGTTGGGGTCCTCATGTCCTTGACGCCCAGCACAGTCATGACAACCATAATATTTCCTATATTATAGCACAGGCGTGGCAATCAAGTTAAAATGTTGTTATTGTGATATATTCTCCCATGGTAAAAGTGTGTGACACCATATATATTCTTTGACACGTAAATATTGCATTGCGTTTTATGATAATAATCAAATATTTGTGGAGCCTTCTGGTGGCCTACCACGGTTCAGCAAAAAGGGGGCAGGACAGAAATGTGAAAAAAAAATAGATGAAGTGTGGAAATCATAACATGCCACCAAAGATTTCTGAGGCTACAGGCTCAGCATAAATTCATTTATATTTTTATTTTTTTATTCCTGCAACCCCCCCCCCCCCCCATTCAATCTAGTCATGAAAAGTTATGGTGTCCCACTCTTAGTCTCTCAATTGTTTCAATTGTTCAGTTTGAAAGTACTGACCAAAACGATTTATGTTTTATTTCCACAAGTTTAAATGATGCATGTTTAACTTGTATACTTGTATAAAGCTTCAGTATTTCCGAATAAAATGCAAATTGAAAAAACACGAAAAACTGCTCCATAACCCACTTTGTTGTTACAAGCAGAAAAAAATCCATTAGCCCATATGCTCTACTATAAGAAAACGACGTGCACCTTTCTTATTATTTTTGTGGTAATATTGAAAAACTGAGTGAAAGTGAACATGTGTTCACATCTTCTCCGATTTTCTCTTTCAAAATCTAATTTTAACTTCATATATGTTCAAAATTACCCAAGATGTCTCAACCATGTTTGCAAACTAAATGTGTTTTAGGTCGTTAATGGCAGAGAAAATTTTTTTATTAATCCTGCAGAGGCGTTCTAGAGAAAAACTCAAAAAAAAAGACCAAACAAGTTAAAATTTTGAAAACATAAAAAATTGCAGCACCACCTGCTCTTAACATTAACGTTCAGGGGTGTTGTTATGCATGTTCAAGGCAATTGGGTTGGCAGTGTTAGAGATGACTGCTATATATATATATATATATATATATATATATATATATATATATATATATATATATATATATATATATATATATATATTTGTACATAATAATGATAATAATAACCTTAAAATGCAGATGGACTTTGGGTGTCAGACACAGACCCATCCTATGAGCTCAGCTGAATGACGAGTCAACTGGGCACAAATTTGCATTTCCTGGTATGATAACTATGCACAGCTGGATTCTTTGCAGCTATACTATTCGTGAGAGCAAAAGGAACAGGCTACCTAAACCATGAATTAATATGCTTATAGGTAGAATGAACTTTTGTACTGAACTATATAATTTCAATTCCTCAGCTGTATGAGACCACTACCTGTATTGTAATCCAATAAAGAACTGAATCATCAGGTAATTTTTTTGAAGTTTGATCATGTTACCCATTGCAGTTATATAAGTGATTAGTTATAGACTAATCATTGAGTAAGGCTGTCTAAAACATGTTTGAATATTGCAATGGTAGTCTATACTCTTTTTGTGCCTTGATGTTTCAAATTTGGTCAACCTTGCTGATTATCAAAACAGTAATGTTACCACACCTCTGTTATCTTAATTTAATTCTTGTGTGCAATATGTGTTTGGTATCTAGCCGAAGAAAATTCATTTTTATGTTTGTATATGATACAAACATAAAATGATAGTAAAACTGTCAGTTTATGTTTGTATCATATACAAACATAAACTGACAGTTTTACTATCATCAAGCTAAGATTAAAATGGACAAGCGACGATCCAAGGAATTGAATATATTGTGAACTTCCTCTTCAGTCATGCATAAGACTGTCATAGTTTAGGTTACTCAATGCAATGCAAATCATACACGTCCACTTATACACTTGGGTTTGCCCCTACTGAACAATTACTTGATGAGTTATCCAACTAGAAAGGTTACACACTAGTTCAGGGTACGTCAAATTATTTTTATCTCGATTTGTACTATATAAATTAAGGAATTATGTTCAGCTTTACAGGTATTCTTCATTCATATTACCACTGCTCATTTATAAACAAAGCTTCTCTTAGTTAGCTTATGCCTCATTCGACACGTTCACATATATTTTTTCCATCATTATGTGGGGTGTCTTAGCTGGGTATTTAGCTTAGACAAGGAGCTGCTACTCAGAGAGACATGTACAGGTACCGGCTCTGAAACATGTTCTGAGTAGTTGCCCGCTGAAGACCCTTTAATATATTTTGGCTAATGCTTCCAATGTCAAAATTTCTACAGAGGAAACGAGCAACATCTACAACAGAGATTCCAAATTATATAAGATAGATAGCGACAGGTTAGCTTATGAAGGGACTGTATAGATTTTGGACTACAAAATAGAGTAACGACGACTGAGAAGTGAATCTCGACATGAAGACTTTAGTATAATTCGAAATGTCAAGAGAGTGGAATTTAAGTTCAACTTGCGCATTAAAGGACATAAACAGAACGAGGTATCAATGAACTAGTTGTGCTTGGCCTAGCAAAAGAGACTTGGGAGGCTTCCTTACCTAAAATCCCTAATGTAGTAAGAATGAACCAAAATGTCAAAGTTATTGGAAATGCAATCGTATGAATCTCTATGACAGAAAACTTTGAGCGAAACGCATTGTTGTAAATACGATCAATATATGACTTCTGGTACGTTTTACAAACTGTATCTTTTGATATTCTTTTTACTCCATAAATTTCTCCATATGTTTCGTTCAGTTTGAAGCAATATTCCACTGTGTCATTACCACTGACATCAATCAGCATTTTACCGAGAGTAAAATTGTCAGTTACTGACCACCAACTGCCCAAGTTGGATGACAAATAGTTAACCTCGTGAAAGCTGACCACCATCCTCTCGATATCAAGATTATACCACTTAACTTTGGTTGTTTTGTAGGCTGCGTTCTCTGGCATAGGGTGATATAAAGACATCACTTGTTCCAAGTTGTATGTGCTATGTAGACTTGTGATTTGAGGTTCAGCAAATAGAGTCACTTGTGAATACCGTGCTGTCGGTCTGCTCCCTCCTAAACAAAATATTGTAGTCCGCATGATATACATATTCTAGAGCAAATATAGTTCATTTATCAATATCTTGAAAATTATGCATAACATAGCCTAATAGCTTTCGTTTTACCTATGCCTGTACCATTGTACATTTAACCAATGTCAAACATTTAGGTAGAAATATTGTGATTTTACTAGGATTGTAAAGTGCTGTACATCTGTTCCATTGTCGCCAAAAATGCAGAGAGATCTCAGAATCAGCATCAATCCTATGGCTTCTGGCAGAGGGAAGAGTCTAGACCTTATTTATAGCTTTCTTCCCCTTTAATCATCTGATGAGCGTAAACTCGATGTGGTCGAAAACGGTAAAAATTGACGTTTCTTGTTAGAATTCGAATCAATGTTCTGACACCTGTACACACCTACCACAGGCCGTACGTTATTGTGTTATTACTGATGTTTTTAGCATCCACTGTATTATAATTTTAATGAGAATTGGGGGTAAAGGAAAGAAATGTTGTGCAGTAGATTCATTTCTGAAAACAACTCCGTGCAAAAGAGATTCGATTTTGTCTTTCACAGTTCCAGATCATCAGCTGAATGTGCACCAATCCCAGAGGCTGGTCCATAAATAACAACAGAATGCACAGAGAATGACATACAGGGATGTCGATCTGTGTCCCCAAAACCTACTGGTAAGTGTCCCAAGTTGCTGGAATGGGAACCAACCGCTGATCCAGAATTACATTAATACAAAAAATGAGAGTCCCCATTGTCATATTGTTTCATGCATGTGTGACAAAAGAGGATCGGGTTTGCAGTTTGTGCCTTCATTTTATTGCTAAAATGTGCATCATTTATTATAAATCAAACGTTACTGTCCTTTGCCACACAACTGTTGCATTTTTGTTCATTCAGGTTTGGTACATCTACATTTTCACATTGATTAATACCTAAAGAACTGTGGAAATTCGCACACTGAACTCAAGTGGCTTTGTTCGCTATATACCCAGAGCATGGCAAAACAAAACAAAACAAACAAACAAACAGAAAAAAGGCCAAAGGACTGTGGCAGTACTCTGCTCAGCTGACCTTACATGTACAAAATGAAGCGGTGCTGTCAACTTCAGAATTAAATCAAGGTTACCTTTGTTTAAGACCATCATCACTGGTGTTCACATGAACATACACCCGAACCTATTTTTCTAAATTTGAACAGTTTGGGAAGAATAAGAATATGACAGCGCGACCATTTAGTGAACAAATGTCATGACGGCCAAGTCTATGTACGTTTCCAATAAGTTTGAGCATGATATACTTATGCCTTGGGAGGAACAGGTTAAGAGCAGAGAAGGAGACAAAGATTCCTAACAACACCAGAAAACAGTTTCAGCGCCCTTAAAAAAACTGAAGTCACCCTGTGCAATTTCAAATTAATTAGCTTGGTTTTCACAAAGATTTCTACATGATGTTATGGTAAAATGAAGAAATAAAATTCGTAAAAAAAACCCTCAAAATAGTTGCAGCATGACCCTTTAAAACCAAACTGGGACAGATCTGCATATTGTTCCTTCCTTCAATATTTGAAGTTAATTTGGTGTAAATGAAACAAATGTTGTGCAGTAGATTTCATTTCGGAAAATAACTCCGTTCAAAAGAGATTCGATTTTGTCTTTCACAGTTCCAGATCAATGAATAGCTATTTCAAACCCAATTTATGTGCATGGTACCAAAAAAAAAGCAATTCGTTAAAATCAAGTATCAAGAGTATCACCACCTGGTGAAAAACTTTGTTTAATGCTCCCTTAAGCTATATTTGCACCACAAGTTACATTTCACCAGAATCCGAGTGACCATTTTGGAGAAGAAATTTGAAATGAAAAAGACAGAAAAATTCCTAAATAAATAGGAAGCAAGAGGACTATGACATACCTATGCTCAGCCAACCTAACATGCATATGATAAAAAAGGGTCCTTGGAATACCATGGTCACTTTTCCGATCATCATCATCATCATCATCATCATCATCATCATCATCATCATCATCATCATCATCATCATCACCATCACTGTTGTAGAAGAAGTACTTTAATAAAACACTTTTGGAGTCATCATTTCTTGAATAAAAAAGTAACAGACTCATGCTAAGATGATGATTATGATGATGATGATGATCATCATCATCATCATCACTGTTGTAGATGAAAGACTTCACTGAAACACTTTTGGAATCATCATTTCTTGAATAAAAAAGTAACAGACCCCCCCGATAAGATGATGTAGGCTGATGTATCAGTTTTTCCTTATAAAGTCTCTAGAGGTCAAAACTACAACATTAAAAAGAAACCACATATGGTATTTCCTGGATCCCTGTCAGATTTTTAAAGTGACCATGGCCACATGAACAACTATTAAATCCAGTATGTCAGTTTGACCTTGACCATCAAAAGAAGTGCAGACCTGAAAAAGTCGAACATGAGTGCCCCAAGATAATATTTTTGGCGATTTATTCCGCCCTCCACCTGACCTAAAACGCTGACTGTCAAGGACCTTGCCCCATGGTAGGCACCTGAAATAAAATGAAATTTTAACCTTAATCAGGGAAAGCTACCAGCTATCTAAAATTGAACGTATGGGAAATCATCACTAACTTGTGCCATGCAGCATTTTTACACAGGTCCATGATGGTGTCAATCAGATGTTACCAAAGGAAGTTGCCATGTGTGTGTGTGTGTGGGGGGGGGGGTTGTCATGTAGCTCGTATTTCTGTATGATACACTTAATTTTTATTCTAATCACTTGAGATCACTATATGTATCTTACTTTGTATGTGGTCCCATAGAGAGCACTGTATAGGTTACAGACTACAGTTGTGATTGGCTGGTTGCGCATCCCAACGGAGATAGTCCGTAATTGTAAAAATACTGTGTTTTCAGCATGCTGTAGATTCTGTTTAAATAAAGTTAGCTAAGTCAGGTTTGTTGCATCGCAGAGTTGCTTCATTGGTGGTCATATAGGTGCACTGTCTTCCAGGCCAGGTGGGAACTTTATGGTGGGGAAGGACAATGATGTGACCCTGGCAAGAGCACAGTTCATACACCTGTATAAAGCTGACATCCAGGTGTTGTTTCGTATTGCAATGATCACAAATTAACGAGCTGGGAATTGTATGACAAAAATCCGTCCATATTTTTCTGACATTTTTATCTGTTAAATGCCATTCACGGAATTTCTAAATACCAAAATGCTGATTTTTTGGACTGAAAAATGCTAATATGAAAAATAGAAGGATTTATAACTGTGGTCTGTGGCCTATACAATACAGATATTTTCCTATGTATGAAGCTTATTGTGACTGGGTTATCCTATATGGGTATAAGGGTTAGGTTTTGATTGTAATTTGCATTTGATTTGTCATTCATTGGTTTCAAGTAGTAGACGAACAAATGAGAGGCCATGGTGCATTTGATAAAAGACCAACTCACCCTACTGAAGTATGTAAATGGCGTCCGTTTCGAATTTGTTTTTCCCACAGAACTTTGCTTTGGTATGTATTTGCCGTTTTAAGACATAGAAGAAAGAAAATCCAGTATGGGTGGCTCACTGGGGAAAAAACGTCAGGATCACTCGTTGTTGGATTTTAATATTTTAGCTCGGCACAGCCACACAAAGACATGAAAACCAACAGCTCTTGATCACAAAGTTATCCTCTATGGGCCAACCACTTTGGATTCTCTATATCTTGAATCGAACATGCTTACTTGGTCCATGACGGTAATAGTACGTTAAACCGTTACAGAAGCGGGAATATCTTGAAGAAAAATACTGGTCGAAATACTGAAGAACAAGGCCTTAAGGGCAAAATACTTGTATACTTGCTTTCAAACGAAATCAGTTTGATTGGATACATTTGAGGGTAAAAATCAAGGGTAGTCTCTACCCATTAGCTACAGACACCGTTCAACCACAGACAAACATTGTTAACGAGTGTTTTCCGACTGCTTGCATCACACAGCACAAAAAAATAAAAAAAGTTTCTAATGTAGCAGCTTGGTTACAGATTTCCTAACTTTCTAATTTCACACGTGTCTCCTCAATTATTGAACGTACGAATTGCATTTAGTTTCATGACCATGATTGACTGTGGCCTACACCACACATACAGTTACATTCCGTTTGGGATTACACACTCCATTACGTATCCACAGTTTCTATTACCACTACTTAGCACGTGTTGTGAGCACATTAAGCAGAGGCCTTGAATCAAAGCATCAGAGATATGTTTCAGTGTATTGTTTCATGGCAAAGAACGAGCGATGTAGGTGTTGGCCTTGTGTTGTATTTCTGCTCAGGCATACCAGATAAAATGACGGCATGTACAAACACTAATGAAACATCTAAATGACTCTTTTGTGCACAATCCATGGCACACATTAAGGTCTGTGAGTCTCCACAAGTGTCTTTGTGAACATTTTCCTGAATGTGATGCAGTACATTTACTCTATAATCGTGTCGATATGGCACTCGCACATAAATACATCCATTGAGCCTTTTTTTTTAAAAGATTTGGGATTTGGTCAAGTGGATATGTGAGTTCCCCATTTCAGCTAGGCAAGTGGTTCCAAAGGTTGCAACTTCGGGTCTCGCTTGTTCAAAACGAAAAATAATCAAAGTCATAACTATTTCATACATAATTGGAGTGCGACAATTTGAATAAAATTGGTAGAAACCCATCCAAGGTATGTCCCCCTTACGATTTAACCCAAAATGCTGACTGATTTTCGAGTAGAAGTCGAAAGTGTGACTTTTAAATGGATTGACATTCACCGCTGACGACGACCTGGGATGGAGGACCATAAGATAAGCTCAGCTGACTGAGTAGTTGAATGACTAGTTAGCAGAGCTAAAAACAGTCAACATTGGCAGCTGTCATCAACATGAATTCAAAACGTTTTAAGCCACCTTTAAGTCTCAAAAACATGTTCCTCGCGCACTCTACAGAGTATAGGCTTTATTGTTCAACATATTATCACAGAGAGGTGAGGGGTGTGCATGCAAAAAGTGATGGTGAATTCTGTTTGTGAATTGACATTCCTTAATTTCACTTTGATTTACCCTAACCGTTATTTTTACACCCTTAAATTTTGAAATGAGCTAACCCAAAAGCGACTCTTACAATAAGATTGAATCAATTGAATAATGATTCCAAAACGTTTGACTGTTAATGTGTCATTCGTGGTACAAAATACTTTTGGAAATATTGAATAAATATGCATATCGGGAAAAACGAGTCTCACTCCTTTCTGGTGACATTTTAATAAACAGCCCTTAAAACGGACAAGGTGGCAAATACCTTTCAAACTTAAAAGGTATTTGCCTTTGAACGCTTCTCCCGTGAAGTCTATTACGAAAGTTACATATTTGAGATTTGCGTTTGTAGCTGACATTAAAATAAAGAGTTTATTAGAGATTTACAGTCTTTATGAGCCGTAGTAAGAAAGCCGTTATGATTTAAACTTTTCGCATGCCCCTGTTGTTTGTGGCAAGAAAAGACATCCAAAGGACTTATCCAATAGGCTTAGAAATTATTTCATGTGTGACCTTGCTAATCCAGGGCATTTCGTATCGGATTAGTGTTCTGAGTAGTATATTAATTGAAACCTCAATTATATTTCTTTCTTTTGGAGGCACTGTGCCACAAACGACATACCTGCCTTGTTGTTTGTTTTAGATGTGATTGTATGTAGCTTCTCAGTTAAGCCCTTGTTGGTTTGAAGGAATTTTGATTGATGAGTCATTTCTAATGGGGCCTGATAGGAAACAAAGGCACGGACTGCCAATCATATAAATAGCTTGCTCTGTGACGTATAATTGAGACCTTCATGGACGAAGTTCAGATGATTAAATGACGTAAGCACGAACCCAAGCAGAACAACCAAAATACACGTCTAATCTTCCAATCTTCCCCAAAATTCACTCTTTTCATTTATGCTTTATACTTTAGCGCGTGTGGGTGTGTATGTATACATATATGTACATGTACAAGCAAACCTTCTTGATGTATTGCTGTATCACACTATCACACATTATGATTGTTTACTATCTTTGAGTATACCATTTTCCGAAAAATCGAGGTAAGACCTTTCACATGTGCTACTGAGCAATTGCTATAATATCTATTTAATTTGTCTCTTTGGCATTGCATTGAGATCATTGCTTTACTTTATGCAGTTTTGTCATACTTTTATGAAATGCTTATGGCATTGACAATGGTCGTATTTCTATAAATAATAATCATGATCTTAATAATGATAATAATAATAATAATAATAATCATGATCTTAATAATAATAATAATAATAATAATAATAATAATAATAATAATAATAATAATAATAATAATAATAATAATAATAATAATAATAATAATGATGATGATAATAATAATAATTTTGCAAGCCATTTTCCACAATAGAATTTCACAGTTTAGCAAACTAGGCATTCAAAAAGCAAATTCTTATGTCGATGTTAGACCATGGGTATGGCCATATACCATGGAATTATCAACCAATAAACCATTTATGTAGAGCGGTCTATCACATAAACTGTCCCGACTCTTTAAAATGATTATTGCTTGCGAATATTTGTTTTTCAAAAAGGTGGAAGGACATATGGAATAGTGCCTTACTCCGTCTGAATAAATAATATGCACAAAATAAATAATATGAGCATTTGTAACAGGCACATAAGAGCATAGTGAGCCCATTAAAGCACATACTTTTAAATCTGGCAAGGCAATCCGTAGTGTCCATATAAGTCCATTGGGACCAGTTGAATCAAGGGCTGTTAATGATGTTTTTAGTATCTAAGTTGTAGCAAGCAATACATCCAGGAGCCATGTTTTGCACTTGCCATGTTAGCTTTCCACATTAATTGGATCTCGTTCACGCAAGGAGAGTAACAGTGTTTTGTTCTGTAATGTACTGTAATTCCACGCCTTAATACGTACCGATCATGACAACTTGTTATAGCGATCCTAGCGCTTGTAATAAAATGTTATGCGTCAAATAGTAAGAGTTATCTTGTGCAGGGTATGTCACAGAAGTTTGTATTATTAGATATGTCAATCTAGAAGATTCTTATAAGTCAATATAACCATCATGATCAATATGTACATATATACATATATATATATATATATATATATATATATATATATATATATATATATATATATATATATATACAGTGTGTGTGTGTATGTGTGTGTGTGTGCACGCAGGGTATTTCCATTCGATGCACCCAATCTTACCATAAAAATAAGACAATATTGTATCTTATTGCGAAGCAGAAAGATTATTACATATTGATTGAAAGTTGAGGGTATAACGGCGCGTTGACTTGCATGAAATTAAAAATCAAAACACTTTATTACAATTATAGCCCTAGCAAATAGTGGTATGAGACCATCAAAGTCGCAATTCTAAATTCCGTTCAAGTTGAAAATTGCCCATGGCTTGACAAGCCCATCAGCACAAACATCACGTCACCAGATATAACAGCAAAACTTCAATGTCTACCAAACTATGTATTCATACTTGAACATCCGAAGATGGTAAATATCATATTGATAGCAAAACATAGTATCTACATGAAAAACTGAAAGAGACAAAGGTTTTCAATAATGCCAGAAAAACTGCACCAAAGCTCCGAGCAAATAGTAACGTTCCATTTATCACCAAACGATTCTTATATCCCCTGGATAGACCTAGACATTCTCCGACTTTTCTAAAATCACCTGCAGGTTGTGATTGATGCATACAGTCAGTTTTCACAGACTAAAGGCTAATTAACATTGTTTAGGCTCGTGTAAAAAGCCTTATACTTAATAAAGGAGATGAGCTCATTAAGCTGACGCATAGCAGAAAAAGTTAAAATGCATATTCAAGCACCAAGGTTTATGCATGATCAGTAACACTGTGAGTTTATCTTAAAGTTTTGCAGGTCGAAATTCGGCATAACATTGTCTGTGAGCTTTGATTAACCATTGATTGCACTCTGCAAACGCTGGAGCTACTTGGTTATGAGAATTGCTTGCATGTCAACAAAGTTCTTTTGTTTTTTCAGGCACTTTTTTCTTTCATTTTCACTTTTTCCTTTCCATCTATCTTGTCTCTCCTTGCATTGCCGTTCTGTTTCTCTTTCCTTGACCCTATCTTCCCTCACTTTCTGTGTCTCCCCTTCCTATGCCTTTCTGGTAAAGCATGAACTTACCAGAGCATATGTATTTAATAGCAAAACACTATTTCATAGCCATATTGTTAAAGCATGTGTCATTTTCTAAAAATGTTGCTCACGCCAGAGCGTTCCCATGATTATAGTTCTCAGTAAAGGTATGCTCAATATTTTGAACTGCAAACACAAGAATCATGTGCAAATTCCCAATATCAAGCAGTTTTCAGCCAGTATGGTAAGTTAACTTTATTTAGAACATTTTGTGGTTCTTCTGTCACTGATTTTAATTCTTATACACCATTACCGTAGCTTATTCACTTACATCATGGAACATATATTTTTTTAAGATATATCCTTGGCATGGAAAATATGTATAATGATATTTATTTATCCACATATGTCTCTCTGAACACATATACTGTAGCAACGTGCACGTATGTTTGTCTGTAAGTTGGCACACATGTATAAGTTGAAAATGTTAAGAAAGTGTGTTGGAAGTTACACTTTTTTCAGTTGGGGTCACCAGAAAAGTGAATGCGAGTATGACATCGTTATACATGGGTTCTTTCGGCGGTCTCTACTTGTATCTGTGTGTACTGACTAGGAATTAGTTTTGCATATGTCATACATTTAGTCTTGTAGAGCGACAGCAATTCAGAAGATTGACATACAAATGTTCAAGATGAGTTCCTGGCATTAACTGTCTTAATCAGCAATTGACTTATGTTTTGCATATTCAAATGTGAATCCAATAATGAATAGAGCTGCAATACGCTGCCTGACGTCTTCTTGTGACCACCATGGCACAATAGGCATTAGTAAATTGGATTTCTTTTGTTGACATGCAGGTGGTTTAATTTTCTATGACTGATCCAGGGCTGAATGGCATGCCAATGGAAATGGATAGACACAGCATTGGTTGGTAAATATTTGTGTCGGAATCATAGCTTGAATAAAGTTTGTGTGTGGATATTTGTACACTATGTTTTAATAACCATGTTTTCTGTCGGCAGAGGCCATTATCGGGCCTGTTAGTCAAAAGTGCGCTTCAAACACTGGGTTATAATATTTAAATAAAACCTATTGGTGACAAAATTGGGATTTCTTTTTCAAATTTCTTTGATGGATTGGACGAAAGATCATGAAAGTGTAGTTGTCTTTGTTTTTGTGATCATCTTTCTTTGTTTAAACAATATATACTGAGTAACTGAGACAATGGGCTTGTCCTGTATAGGTTTCTATGGCAAGGAAAGAAAATTACCGAACAAACGAACGTCACTCCTGAAAATCCGTCTCTGTTGTCAGAACTGGAATAGTGTACACAACACACAGTGATCCAGCAACATGAAATACAGTAAATACCAAATATGAAATAGCTAGTGAAGCCATTCAGAAAGAAAGGAGGGTTATAATTATAAGCACTAGTGCTTAATAGATAACTGATGCTAATAAATCTTATGCCATATACTTTGTTGTCATGGATTTTTTTTATTCCTGTATGAAATCATGTACAGCAAGAATTATTGGTTTGTTTTTGTCCAAAGTGCATTCGATGGCACCACTAAGTACAGTTTCCAGCATGAAAGGAGCTGTGTTTGTTATAGGAGAATGTAAGTTGTTGCAAACAGCTAGGAAATAGGACATTTAAAGAAATAATTAACGGTACACATATTCCAAATTTTGACCACAAATACATTTCGTGGTACCAGCTTTCTTGCAAAAGTGTATCACTTTTGCGGCATTACAATCATCTGACAAATACTGGCAGTTTCAAAGCCGAATAAGTAATACACATCTTACAACATTGACATTATGTTGTAGCATTACGACACAACTGTTATCCACGCCGATTGACTCTGATTGAATCCTGAAAAACAAGTTTGGATACCTAACTTTCCTTTAACACTATAAAAGATTATGTATCAGACATGACAACTTTAGCTTCATACTTAGTTATAATAAAATTCTTTATGAAAGAATGACCTATGTGGTTGCTTCAAAACAAGGTCCCGGTAATGTTAGAAATGAATGTGTTAAATTTCTGTGACATGCGCATCATCAGAAATGTCAAAAAAGGTTGGATCTTTCACTGTGATATGACTATTAGCTGTTTTATGGGTCTGGGTCCTTTGGTTTCTGGATCAGTATAAATAGACAGTATTTTTTCAATACATTATTTCTGTTTTTTTATTCGGTTTTGTACTACTATTTGTGAAGAATTTGGCACTCTGATACTCAGTAGTGAGTGAAGAATATTTCGAAGGTTGAGATGACTGGCTCAAAACCACCAGTTGTCCTTCATGGGTTACTGTCTGTCTAAAGTTGGGGGTAAAATTTGATGCTTCACATTGGTATTGCAAGATGAATACTGATGTTTTGATAACCCTTGAATCTCTTTTCTGTCATTTTGGGGTTGAAATGTTTGAATAGTGGTAATGTTTTTCTGAACTATTTCATCAATACGTCATTGGCTATGTTGCTGGCGGTGTTCTCCGAGTCGTTGTTATAATTTAGGTAGTCTGTTCATAATCTTCCACATTCATAAATGTCACTATAACGATGTAGGCCTACTTTCTTCTTTCACTGTGAATTACGCTGACTGACCAGTACGGAGAACGAAATATTACCGAGACCATTACGTGTCAGTATTCTGATTGAAAATCAGTTCAAGTCTGAAAGACACCGTCCAAATTTTGACAAGTTTTTTAGCATGAAAATCACCAGACACAGCAAGTTTTTAATGACAATCAAACAATACATTATTCATTGCAAACTAAAGAGGAATAGATGTCATATTGACAATATATAAATAATGAATAACATGAAAAATATAAGTTAACAACAGTTTTCAACAATGTTAGAAAAGCTGTACTGAAAAATTGAGGAAACAAGAATTACTTATGACTAAGAACCTTCAGTCATCAAAAAAGGCCAGGAGAAAACTCAGAAGTTTAAAGTGTACATACCCACAACTTTATGATGTCTTTATAGATAAGTCAACGAATACTAAGTACAGAGTCGAGGAAAACATCTTACTTGAGACAAGTACCAACAAAAGTTAGTAGTATTTTCAATCAATTTTATGCTAGCAATTCTCAACTTTACAAAATATCTGCCCCATGAATACATTGTGTAAAATGCCAGTTACAACGGTCAGATGCACAGGTCTATTACATGATATATATAACATCAAAATTCCAATGGGTATGGATATAATAAAAATTTCATTTTACCCAGACTTATCGATTTAATTTCATTTTTTAATATCCTTGTTTCACAACTTTTTTTTTGGAAAAAATCAACAAATGACGGGAGTAAAAGTTACCAAAATTCAGTGCATCCTCTAGCATGGAATTAAATGAAATTAACCTTGACACATAGACACCATAAGCTTACTGACTGGAATATTTTTATCTATAATTTACTATGTTAAATTCAAATCTTGACGTTTGTTTTATAATCTAAACCTCAATCCACTAGTATCATTATAAATCAATATTTTTTTTAGAAATGAACATTCCATATCATTATCTGTAGTTTCTTTTAGTTTCAAAGAGGCAGGGTATATTTGCAAATATATATTCTTGAAAAAGTTTATCATTGATAGGTCATCAATATATCTAAATATCAACGTAAACATTTAACATGGAATTTTTTCTCTTTGCACAGCTTTACGGGAACTTATATACATGCTAATATATATTCATATATTGGCCAAAGGAGGTGTACAGTTAGTACCATGCAGAATATCAATTGTCTGTCTTAAGATCGAAACTCTACAATTGACACAAATGTCATGAATCACAAAGTCATCAACTCAACAAACTGATCATATTCAAATGCAGACTAGCCATCTTGTATCCAACCACAAAGGGACTGGCCAACCTTCACTATTTTATCTTTGAAACAGGTGACAAGATTTGGTTTTAATTGGTTATGACTATCACTTTTGGAAGAAAAAATAAACTCTTAAGTTTGTACTCAATGAAGAAAATTTCAAACGTTGGCAGGACCAGTTTGTAGCCACGAGTTGCCCTTTATAGATGACTGCCTGTCTCAAGAGTGAAATTTGTTTCTTCACATTGGTATTGGAAGGTGACCTTTGATGTTTTGGCAACTCTTGAATCGCTTTGATTTCTTTGATGGGTTAAAATTTAGGAATATAGAATTTTTTAAGTAAACTGTCTGAATACCTGAAAAGAGTCTCATATCATATCATATCATATCATATCATATCATATCATATCATATATTGACCCTTGCTTTATCTCCTTTACTAATGTGATTTAGGATGGAACCAGCCAACCATGCCTTCCTCTTCTGTTTCCGTATTACTAGCTTTAAAGCAGCTAATCCGCTCATTTCTCCATGTAAAATAATACAATGCATGGCCAGACCAAGTGTATGTCTATGAAAGTACCAACCTGCAGTTCTGCCTTGTGATTGGGGTTAGCAGAGATATTTGATGCATATATTATTATTATTATTATTATTATTATTATTATTATTATTATTATTATTATTATTATTATTATTATTATTATTATTATTATTATTATTATTTTATTGAACCTATGCGAACGGAGAAATTAAAAGTACATTCAAATATGTACATCGAAATGATAAAGACAGATAAAATACACCGTGCAGAAAGTAAAATAACTGCTGAAGTATGTAAAAAGAGAGATACAAAACAGTCAAAGGGTACAAAACCAACATAGTTAATGACATGTTACTGCATGGGGGAACGTTACCATAGTACATATAAATAAAATGACACAATAACACTCAGTAGAACATCGAAAGTATGCAAATAAAAATATGAATCAATTATGTCATGTGGATCCGCACAGAGGTTAAGCCGCACCCGCTGCCCTCCTTTGGCGACCCCGGGAGTGCCTAGTCATGATATTGATATTATCTTATATTATTCAGCCCACATTCCGGGAAATACAAGTAAGGTTCGTCCAAAAAAAAAAAAAAAATCCGCCAGAGAATAAAATAGAGTACGCCTTATGGTCAGTGACACACTATATCATGAAAAGAGTAGTGACCACTAATGGAACCATAGCATGTTTTCCAGTCCATGACTTTATATAATTCTCAGATATACTACATAATGTCAGAAATACATGTGAAGTGAACAGTGACCATTAATGAATTATTTTGAGCTGCTCCACTGGCCATATGATCAGAAACATCTGGTCAGTAGAACATCCAAAACATGTTCTTCAGCTCATGGCTTTATAAAATTCTCCTGGTGCACAAGATATCTGAGTGAGTCCACAGTGCCATCAGCGGGCACATAATGAGGGACTCGGAAGCAAAAATCGGAAAAACAACATTAACAGGGGAGTAGCCAAGTTTTAAGACTCAATCAAAAATGGAGTCTTCATTTCTCTAGCCAAGAACAATATATTCTGCAAGTAAATGGGAGTATAGTGTTGATAAGGGAGACTGGGTTTTAAAACACAGATTAAGTTAGGATAGAGTTTTGACAGCAATCTGGTCCGAGACACAAGGAATATCAAAATATTTTAATAGAGAGGTATTATGAGACCGTTTACCAATTCCAACATATCGCTTCACAAGAGTACCCTCACTTGACTCTAATTTACACAGTGAACTGCTGGGCATTGATAAGATTTCAAGTCCATAAGTAAGAATTGGTGTACATACACTTTTCCAAATATGAGTTTTGACTTTAGAGTCTGGACCCGGATACGAGAGTCCAGTGTTACAGAGACTGTAATAGTTCAGTCTATACTGTTGAACACGGTTTTCAATATGATCAATACATATTTTTTAGTATTCAAATATACACCTAAAATATTAACATCGTCGCTCATGGACATAGGTTCACCATCCAAGTATATACGCGGAAGATCATGATAAAATTTTGGACCCATAGTGACGAATTTAGATTTATGAAGGTTAAACTTAAACCTCCAGAACTTTACTTTGAATACTGAGTACAAAACATCAATAGAGTTATATATATATATATAAACTGGGGGGGGGGGGGGATTCAAACCTTGGCACTGCTTGAGAGGCCTTTAAATGTGTCCTTGTACTTAGTCAAAATGATTAGGTCCCTCTCTCTGATATTCGTAACTTTGCACTTCTTGGCCCGCAATGAGGTAGGGATGGGAGATTAAGGTACGTCAGTATTTCACAGCATTCTTAAACATAAACGTAGAGGCAAGAACATCCTGATGGTCTAAAATATTTGTGCTCATGGCAGATATGATCCAACACATTTTTGCTCATGGCATGGTATTAATATTTCAATTGTTGCTTCTCTCACTGCTATTAATATCTAGGGAAATATCCATGATGAGACAGGTTAGTGTCTTAAAGGTTAACAAATTACTGGATAAGCATTATCTGTTGTACAGGTAACTCTGGGCATCTGAACATCTAATTTTAATATCTTTGCTCTCGTAGCATGCCAAATCAACATTCAGAAAAATATATGCATAAATACGATAAGGAAAACATGCACCATTCGCTGTATCAGACGGCGTTATATAACGTAAAGAATAATGCCATTTCGTATTTTATTATGCCTCTTTAAATACATGGGCAGTTGAATGTCAAATCGTTACCAGTAAGTAATGTAAGTTACACATTCAAGCATGTCTTATTTGGTAGGAACGCATGCTGCTTGCAAAATCCGTCCTTGTCCCCTACATACACATCAGCAATCACAAACCATATCTTTCAATATCTGTATCAATTATAACATGTCTAATTTATGAAATCGTGACCTAGTGCAAAAGATGCAATCTTCACTGCATTTGTTAACGCATTAAGAACTATCCCTGTGTGAGCACTATTGTCAATTGTTTTTTTTTTAACACAGTAATTTATTCTTTCATATTTTATGCAGTCTTTGCCTTCTGTTTATCTACCATGTGAATGATGTGCAGAATATCATATACATACAGTGTGAGGGTGTGAGAGCAATGGTATGGACCTGAAACTGACAGTCTCCAAATGGATACCACTCGGTAAAGGAGAGTTGTTTACTTGACACTTCTTTCTTTGTCTGTTTTTTTTCTTCTGGATATTGAAGAGTTGGATGATAAATAATAAAAATCTAAACTTTTTCAGCTACAGGTACTAGTATAATGGACAACCAGGCCTTCCATTACCATTTGTAGCAATGCATTTCTTGCTCTGCAGGAGAAAAGCCAAGGTACATTAAGCTCCAATTTCTGCCTTGACATTCTATTCCTCTTCCTATAGCAACTTTTTGAAGTGTCTTCCCTAGAAATTCTGATATGTACTCTCTGCCTTCAGAATTATTGGCAAAAACATCAAGAAAGGCCAGAGTTCCTTATTATCTCACAGTTTTGCAGCAATTCACCAAGGATGAGACACTTTATTAAATTTTCAATTGGGCAGGTTTGCACTAGAGAAAGAAATAGCAGTTGTGGTAACCATTCACATATGTTGTGCCGATATTCTTCACATGAACGCAGAACACATTAGTATGTGTTTATTTTATACCTTAGGATATAAAGTTTGTATCATGGTTTTGGGAAATACATCAGTGGTACAGGATAATAGTACAACTAAAACCATACTAGTTTGTGTTGTTTTCTGTTTTCTGTTTTTTTTATTCTTCTTTTTTTTGAGTGAATCCATTGTAAAAAAAAGTAAGTTATCTCATCTCATATAATCCACCTGTTTTCAGTCAAACTCACTCTGCGCTGCTCATGTGTGAGGGTGATTGATATGCACCGTGAAAGGTTGGTCTTAATTTACCTCTTCAGTAAAACTGCCCATCTTCTGATATGTTGTTATAATTTTTAACTTTGGAAATCACATATTTATATGTTTAGTCTCGGAACAAAAAGGACTGTTAAAAGACGTTGATCCGATTTCTATTGGTGCGGTGGAGAAGGAGGGGAAAACAGAAATAAAGCAAAAGTGCATTATCAGATAACTGGCCATGTAGATAAAACATTGCTCAAATTGGTGAATATTTTAATAACTAGCACGGGTATTTTTTGTTTAGACATTTTTCGAGTGGAATAACCAAAGCAATGTAGCTCAAAGTCATTCATCATATTCAATTGACAATTTCACCTAATAATCACATTCTGTGCTGAAAGCACACCTCAGATGATGCTACAGTGACTCGGAGTTTGAGAGCAGATTTGTTTCTTTCTTTCTTTCTTTCTTTCTTTCTTTCTTTCTTTCTTTCTTTCTTTCTTTCTTTCTTTCTTTTTGTGTAATTTTTCTTGCTTCCTTACTCTTTTCTTGTCTTTTTTCCCTATAATTTAACTGTGACTTGATATATATGACCACATCGTTTGATTTATAACAGGGGCTCAAAAGCTCAGTGGAGGAAAATGGGCTCACAAAGTCAAGAGTACTGTCGGTATTGTGCCTATCAGGGTGAGTTAATATTTTTGGTTATATGGGAAAAGTAAAGAAATGTACTCATTATAGATTTCATGGAAAGCAGGCATATGTCACTCATAATGTAAGTTATTATACTGCAATTTCATCCCCCTATCCTAATATAAAACTTAAGTCTGGGAATATCGTTGAAGTTAATTTATTTATAACCATTTCCAAAGCTATGGTTGTAAGTCTATGGCACAAGAAAAATATGAATCACAGTAATATATGTATAGTGTAGGGGTCCAATGAAACTCACATTTGCTAACGTCTTGGCTATAAGCTGTATTAAGATACTGTAGGAGTAGAATGAGACTCCCTAATGTAGGATAAGTTCACAAAAGATTATATACAGTGTGGAGTACATACAGGGATAGGTATCAATACAGATAGGAAACAAAGAAAAACACCAACTTTTTCCCACTCAAGTATAACAAAAGCACATGCATCAACATTGTCAACTGCCTTAGGATTTCTTTTACATTTTGCCATTTCTACACAAAATATTTGCTGCAGTGTGTATGTCAGACTATCCATGATGGCACACCCTAAGTCAGGAGCTGTTCTTGGCGGGCGTGGGCGTAATGCTTGCTAACCAAGCCTTAATCAGTCGTATTTTGATCAAAGGTGGATTTAGATAAACCAGTGGTGCGAAAAAATACAAATAATTAAACTTATTGATGAACATCGAGAATGAAAAAATGGTTTGCTGTAAAGTACAGCCAATCATATGTTATACATGGCAGATAGATAGATAGATAGATACACAGATAAACAGACAGACAGGTGGCAGGTAGATAGATAGATATATAGACAGACAGAGAGATAGATGGATAGATAGATAGATAGATATAAAGATAAATAGATAAATAGATAGAAAGATAGATAGATAGATAGATAGATAGATAGATAGATAGATAGATAGATAGATAAATTATAGATAGATAGAAAGATAGATAGATGGATGGATAGATAGATAGATAGATAGATAGATAGATAGATAGATAGATAGATAGATAGATAGATAGATAGATAGATAGATAGATAGATAGATAGATAGATAGATAGATAGATAGATAAGTCAAGAATTATTTAGCCAAGGTTATTTATAAATTATTGGGAGCAGGAGGTTCGGATATTGTTTTTCCGTATCTCTGACAGCCTATTAAAGGACCTATGCACATGGTTTTGCAAGCCTACCTTGGGAAAACATTTATAAATATGTGTGTATCCAGGTGTCCTGAAATTAAAGACTAAATCTCTTGTACAGAAACACTCATTGCTTGGATCAAACACGAAAAAATGTTGTGCAACGTACTTATTCAGTGTCATATAGATTATGCTACTTTGGCATAGTACTTTGCACTAACTAAAGCCTATAGAAAAAAGCTACAGGTCTGTCAAAATAGGATGGTTAGACCTGTCCTCAATCTTAAACCATGAGATCAAGCGGGTTACCAGGAACTTCATATATTAAGTTGGGAAGTGAATAGTAGAACTGAAATTGCAACATGTGTACAGAATCAGTAAGCATCTGGTTCCAGATTATCTCATTGCTTTATTTTCAGAGTTAAAAAATTGGAATGTGTGGGTACAAAGAAAATCTAGTCCATTTTTTTTTCTCAGGTCAGTGCAACATGAACATTATTTAAGGTGAAGCTCAAAACAGTATCAAGAGGCACAGCAAGAGGAAACAGAGACCAGGATATCTTTATTTTAAACAATTTTACGTGTGGCGAATATTGGGTATCAGGCCATGTACCAAATTTGGACTCTGATAAATGTGTAAACTTCTTTTACAGATATATATATATATATATATATATATATATATATATATATATATATATATATATATATATATATATATATATATATATATATATACATGAGTGGGTGTGTGATAGATTATTTGCTATTTTATAAAAAAAAAGTGAGTATATTATTGATTTTCTTATGTTGCTGTAATTTAATTTTGCAAATATATATTTTACATCTGTACTTTTAAGTTTATGTCTATTTTTCACCAAGATGTAAATTATGTATAAAGTTATTCCCACAGGACCACCATGAAAATAAACTGGCATCTGGTGCTATCACATTTCATTTCAATTCATTTGTTATATATATTTTTTTTGTTTTACTTATATTGTCATTTCATATTGCTTTTGAATGTATCATTTTAGTATCCAATAAAATCAATCAATCAAACAACCAGTCCTTTACGTTTGGCTTATTGCGTTATTGGATGTGTATATCAAAAGCCAAGTAAACGAGTGAAACGCTTTTGGCAAAGAAGGGTACAGAAGATATGTTTTTTTATACCTAATTTGCCATTATATGTACATAAAAAAAGATGGGTATGTAATAAAATCAAACAATCAATCAATCAATCAATCAATCAATCAATCCTTCACTTTAGGTTTATTGCTAAATTGGTTCTGTATATCACGAGCCAGGTAAATCACGACACGCTTCTGGTAAAGAATGGGTGCAGAAGATATGGTTATAGACCTATTATCACTGATCTGGTTCTTGCAGATTATGTGGGGACCCCACAGTCAGTGGTGGTAGCCCTGCAGCCTCAGGGGAGGATGACTTCAGGGACGCATTCTTCTATGTGCCCATTGCAAAAACTTCACAGAAATATCTGTGGCTCGCATTCTCAGGCCAAGTTTACCAGTTCAGGGCACTTCTGTTCGACCTTCCGATGGCACTTCTGGTGTTCACTCTTTTCACGCAGGTGGTAGTTGCATACCTTCGCCAAAGCGCACTGTTCATTCATGTCTACCTGGAAGACTGGCTGACCTGGACACTACAGCACCTGCATTCACTGCACTACGCAAACCTTTATCGGCTGCCTACATTGTCATCCCTTGGAGCATGCTCTTTGGAACAGATCATTGAAGGACTGGGTCTACCAAGCACTGCTGCCAGTACTCACAGAGGATCACTGGTGCCTGATTTGTTTGGCCAAGTGGGAAAATGTCAAGTCAGGTCAGACATTGATGCAGTTTCAGGTGCAACTCACTATATACATGAACTCACCTTGGTTGGCTTGGGGAACCCATGTAGGGAAGAGCCAGATGGCGTCCGGTTTTGCTGATACAACCCATATCCCAGCACATCAACTGGTTTGAACTGGTGATGATATGCTTAGTGCTCCTCCACTCCCAGGACCTAGTGGAGCACAAACATGTCCTCATTATGTGCAACAAGAGGGCTGCCATTACCTACCTCCACCAACAGGGCAGGATATGCTGCCAAAAGCTAATGGAGTTAGCCAGATGCATCACCGATGGTGATATAGACACAATCTCCACCTTTACAAGAGGCATGTCTCAAGACTATAAAATATCTTGGCCGGCCAACTCTTGGGAAGTCAGCCAGTAGGGATGGAGTGGTCACTCTATCCACAGGTCGTGTGGGCCATGTAGGGTAGCCCACAAGTAGATTTGTTCATAACAAGCACACATGCAAACTTTCTGGTTTGTGTGTCATCTGGCCTGGATCCGGAGTGGATGCTGTAGCATTGGGATGTGGCAACCTCTGGGCTTATAGCTTTCTGCAGATCGTCCTGAGAGTTCTGTTGAAGGTTTGGTCCTATGACTGCAATCTGATTTTAGTGACCCCCTACTGGCCAAGGATGGATTGGTCCCTGGACCTTCTGGAATTAGGGGTTAAGGAACTGCTACATCTACCAGCATGGCCAAACCTTCTGCTGCAATTATGGACAAGTGTGTTTCACAGGAACCTTCAAGCACACAACGTTCATGCTTGACAGTTCTTGCTGAGCACATCAAAAACAGCGGTTTCTCAGAATCTGTCACAAATAGAATTGCCAGAGCTGGGTTGCAGACTCTTCTCCAGCAGTTAACTCAGCTTGATGGAACGTGTTTTTAGACTTGTGCACCAGTCCGAGTTTTCATCTGTGGTCTCTGTGGATTGCAGATATCACAGACTTCCTGCTGTACCAGTGGGAGGTACACAGTTAGAAGTCCAAAATTCTGGAGGGGTTTCAGTCTACCATATCTTCAACTCTGGTGAATGTTCTGGACATTACCACCAGGAACGATTCTTATCTGTTGGCGTCTTTGTAGCCTCCTTCTACACAGACAGGCAGGCTGATAGGCAGATCCTACTATAGAGCTGGTCTCCTGTTGGCCCTAGTCATGCTGAAGAGATGGCCTTTTGAGTGGCCAGAGGAACCCTGCAGGTTGGACTTTACGTACTGACCATGGAAATCTTACTTATTCTAAACACTTGCGTTGGTGGCTAGAAGAACCAACATCCATGTTCTGGTGCACAACCGAATCCAATGGTTGCCTGCCTATTCAGGAAATACAATTTCATAGTGGATTAAGCAGAGTATCCTGAAGGCCTAGGAGAGTGCTTCGGATAGGCCTTTGGCCCTGAAACAGGTCTCGGCTAAAATTAATGACGTGCCAAACCTTAATGCCTCCCGGCAAGCGCTAAGGAAAGTTGCTGTTGTCTATATCCTGTGGGATTGCCGCTGGTGATTGTCAATGACTTTCTTCAAGCACTGCCTGCCCGACTTGATTGTGCTGGATGACATTTACACCTTTGCAGAAGGCTCCGTTGCATAGGTACCTCATACTTGTCCGTTAGACTTCCCTTGTCCCCCCAGGGCAGCCACAGTGTTCCATTGTATGGGTTTAGAGTTAGATGCATGTCTAAGTCAGCATACCTAGAGTAGGCTTAGACCTTGTCCTGGACTTGTATGCTGCAGATGTTTTTAGGGTCTGCTAGGCTAAGAGCCTGCGGACCCGTTTCAGCTTAAAACAGACTTTCAGAACCATATGATCCCACCCCACACACACACCCTTTAAGTTTCCATGCTTCACTGGTCTTGCTACATCTCTAGGATGAGTGGAAATAGAAAGTGTCTACCTTATGACAGACTGCTATCAGGTTGGTGAGCAGCTTCCTAGGGGCAGGGTGCCCATTGGCAGTCACATGCTGGTCAGTCAGGAGGGCTTATGGGCTTCATCGAGGATTCTCCCCTTGATGGCCTCACGTCCAAGAGCTTCTCAGTTTTTCTGACAGACATTGCCTCCTCACTGAGATCCACTGTCCCCCCAGCCTGTCAGTCCTGGTGTTTGATGGTCCGTATGCATGTTTCATTACTCCTTCCTATCTATGCATCTGTATGTTGGCAATCGTGGTCCAGAGGTAATATTTCATGACTAATATGTGATTTTGAAAAAATAATTTAGGTGATAGGGAGTGTACTCGAAAAGGTACAGGCGCATATCTTTCACATAGATCACAAAGGAGCTCTAGCCTATATAAACCACTCAGCAGGGAAGGGATGTCAGTGTATAATTTTACACCCATTTTTTAAAAAAATGATTTGTGAGTATATTTACATCTGGACCACCACAGAAGCCCACCCGACCTCTCCGCTTCTGTTCCACAGTTAACGTCCATTAACCAATCACCAGGGAAGAAAATTAGGGGAGCATGCACACCAAAAGTCCCCCCTCCCCCGTTTCCATGGAATAAGGTGCTCACTGGGACCACCAGGCTTTAAGAACAATCGAGTCTTAAGGCAATTGTGTCGGACACGTAGGTCTTAGCATGGGTCGTCAAAAGGTATGCATACTCACTAAAACCAAAATTACAAGAAGTTTCACTTTTTTCTTTATATCAGTATAATTTTCAATGATAAATAGTTTCAAATGTATTCCAATGAAAAAATGAACTTCAATTTTTCATCTCTAAGCTCACATTATTTGTCAAATTATTAATGATGATGCTCATTTTCCTTGTCCAGGAAAGTGAAAAAATAATTCAGATTGAGCTCTTTTTAAACGTTACGTTTAGTCAAAAGTGCAAGATAATGAAAATGTGAATATTTTTAGGATTTCAAATTATTTGGGAACTTAAAAGATGTTATTTTCTATATGAGCTCATATGTACACCATCAAATATAGGCATATTTGGGAATTATACCAAGTTTGTCTTAATTATTTGTAAAATAGTGTAAGTTGACACAATTTAAATGAGCATGGGGCAGCACATATTCAAATATTAGCAACAATCCTGGAAAAAATTTACAGAATGTGATTGTTCAAAATTAAGAGGAAGGGATATGAAAATGCTCCTTAACTGTACAATCATGGCCAACGTTGCAATATATTTGACATGAAATATGATAGTTGTGTTTTGCAGCTGTTCAGCATAATTGAAGCAAGATGGGTGATTAACCCCTTGTTACCTAGAGCAGAAAATGTGAAATGCTTGGTAAAAACTAAAACTTTGCGATACTTCATTTGAAGAATAAAACACTGCAATACTAGGTTTGTTATGACTAGATATGTTCCATGAGTGGTGTTTATGCTCTACCACTATGGGCGTTGCAACTTCGTTCCATTAAAACTAATATTTTGCAATATAATCTATTGCTTAGCTCAAACGGTCATAAAAATGCTGGAAAATAGCATAAAAGGAGAAATAAGGGTTGGGGGTATTAAGATGGCCGAAAATACCCAAACTTAGATCAATACCCTACAAATTTCCTTCAGAATGATTTTTTTTTACTTACAAACTTCAGTCACTTAGATATTTTAAAAAGCATGGCCAATATATTATTTATTCGTCTTACGCAAAATAGCATATTGTAGACCACTTAAATAGGTATGAATTTATTGCAACTACAGTTTTATCCATACGTTACGAATGAAGCCAGATTAACATCAAGCTACACTTTTTAAAGTTTAGAACTACCCAGTAACAAATATCCCAACTGTGATCTTCCAAATGATACAACTTTAGTTCGTTCCCCATATGTGGCCACGAAACTCATCTTTTAGGGCCTTTCTTTGGACCTGGTGCCGTACTAATTCATTTTAAACTTGGTGGAAATGTAATAATAATTGTATAAACAACGACTTCTTCATCAGAAATAATGTAATATAACATGAGAATGACATATCGGCCTTTTATATCTCAGCTTATTTTTCATTCATGTTTTTACAGATCATCGTATACTCCGACATTTAGCATACAATGTTATCATATGTATAAACAGTTGTCAGGCAAATATGCTAACTGGAATGAACCAACAAGACATCCATAGCATTAAGAGTTCTATGCTATCTGGAATGAACCAACAAGACATCCATAGCGTTAAGAGTTCTTTGCGTTCTGATGCTAAAAGGGGTTTCAGAATATTAAGGCATGATACATAAAGTTGATCGCAAACCCTCCACCCCATAAAATTAGATATAAGTCACTCATTATTTGTGATAAAATCATAATAACACGTGCATCTTAATGCTGAAATATTGACACCCCCCCCCCCCCAAAAAAAGAAAGAAAAAACGACCCTGCAATTTTTTTTATGTTTGGCTTAGTTTTTCTGTTATCCATCCTGAAAGTTTCACATTTCAAATTTCTTTATCTCATAGAAAAGGCACGACGCAAAATTTTGAAAATCGCCAAGTTGTCTTCAGACAACACAAAATCGAAAACCGTTAAATTGATTAAATTTCGCCCGGCCTTTTTCTTGGAATAGCCATTCTAAGGTGGGCTCTCTTCCTATTATCCTTTCTGAGAAAACGAGCTTCAAAGGCCTCTGATGTTGATTTTTCGCCTCTGATACAATACCAAAAAGTTGTGCTGATATTTGTACAAAACATCGTCGATTAACATTCGGTGAGGTCGTCAATCAATTAATGGCGAATCACACGGTTAAAGGTGCCTTTGAAGTACGGAAAACATTATTCAGCAATCTGTCAAATGGCGACAGCGACAATCTGGTTTCAAAGCGTGACGTCAGGCATGGTGCCCTTTATGCACAGTGACCCTAAGCCTGACAACAAAGGAGGTGTGGCCTTGCTTCGGTGGGGCGGCCCAGGGCGGCACCTGGTCGGTGGACGGGTGGCAGGTTTGGTCTTCCGCCTCCTACCTCTCCATCCCGTTTTAGGGATAGTTTTTTATTGTATTTTCTTGCTGTTTGGATACTTCATTTAGCTAGCTTGTTAGACTTCTCTGTATACTGCTCGTCATTATTTTGTAATAATTTTCTGAATGAGTTTCATTCCCCCTTCCAACCTAAGTTTTGTATCTCTATTTTGTATATTTTCCCTAGTGTTCTCGTTAGTGCTTAAGCTTTTCCATGTGTTTATTTGTACTTGTATTTCTTCATCCTTGGGTTTCGATAAGATGTTATTTATATTATTGCCATGTTTATTGTTGATTAAAGTGCCAGCTTTTCCATGCCTGTCTTTGGTGTGCAGGGCTACTGGGGTAAACTATTAAGGCTGTGATATGTTTGCATGTTCGCATCGTCTCCCTGTCCACAAGCACACTCTGGGCATGCCGCTTGATTTCGCGGCGCTGCCCAAATCCTGCTCACGTTTTATCATGTACCGTTGCTACCTGTAGCTACATGGCAGACTGTTAAGCATGATTGGCGGGTGGCATTGCTCCGCTAGGCGTCTGAAACCCCCCAAAAAAGACACATGGACATTGGGATTTCCACATGCCATTTTTTTTCATTTTTCTCATAGTTTTGCTCCAGTTAGGAGCTTGAAATTTTGCCATTTATAGTAAAAGGACATTTATCTTGTGAAAACTGTTAAAATCTCAAAATCGCCATTGAAAAGGTTTTTGGTGTCTTAACAGTCCTTCAATGCTTGATCATATTGTCAAATGTGTTTTATTATCATCAAATATTTAATTCGATATTTAAAATATTC
>OZ026626.1:53618249-53760749 GCA_964020975.1 Hermodice carunculata
TGCCAATTACAGAATGAAAGAAAACAGTAACATTGACAAAAACTATCAACGACAATAAGCAGCAACGTATGGAATACAGTTAAAAATATCATATTCTCATTTTTATTCTAGTAAATAAAAACACGTTCATTGGTACATACTCAATACAGTAGAAAACATTTTAGAAACTATTGATTTCAAAACAACCGTGTTTCATATTCTATTGTTAATTTTAGGTGGTGTAACGTTTCACTACCAGGCGTTTATCAATAAACGAAGCACTCTAACAATGGTAGTGGTCCATAATTTTTACTTTTCTTCTGGCGCGGATTCACATTTTATGGTATGCCTCTGTTACATGTGTTCACAGACGACATGGCAGTTTTTTAATTGTACTTTTTTAACTCCACATAGGAAAGATGGCAGAACTAAAATGGTCAGACATAGCTGTTTGTCCTCTTGTTTCTAAACGCTAGTAGGCCCAAATGCATCATGCCAACTTCATTTATTTTTTTGGACAACAGAACAGCTGGGTTTCGAATCAGCATGCCTTCGTAGTAAACAACCTAGCCAAAATTGGGACAACCAGGTAATCCACCGTAAGAAATCCTCATTTTTAAAAAGAATTTTTCAATGGAGGTACGCATGTGTGAATGCCGCGATTGATACTACTGTGCATTTCAACAACTGTGCTATATTCATAGTTCCAAGTCCACCAGTACCCAAGGAGCCCGGAATATGTATATGTTTATCTTTAACCACGATACAGGCCTATGTCAAACCAAATATCGTGGCACCAACCAACTTAACGAAAACGCAAAACACTCATCCGCAATAACAAATCAAAAGCCTTTCAGGATTTATCAAGTGTATGAAAATATCTAGATTGAATTTAATGTAGGTGGCACTATCAATATTATATAATATATGGGTCTGTATGGAAAGTTTGGAATACTGTTTTTTTAACAGGTATACATGATTCTGCATGAAACTGGTTTGGAATGTTGATCACGGAAAAAAGAGGATTAGGTACCAAAATCGGATGGCGCCAATTACAGTATTACACATGATGCATACTCTGTTGAAAACAGTTAGTCGATAGGTGCACGAAAGGTAAATATCCAACAAATTTGAAAAGGATGTAGACAACAATTTTGGAAAAGACTTCACTGGAATTGTGGAGAGAGAACGGGGACGAATGATCGTCCATACTATATGGGCAGCTCACTGACATTTCAGCTGCCTGAATAATATGTAACCCCTGCAGTCCATCATAACGCACCGTTTCATTTAAACTTTTTCAGTCATCTACTTTCTTAATAAGGAGAGATCAATAGGATCGTGAATTTGTTTTTCAATACAAATTGACATAGAGGAGTTGCCATTGCAGTACACATAAACTGGGTTTTAAATTTGAGTCCATAAACTAGAATTTGGGTTCCCTAAGATGTGGTAAGAACTGCACGCTCAATAGTGGTCGAAAAATTGGATAATGAAACATGCTTTCAAATATATGATTAAGTTAGTAATATAATGTACATATGCCTACCTTGAACAAAAAGGATATATATATGGGTTGATAGAGCTATTTGCAAGTCCCAATAGATACAGGTTAAAAGCTATTTCATATTTCCGATCTGAGTCGGGCATTTGAATGAGCAACGAGTCTTCAAGAAAGTTGTATATGAGTGCTGGCCCCCAACAAACAAAAAATATGCAAACAACCAGCACCATCATTTTTATAACCTACAAAATAAATAAGTATTTATGTATGTATGTATGTATTCATCTATCTATCTATCTATCTATCTATCTATCTATCTATCTATCTATCTATCTATCTATCTATCTATCTATCTATGTATCTATCTATCTATCTATTTATATATGTATATATGTAAAAATCTCCTTTTATACATATATTTAGTGCTTGCGAATGTGCAAGTGTGTTTAGTTGTAATTTTCAACTTATGTCTTCAAGACAAGCTAGCTTTAAAGCCGTTCCTTATCAGGCACATATAATTGAAAAAAACATTATTTACAGTAGAGCAGATGAAAGAATTACAGTCCTGGTATTTCAACATGACTGTGTAACAATTATTCTTTGCTGCCAGTGCATGGCTATTGGATGAAGAGTTCCAGGACTGAACATCCCCGGCTACGTGACAATTCATTGATATAATTGTTGGGATTTTTAAAGTATTTCTTAGCGTGGACTTCGCAATATTCATGTATATTAGTGGCATGTACACCAATAGGATTTGTCTACCCTTATTCAGTTCAAAGGTGCTTCAATTATATTCAATTATTAATTTCTTGTAAAGCACCTGTTTTAGGCACCTTTAATTATTATGTTCTTTGTCACGGTACAAAAAATGCATTGCCTATTAAACTTCTGATTGCTTTTGACATTTGATGAAAGATAAAGGCAAGATCATCGGGTAATAACAAAAATATTGTGGGCGCCTGACCTTTCTTGAAATTTTACATAGCATACCTTTATTCGCCCTCGTATTGCCAAAGTGCCGTGTTTGGGGCCATACACTCGCTGTTTTGCAGTGCCTTTACTGTGGAAAAAAAGATGTGGTCAGAACCTTACGGCTTGTCTGATATAATTCATGTTTTTTCTGCAGGGTGTTGATACAAGCATCCTATGCATAAGTGTTGTCTTTATAAGCAAATGCCCAACAGTATAACGTTCACTATTTGCCTTAACGATGTGGGCAATAGGACTTTGAATAGGAATTTGGTTTTAACATATTTTGATTAAAAATATTTTGAAAACAGGACCGGATTTTTATCAATTACTTGTTGTACATGCAGTGGGTGGAGCAAAGAGGCTTGAACCACACAGCATTGGGACAAATCATAGGTTCGGGGAAGGTCACATAGCAAAGAGAGAGTGCACTACCATAGGAAAAAAAATAATAAAGTACGCATTCCAATTATACATCAGCGATAAATCAATCAGCATTTAAACCAGTTCACCATCACATAAGTGACCCTTCATTTTTACTCCGTTGCTTTAATACAGTTATGTGTGACACCAATAACCATTTCGTTTTCTTCTGTAGAAGTAGGATATATTTTAGAGTTGAAGAGAATAATTAGTGTAGCAAAGAGTACATCGGTAAAATTTTTAGTGTGCATTTAATTTCTTTGCTTGGTGCATGGAAAACATTTATAGAAGAACTGGACTACATCCTCATTACCGTCAGCACAAGCACATCTGGAAGAGTCCAGAACGCTTTTTAAAAATAATTCAATTTTTTTGCATTCCATACCCGTCTCGTGAAAAAATTACTTATCCAGTACTTCAGTTCCCTGGTTTATTCTTTCGTTATCTTATCTTCCGCAAGGTCTTTTGTAGCACCGGCATTCACGTGTAAGTTGTTCCAAAATCAAACATTAGATTGGAAAAAGGAAGAACCAAAGAGATTGGGCAGTAACAAATAAACAAAAAATCGAAAATGACCTAAAGTTCTTCTAGATTCTGTCACTATTCTGTCACTAACCAGATAACGATTTTTTAGAATATTTTAATAATAAAAGGGTGATTCCTCATTCATCGTTTCGAAAAATAAAATCAATTTGCCTTTTTCTGCAAAGTGCTGATAATTTTTAGACACTTGTTTCACCATAAATTAAACTATGACTGGTTCAAATAGTATCACTGTTTATAATTTTGACTACTGTTGGTTTGACTGGTTTTCGTTGTGTAGATTCACGAACATGCAGTTATTCTAGGCTGATCCATGTTCTAGAAAAGGTATGATGAGAGATCTGTCTGTCTGTGTGCAGTTTTGTGTCGGTCTGTGCTGGTTTATGTATGTCTGAGCAGGCCTTTTCAGACGCAGGCCATGTCACACGCAGGCCATCATAGGTCTGTGTACAGGTCTATGCACTTTTGTGCAGGGCGTGTTCAGGTTAAGATGACTGGTTTCAAACAATCGGTTACCCAACTATTGGGTCAACTGCCTGTCGGAAGTACGGACTGATATTTATTACTTTGCATTACTATTGGAAGATGAATGCTAAGGTTTTGGTAATTGTTGAGCTGAGTTTTGCATTTTTAACTGTATATTGATTTTGGGTAACTCTTGAATCTCTGCTTTCATCGTTGGGTTAAAATTTATGAAAATGGGTAATGTTTCCCTGCATCAGTTGCTCTAATTATTGGTTTGACATTGATAAATATGGGTACAGTTTTTCTAAAGTATTATGTTCGTCCCCGACAATGGACAACATATTCATATTTTCTCAAATCACCAGAGCGAAACCATTTAAAGAACTCAATGGAAATCCTGCCAAGGTACATTCTAAACAATTGACCCTGGCGACAATTTTGAAGGACACTACGTATACAATCCGGTATATTAGTATCCCAAAGCAACCCGCTTGCATCATCTATTATAAAATTCTTACTTAATTTTAAATGAAGAGGAGAATAAAGAAAGAGAACACTCTCGTCTTATGAACAAAATTTGATGAAAGTTGTTTTCAGCACTTTTGCAAACAAAACTCGAGAAGAAACATACATTAATTCTAAAAAATATGGAATAAAATGCATGAAATCACAATATCAATCAGTCTTGGCGATGAAAACGGGACCCTTGGAATCTGCAGGGAATTGGTCTGGTTTTAAAAGATTTCCCTACCGATAAATAAAAATATAAAGGCTCATGAAAACAGAAAATTTTGGAGCGCCACCTGATGTCGATACTTCAAAGACTACTAAAATTACAGTTGAAACCAGTTTGACTTCAATGTGGCTTCCACTTTCGCTAATTGCAGCTGCACTATAGTAAGAGCATGATGGGTAAATTCACTGTTCCAACGTGAATTCCCAGTGTTATAATTGAAATTTTCTAACTTGGATCAGAGTTTGTTTCTCAGAAAGATTTCAGATGTGTCTCTCATTGACAAGTGACTGTTTACCTTGTAAATGTCTGTGACAGCTTCGAAGACTCGTGTAAGCTTTTCAACAGCGTCAGACAAATTCTGGTATACATGAATGACAGCAATATGAGTGGTATCGTTACTTGTACAAGAACAGGGTAGAGTATCAATGGGAGCCTTTTGGCTAAAGCATCAAAAACGGATGCAGAGTAGCAGATATTGCTTGATTGTCCAAACCCCTTTGGGAGGGTCGTAGTCTCCTAAAAAGCAAGGGTGCATGTGGACATTTTCGATACATAATTCAAATTTTAATGCTATTTATACAAGCTTAAATGGTCAAATGCTGTTCACGCTACATAAAGCATGTACTTCAAGTTACTTTATCACTAATTAAACATATATCATTGCACACGAGATCAGTATAAACAAAGGAATCTCCCTTTGAACTCTGACAAAGAGCTTCATAGTTGTTTTTTTTATATCACACGTTAATATATCCTGTCTGCTGTTTTACTAACTTTATCGGAAAAAAATGGATTACCATTGTTCTGAATATGGTTAAAGAACATAGGGTAAGGGCTGGTAAGACTACTTGTATATTAATATGCCATAAAGTGACCTCTGGATTTGTTTTGAGTTCAAAGTGAGAAAGCTTTTTCATATTTTGTGATGGTTAACTATTTACCTGGCTTCGTGTCATTATTACTATCAATGCAATTTACGTGACACAGTACGTGTTTACCTTTATAGTTTAAGCAAAGCAGCTGATACAAAGTCATCCCCCATGGCCGTGACTGGTTGGCAATTATAGGAGCACCAATAGCGTGACCACTAGGTACTAGTGAAGCTCTTGTTTATGATATTTTAGCATGCTTCATGGTTCTTTACTTTATCTGACTTAGGGAATGTTTGAAGAGATGGACAAAGCATATATTTTCCCGCTCAACCATCTGCAATAAACTTTTGACAATGTTGCTATTAAAAATGGAAATAGGTATATACGTTTTCTGTTTGCCAACTGTACCTGATGTACATTATGATGTATGTATGTATGTATGTATGTATGTATGTATGTATGTATGTATGTATGTATGTATGTATGTATGTATGTGTATATATATATGTATGTATGTTAAATGGAAATTTGAATATACCCATAAATAGATTGCTGGTAGTGCAACAATTATTCCAGACAGCCACATCACTCCGATCAGTAATAACATTCGATTGTGGGGATTCCACTTCAGAGCCCTTACTGCGTGACATATAATCATGTATCTAAAATAAAAAGAGCTTGTGCTGATTACTAAGTGCAACCCCGCGTATGTTAGTTTTGGATGTCGAGTTCACCTGTAGCCAGTGAACGCCCTATCAACTGGTGAAAGGAAAAGATACAATACGATAGTTGAGAAAACAAAAAATACAGCCATATTAATAATTCGGTATTGATGAGTTCACCGCCTCGGCCGGCATGATCTTTTCAATGCAGGAATAAATTGAGCTTGAGGCAAATATTCAAGTTTTCATTTAATGCGTGCTGGTGGCGTCCCTCTAGGTCTAGTTTTGTGCTTGACCATAAAGTACTGCTTAAAACATGATAAAAAATAATAGAAAACGCGAGACAGATGCCAATGCATGGTTTTTCTGCTGTGCCCAATGACTTTGATTTAATGCTGAGAAGACAATGCCTTTTTGTTGCTTCTACTCTTAACGACCACATCCTTTTAGACTGAGAAATAAAATTATTCTGTATTTACACCATGTACAATATACCATGATACTATTTGCAAAAAGAAACCACATCAAAATGGGGGGCCAATATTTCCATGCGGACATAAGAGAATAGCATTGGCCGCTCTTTCCTCTATTTTATACACAATGCACTCTTGTTGCATTAGATGTATAGACAATAAAAAACGTCAGGCTTATCTCTGATATCAATTTATTTATTTAACTTATCTTCAAACAGCCCAATTTTTTATATGTACGCCATGTACATGATATAGATATGAAAAGTAAATGGTTTTGGCAATAGAGGTTTTCATGATCAATATTAATAGAAAATAGTACATTGTGTTTTCTGGTTTGTACGACTTACTTGGAAGCAATGGAATCACGTGCATGTTTTACGTAAATTGCAGTATCCTTTTATTATATATATGTTGAAGTTGAGGCAAAAAGAGTTCACAATGTATTGCTCACCGAAAAGCAAAAAAAAAAAATAGTTTTACAGGCGTCAATTATGTAAGTGTGCAGGACCGACACTTACCTTTCTATACTGATGACAACCATGCCAGACATAGAAGAACCATATGCCATATATTGCACAAAATGCACAAGCTTACAGGCAACGTTTGACAGATTGATAGTATCTTGAAAGTAGTGTTCAATAACCTACAGCATAAGTATTTTTTCGCTACTTTGACATTAATGTTGTTGCAAATTTAATTCATGTATTTTATTTGAGGTGCATGTAAGGCTTGTTTGCGCTCTTTGCAAATTCGAGGTAGAAAGGAAGACAGCAGACTACAAATTCCAAGTTTCATGAAATACTTTCCATCCGTTAATCCGTATATAAATAGATATAATATATTTATACATACATATATATATATATATATATATATATATATATATATATATATATATATATATATATATATATATATATATATATATATAAAAATAGATAATATATATATATATGTGTGTGTGTGTGTGTGTGAGTGTGTCTTGTTACAGAATACACACACACACATATATATATATATAGAGAGAGAGAGAGAGAGACACAGAGAGAGAGAGAGAGAGAGAGAGAGAGAGAGAGAGAGAGAGAGAGAGAGAGAGAGAGAGAGAGAGAGAGAGAGAATGCATGAGGCTGGCTTGTCACTTCGTGAAGTAGCCAGGACGGTGCACCGTTCTTTTTTGACAGCAAAAAATGCTAAAAGACGCCATTCTGTTTTCAAGAAAGGAAACCAGGATCCTCCAGGCCCCGACTTCCAGTCGATCAAGCTGATCACTACATTCTATATTTTTGCGAACTGACATCAATTTCATTTCACCCAAAGGTTTTAACAACAATGGCGTGATGCATGCACCACTCAAGCATCAAAGTGGGGAGGGAAGAACAGACTGTTGAAAAACAATAAGGTCATACCTGTTGTAATGTGATGCTTTCCTGGCCTTCAACACAAGGCTCAGGCTCTTCGCATAGAGTTTTGTCGGCAACCCTCCAAATGAAGCTTGCAGCAGCTGAGTAATGTCATGTGGGCTAATGAATCCAAATTTTATCCTAATTTTTACGAGGTTTGCATAATTGAATGCCGCATGTCATTGGACAAAATTGCGGAAGTTTGCATGATAGAGCAATACCGGCATGTTGGTGGGTTCAATGATCTCCCAGCCACATGTGATCATCTAGAGCGCTCGTGGGAAGCGTCAAGCAACATCTCCCAAACAGATTTAGCGAAACTAGCTAAAAGGCCACAACCACTACTAAAGCATTTATTTACATACACCTTTTTATTAACTTAGACTCTTAATGAGACAATGCGTAATTATTTTTCACATATTTAAACTGGAGTATTACTATCAAATAACTGCCAGATTCTTCACAAGGTAAAATAATATGAAGATATGAACTAACGGAAAAAAAGGCTTAGCAGTAAAACTCATCTGTGTTAGTACCACATAAATAGAATATTGCCATTGGCCAAGTTTTATTATAAGATAGGTTATTAAAACTTGTTGAGGACCACCATGTTGAAGTTTTTCCTGTATTTTCCACTTGATACGCATTCAAATAGAGACACGTAATCTTTCCCTGGTTTCACCATAAGAGTGTCCCAGAATGTTCCATTTTGCATGTTAATTGGATACAATAGGGGCAGTAGTGTAAGCGGAGGGGATCCGGCACTTTGAATGCTTATCAAATTAGGTATATATGAAAGAAAAAGGAAGGGTATATGCACATTCAAATTATCATGCACCCATTGTCTATGGCGATTTAACAAGTACTTCTTCGCACTGCATACAGTCTTATTGCCAGATAGTTGTACAAAGTTCTGATCTAGCAAAACTGAAAATTACCTTTTGAGGGAAAGCGATTAAAAGCACTAGGAAATCTGTCAATGCCAAATTCAGCAGCAACATATTTGTTGGAGTCCTCATATCCTGGACGCCCAGTACAGTTGTGACAACCATAATATTTCCTATATCATAGTAAGGCAGTGTCGATTCAAGTGAAAATGTTGTTCTCGCAATATTTTCTCAAGTGATAAAACGGTTTGACACTATCTTTTTTAAACCTAAATCTTACATTGCCTTTTATGATAATGAATAGGATATATTTGTGAAGCCTTGTGGTGGTCTGCCACGGTGCAGCAAACAGGTGGGGGGGGGGGGGGGGGCTGCGACAATGAAGACCCTGATGGTCTGCCTTGAAGTAGTTCTGAATCTATGAGCTGTGGAGTAAAATTCATGGAAATGGCCCTATGACCCTGTGAATGATGTCATGGTCACTTCAGTGCCGTGTACATATAGCCGCACTAACCGGAACTGCTTAAGGCGGCCGATCTGATCCATGCAGAAGCTAGGTGTCACTGAAAAACCATTGGTCATTGAGGGAAATAGTACAGCTAATTCACTTTTCAACACACGAATACTTACTAAATTTTGGCAAGGATATTAATAGGCCTACTTGATGTCTTAGCGTGGACACAAAAGCAGGCATACAACCTCACTGTGGAAGCCGGAGTGAAAAATATATAAAGTATAACATGAGCATTATGTTCAAAAGTATCAAAAATGTCTCAGACGTGGTCCTTAACTAAGAGTAGTTTCACTAGGATAATAACTAGATATAGTTTTAATTCTGCAGAGGAATTCTGGAGAAAAACCCACAAATGAACAAAACAAAGTTACAGTCGTAAAAGTGAATAATTGCTGGACCGTCTGCTCTCACAAATTAAACTGCAGGGCTCACCAGCAGTGTCCCTATGAATTGTGAATGCAATAGGGTTGTCGGGCTCTTTTTTTTCTTTCATTTTACCCAAAACTGAAGCCGAAAAAAATCATTAAAAAAAATGAAAAAAGCAGGGCAGCCTAACCATGTGAACAAACTTCTTAGAGACATACAAAAGTATAGCCCCACCAAGTTTGACGTGATGCAGGGTGACAGTTTAGAAGAAGTCGAAAATGTGAATTTTCGCATAGGCTCAGCTAAATGACAAGTCAACGGAGCTAAAAGGTGCATTGGGCTGGTATGATTATTATACACAGTTGAAATATTTGCAGCTAAAATTCATGAGCGCAAAGGGAACTGCCAACCTTAAACATAAATGAATATGCAATACGAACTATAAAAATATTCAATTTCACTTCCTCGGCAAATATGATACTCGTGGTAATTATTTAAAGATTGATCTGAGATTAATCATTGAAAAGGGCCGCATAAAACGTTAATTTTCATTTCGGTTTACCTGGCTCTGTTTTAAAACTATACTGCTTAGCTGCCTCTGATATTTAAATACAACTTTTGTACGTAATTTGTATTTTATATTTAGCCAATGAAATGAAACAAACATAAACTGCAAGTTTAACTACCGCCAAGCTAAGATAAAAATGGTCACGCAGCTAGCCTAAGAATTTCATATACTGTAAATTGAAAGAGACTGGACAGGCAATTTGAAAGAAAAAGAACTGAAACAGGATATGGTATACATGGATTTGCCTCACCTTCCTATTCGTTCCTGTAAAAGAGTTTTATAATCTAGGTTAGTCAATATGATGCACATAACACACGGTCCACATATTTACAAGGTATTGTCCCTACTCACTTAGAAACGTCAGCGGAGTGGATATTTAGTTCAATTTGCATTGTACAGGTTATAAAAAGAACGAGTCAATCAAGGAATAAAGCATGCATGACCAAGCTAAAAGAGATTTTGGAGGCTTACCTGAAATCCCTACTATAGTAAGAATAAACCAAAATGTCAAAGTTATAGGAAATGCAATCTTATGCATCTCTTTCACAGAAAATGTGGAGCGAAACGCATTCTTGTGTATGTTGTCAATATCTGACTTCCGGTACGTTTTACAAACTATATCCTCTGATATTCTTTTCACACTCAGGATTCTTCCAGGTATTTCTGTCAGTTTAAAGCAATATTCCACTGTGTCATTACCACTAGCATCAAGTAGCATCTTACCAAGGGTAAAATTGTCATGTACCGTCCACCACCTGCCCTTGAAGTGCGACAAGTGGGTGATCTCGTGAAAGCTAACCACTAGCCGCTCCAGGTCAAGATTATAATACTTAGCTTTGATTGTTTTGTACGCTGCTTTCCCTGCTGTAGAGTGAGATGAAGACATTATTTGTGCCAAGGTATATGTGCTATTTAGACTTGTAACTTGAAGTTCAGCAAATGCATTCAGTTGTAAATACTTTCCTGTCGGTCTGCTCCATCCTAAACAAAATATTGCAGTTCACGTGATCATGAGATACATGCACTAAGTAAAACATATTTCATTTCTCAATTTCCCTTACGGAAAAAATATATATATGCGTAAAATAGCATTTTATCGTTGCTTTTGTCCATGTCTTTCCTCTTGTGCGTTTAAACAATATCGAATATTTGGCAAGAAATATCGTGATTATACTACCATTATACAGGGCTGTACAACTGTTGCATGTTCGCGAAAAAATTCAGCGAAATCTCGGAATCAGCATCTTCCCTGCAGCTTTTCGGGAGAGGGAAAGTTCCATACCGTATCTATATCTTCCTACCCCTTTTAGTCAGCTAATGAGTACAAAGTTTATATTGTTGCAAACTGCGCATATCGACTATTGTTGTTAAAATACGAATGATACAAATAATAGACACCTTGATAGTTACCAGGAACCTACGTTATTACGAGTAATATGATGTTTGTTGTACCCACTTTAATATAATTTTAAGAAGAACCTGGTATTAAGCCAAGGGTGTGCGGTAGATTTAATGGTCGCAAATAGCCCCATACAATAGAAAATTATTTTTTTCCTTTAACTGTCCCAGATAATCCGTAGAGCATACACCAACGCCACAGGCCAATCCACCAATTACAACAGAATGCACATAGAATAACATTAAAAGATGCTGAGTTGGCTGTCCAATACCCACAGATGAGTGCCCTCAGTTGCTGAAATGTTAACCAACCGCTGATCCTGGTATATTAGTACAAATGTGATTCTCACCGCTTTTTTTTCATGTATGAGTGACAATAGTGGCATAGGTTTGCATCTTATGGCGTCATTTTATTTTAACATACCACTTTAAGGTGAAATGTGCATAAATGTCCCGAAAGTGTCGCGAGAGAAGCTCATGATTGATTATTAATAAAACTTTACTGTCTTTTACAACACAACCAACTGTTGCCTTTTTTCATTGGGTGCATCGACATTTCGACATTTTTTTTATACAAACGGAATAAGAAAATGATTGCCAGGGTGTCAGGCCCAGGTGACACTTTCTTAGGATCCCACACTGACAATTACTGGTCACTTGCCCATTGATAAGAAATCCTTACCCATTCAGTCATCCTCAAAGAAACTTGTGAATATTTATCCACCTAAGATTAATGGCTTTGTTAGCCATATACCCAAAGCATGGCAAAACCACAAAAAGGCCTATGGCAGTCCTGTGCCCAGCTGATCTTACAGGCACACACTAAAGTGGTGCTATCAACTTCAGAACTATATCGAGGTTACTTTCGTTCTCATCACTGTTGTTCACATGATTATACACCCAAACCATTTTTCCCGAAATTTTAGGAGTCTGCAAAAAATCATAGAGATCCAGTCCACGTACGTTTCCAGTTCGTCTTTAAACTAACGAACTTGGAGCAAAACGTAAACAGCAGTGAAGAGCACAAACATTGCAAGCAACCGAAACATAATCCCAATGCCACCTTTTGAAAAAAAATGATGTCTCCCTATGCAATTCCAAAGCAATTAGCATGGTGTCCTTAAAGATGTTTATATGATCTTATGCGAAAAGGGCAGCAAAATTTGTAAACATCTTAAAACCATTGTAGCATGGCTCTATGAACCAAATTAGGAGAGACCCTCATAAAATCGTACATATGAATTGCTGTTGCATTCCCCGTTGACGTGCATGGTAATCAATAGGAACGTTTGCGTTACCCACAAGTATAAGAATTGAAAAACTCATTCAAATTGAGAATCCAGAGTATCACCAGCCAGGGTACATACTTGTTTAACTCTCCCTCAAGCTACATTTTGACCATAATTTACATTTCAGAAATATCTGAGTAATGGTTTGGGAAAGTTGAAAATAGAGAATAGAAACAAAATTGGTAAAAAAGTAGAAAGCAAAAGTACAATGAGTGCACTGTGCTCAGCCAGTTTTAGATGGGTAAACTGGAGTGGTCCTTGGAATATCACAGTCACCTTTCTCATCATCGTCAAGGTTTGTTATGTATAAAAGACAGTCACTGACACACTTTGGAGTCATCATTTTTTAATAAAGAAGTAGCAGGCCCCCTACTAAGAAGTTTCAGCCTGATTTGTCAGTTATAACTTCGAAGGTCACTGGAGGTCAAAAGTAACAACAACAAAAGAAACCACATAAAGTTATTTCCCGTCAGTGTTTAATTGTAACTATGTGTATATGAACCACAATTACCAGGCTAAAATCCAGTATGTCAGTTTGGCCTTTCAACAGGATAAATCTATAAAATCTGGGCCTGGACCATGAAAAGAAGTACAGACCTTAAAACAATCAAGCGCGAGTGCCTCTAGATGAAACTTGTTTTGCAATTTATGCCCCCTCCCCCTTGAACAAAGACTTTTTACCGTCAAAGTTCTTGCCCCATGCTAGGTACCCGAAACAAAATGAACATATTTGCCTTATTCAGGGTAGGTTTCCAGCGTCTGAACCTCCAGGCAATGGTTATGAGAGTAAGTGAAAACTGTGCCACAGTAAGGAATCTTGCATCTTGCATGACATGAAATCCTTCTGAAATAAAAATATGGGAGATTAAGCTAATTTGTGTCATGCTGCATAAATCCCGAGGGAGGTCCACGCCTGTGCTCATCGAATGTCACCAGCAGAGGCGTTTGCCTTGGTCACACAGCTTTGCGCACGGCAGAAGCTTGCCGTCAAATGATTTTTGTGAGTGTGTGCTTGGAAAAAGTAGAAATCTGTAGAATGTACAAGTTTAAGTCAAAATGGGTACAGATGTGCTCAGGACAAGGAGAATTTTTGACATGGTGCAACCTTGGACTTTCAACTTACATAGCCACATTTAAAGGTAACACAATTCCTGACAGCAGACCTTTCCCCACGTGGCTGTACAATTTGAACAATGAAGGCTACATTTCTGCAGGTGAATAGTGGTACTTGATCGTAAACATGATGGCCCACTTGACGCAAGAAAAAACACTGGGAAAATTGACTCATATAGTACTTAGTGTGTGCTGCAATGTAGTTCCTGCATAATACACTACATTTATGTTCTGACCACCTGAGATCACTATATGTATTTAACTATGTATGTTGCTCCAAAAAGACCAATGAATAGAGTACAGATATCACCGGCATCCCGTTGGCTTACTTTGTCCATGGTGGTTAATAATACAAGCAAAACTGTTACAAAAACGCTAATATACTAAGGAAATATACTCGCCAAACTGTTGAAAATCATCGTCATAAAGAAAATATGCTTGTGTAATTGCTTTCAAACTGAGTCACTTCGATTGGATTTATTTTTAAGGAAAAAAAACACATGCAGGGTCTCTCCTGACTCAACAACAGTCAGTTGCTACAAATACTGCTTGACCACCACTATGAAAATGGACTTTTATAGGGTTACAATATCATCAAACAACGCAAGACATATTTATGACAGTGCTTGTGTAAGTGTACAAAATTTCAGTAAAATTACTAAAGTAATTTACCCAAAAGTTCTCCCTTTTGAGGGTAACAGTTCCTATGGTTCCAGAGATGTGTTTCAGGACTTTTATCGTATTTGTTCTAAATTGCAGGACTTGGCATCCAGATCCAAATTAAATTACAATAAGCTTGACTCAAGTTGATTCAAAGATGTTCCTTCAATCAAATATTTCTACAAATTTTGCTTCAAATATAAGGAGATGGTTAGAATTTGGCCTCAATATTTTTTAGAGATTTTAGACTTGCCTGTCTGCTACTTCATTTTATATTCTGGCATCATTCTGCTTTAATATTCACCTTTTGGACATTTTAGGCTAGCTTAGAGGCCCTTTCTATGACAGGCATGGACTATAAACAATCAGTTCCTCCAACACAGTTGAATTGGGAAGGCTTACTAAATCATATTCATCTCCAAATAACAAATCAAGTCACTAGCAACATTCCAAAAATGTAAATATACCAGCAACAGTGCCATCTGCTGATAGAAATGCTTATAATAGTAAGGTGTACTACACTCAGGTGAAGGACTGTATAACAAAATACGAGGAAAAGATCAACACAGAAAGTGGTAGGTGTGTCAATGATGATTTAAAGATCATAGCATTAACGTTGTGGCTGGCACAGTAAGCTTGGGTGTCCTGATTTTTATGCTTCTTTGTTGCACAAATGTGATATCATTGGTGTGAGTGAAACGAAGTTAGATAAATTTGACAGTGTCAGTATACCAGGTTTTAAAGCATAAGTGTCAAATCGGCAAAAGTGCAAACGATCGTCTGGGGGAGTTTTTATATTGGTGAACAATTATTTATAAAATTATATCAAAATAGTGAAAGGTGTTATTAGTAAAGATGTTGTATAGCGTAAGACAAACGTGTATTAAGAACTGACTCAGTGATTGGGTGTGTATATATACCACCAGAGAATTCACCTTATGCTGATATTGGAAAATTTGAAGACTTAGAAACAGATATACAGGAAATCAAAAGATGATATACGAATTTATGTATTTGTGGTGATTCTAATGCGAGGAGCGGAGTACTCCCAGATATTGAGGAGATTAATGACACCATGATGACTATACACAATCTTGGTACAGTGCTCCAGGAAGATCTTTTAGGTTTAAACGACTTAAGAATACCTGACATCCATACTAAGGGATTTTCTAAAGATACTTGGTGCAATAATTATGGACATCAACTCGTATCAGTCTGCAAACATACCAATACAATTATTGTCAATGGAAGGCTTGGAAAGGACTATTGTATAGGCGCTTTCACTTGTAAAAATGCACGTGTTGTTCATTATTTTGTGGTATTGCCTCAGTAATTCAGTTTAATGTCTGACTTTGAAGTCCTGGAGTTTGATGAATTGCTTTCTGATATTCACTGCCCCACATTATTGTTTATTAAAAGAGTACAAAATAGTATCGAAGATAACAAAATATTTGATGCCAATATATATGAGCTGCAAGCAATTCCTAGATGGAATAAATTCAATACAGACAGTTTCCTACTTAATATTGACAGAAGCTTTGTAAACGACATAGACAAAAGCATTGATGATGCATACAGGAATAGCAATAATATATATGGTAAAGTTATGAAATAACTAATAGATTATCAAACGTTCTATTAGATAGTGCTACAGCTTCTGGGGCTTTTCAAAAGCCATGTGTTAAAGAATACAGACGTAAGACACAACAACAGCTATGGTTTAACAAAGAATGTGAAAACAAATGGAAAGCCTTCTTCTATGCTGAGGAAAGGCATAAAGAAGTTGATGATGAAACATCAAAAGTAGAAAGAAGGTTAGCTAGCAAAGCATGCAAAAAGAAATTACTGAACAGTTCAGAAAATACAATCAAAGGTTGCACAACAAATTAAGAACACTTAAAAATAAGGACCCAAGAGTGTACTTGAAAATATTAAATGGCACTAAATCAGAAAAAAGCATTGTGGCAAGTAAATTAAGAAGAGAAGTCTTTGCAGAACACTTTGAAAAGCTTAAAAGTACCGAAGACCAAGATGATCATTTTAAAATAGATTTTCAGAATGACCGAAATACCGAAGAACTAAATAAAAGTTTCATAGAGGATGAAGTTACTAATGCAGTTGGAAGATTGAAAAACAATAAAGCATGTGAAGTAGACTTAATACTAAACGGATTTCTTATAACTACTTATGTATTGTTAGTATCACTGTACATTTAACTTTTTAATCTCGTATTACACACGGTCAAAAGCCCTGAAAAATGATTTATGAGTATTATAAAACCAATTTATAAGAACAAAGGTAAAATTGAATCTCCTGATAACTGCAGTGGTATCACCTTGCTCAGTTGCTTCTGTAAATTATTTACATCATTAATCAACAGTCGAATATATGATTTCTTAGAAACAAACGGCCTACTTGGGAAAGAACAAGCAAGTTTTAGACTTGAATATTCAGTAACAGATCATATATTTTCATTATGCACAATAATAGATTTGTATCTCTATAAAAAAGAAAAAAAAACCTGCACTGTGCATTTATAGATTTTTGAAAAACATTTGACTCTGTTAATTTGTGTCATTGTGGAAGAAATTGATTGCTCATAATATAAATGGCAAAATAATGAAAGTCGTATTTAATATGTATGAAGGAGCAAAATCTTATGTCTCATTTTAAGGTGCTAATTCTGACAGGTTTCCATGTAATGTTGGGGTACGACAAGGAGAGAATCTCTCCCCCTTCTTATTTTCTGTTTTCCTAAATGGCCTAAAATCTCATTTAAGTAGTAGATGGAGAGCATTAGAATTACTCAGGGACCATATGTATAGCCACTTACATGATGATGTGGCAATATTTTTGAGATTATTCGTTTTGCTTTACGCGGATGATACAATATAAATGGCAGCGTCGCCTGGTGAATTGCAGCATACTCTAGACGTAGTGCACGAATATTGCGAAAACTGGGCATTGTCAGTTAATGTAGATAAAACAAAAATACTTATATTTTCTAGAGGTAAGATAAGAAATAAACCTATTTTCATATTTAATGATGATGGTGTAGAAGTAGTTCATAGTTTTAAATACTTGTGTCTGTTATTTAATTATAATAGTAAACCATAAAAATGTAAAAAGTTTCTATATTATCAAGCATACAAATCAATGTTTGCTGTAATTCAGAAATCTAAGAAACTCTACCTCTCTGTTGATTTAATGATTGAACTCTTTGACAAACTTGTTGCTCCTATTCTTACTTGTGGTTCTGAGATATGGGGTTTCGGTGATAATTTTTTACTTACAAGATTGTGTTTAAAGTTCATGAAGATGGTTTTACATGTCAAACGTTCTACACCAAGTGGTATGATCTATGGAGAAACAGGCACTTTTCCAATGTAACTATCAATTTTACAAAAGTTACTTGGATTTTGGAGTACACTTTGTAATAGTGAAAGGACTCAAAACATATCTGTGACTTATATAGGCAGCTTAAAGTACTTGACCTCACACGGGTATATTCTTCAGCCTGGATACTGAAGGTCAAAAACGTACTGGATTCATTAGGTATGTCTGACCTGTGCATTAATGATAACTTTAACGTAAAATGGTTTAAGGCTCGAGTAAATTTGCATTTGGAATATCAACATCTCCAGTCTTGGACAGCCGAGACTGAAGTGCTTGGCTATTGTACTATTTGTACATTATTTAAAAACCAGTTTGGGATGGAAAAATATCTCTGTAATTTATTAGTAAATGACAGACTTACTTTAACTAAGTTCAGGACAAGTAACATTGCTATTCCGGTTAATAGTATGTGATTCAATAATATTACAAGGAAAGACAGGACATGTGAAATATGCAATGCAAATGAGATCGGTGATGAGTACCATTATTAAATGAAATGTGAATACTTTACAACCAAGCGAAAGGTATTTTTCAAAAGCTATTACTGTACAAGGCCCAAATCTCAGAAGTTTATTGAACTGCGAAAAACCTGCTGTGAGGAAAAACCTTGTTGAATTTATTAAGGTAATCAGTCATATTTTTCGAAGGATAAATTGTTTTCCTGGTGCTGTTATGTAAAAGTGTATGAAACTTTCTGTCCACCATTTGTAATATGTATTTTCTACTCTTGTGACCCATGTAGGGTCTTTGAGTCAATAAAATACTTGAATTTGAACATGTCAGTTAACTTCCAGGGGCTATCAGTAGCAGGCAGCGGCCTACGACAGTCACAAGCTTGCATTATTGCATTTGATATCTTGTCAAGAAATATAATATTTTGATTGCATTCTCTTGACTTAAATTCTATTAATTTTTCTGACTCGCCCTACAAATGTTGCTGTCGTATCCAAAGATTATTAATAAGTTTGGCTACAATATTTTACAAATCTTAGACTTACCTGTTTTGCTACTTAATTTTATTTTTTGGCAGCATTCTGTTTTAATATTCAGTTTTAGACATTTTAGGCTTACAAGTTTTCTGTTAGGTTAAACCTTCCAGGGGCTATCGGAAGCATGTAGCAGCCGACCACAGTGAGAAGTTTGTCTAATTGTGCTTAACATCGTGTTATGAAAAACTATGTTTTGATAACATGTTTTGGACATAAACGCTATTGACTTTCATTCTTTTCTGACATGCATAAATACAGATTCACTCAATATAAAAAAAAAAATACTCAAAATTGACAATATTGTTTCAAATCAAACAAACCCGACACATTACATTGAAACATTGACTCAAGGTTGGCAATTTTTGAAGACTTTCAAGTTGAAGAGTAGGTGTCATAATGGGGTTTGTTTTACATTTCTGTTGCAGGATGTCCATTGATGCAGTGCCTGTTAGGATTTCCCTTGGTTTCTTCAGGTGGTCGAGCTGGACCTGTTTATTTTATAATCACTGGGACTGAATATAATTCCCCAGTTTGTTTCTACTTCAGTTATACACTGGCAGGTGGTTCAACTAGGATAAGCTATTCAGCTAGAAAGGGTCCATACTGGTTCAAGGGTAAGTCAGATTGTTCCCATCTGCACCTGTGCTATACAAATTTAGTGCTTATCTTTTGTTTGACAGGCATTCTTTCTTATAAAATAAAACTCTGCATTTATAAGCAAAATCTGACGTATTTAGCTAATTTATCATCAGCCAAGTTCATATGTATTCATTATTATGTGGGTTTTGTTTGCTCAATATTTAGCTAAGACAGGGAGCCACTACTCAGAGAGACATGTGCGGGTGTAGGCTCGCAAACATGTTCTGAGCAGTTACCCGCTGAAAACCCTTTAATTTATGAGGGTAAAGACCACGTATGTCAAAATTATACAGAAAAACGTGTGCAATATGCAGAATAGTACTTCCATATGTTTAGGTTAGACAGTGACAGGTTAGCTTATGGAGAGCAAAGAGTTCGGACTGCGGAATAGGGGAATGACTACCAGGAAGCGTTTCTGGACAAAAATACAAATGTGTCTACACACTAATTTCAAGTAAGAATTGCATAAAATTAGGTGTGGCTGGACAAAATGAAAGGACACATTAAGAAATATAGAATTGGACCATACTGTAGAGCATACCGAACATTCCACTACCTGGCACGTGTTCTAAATGATCAAGCAGAAGCAAAGAATCACTACATCACGGATCCATTTCCGGCCATTGTTCAATGATTAAGAATGAGCGATGTTTATGGAGTCCATGTGCTATATTCCTGCTCAGGCGTTCCAGAGAAAAAAAAATGAATGAGAAAATATACAAATTTTATTGAAACATCAAAATAAAGGTTGCAGCACCATCCATGGAACAAATTAAAGTGTGGGGATTCCCAGAAGTATCCCCGACAACATTTTTTTCCAAAAAATGAAATAGGCAAAATCATGGAAAATCCAATATTATTCGAGTTAGACCATTTAAACACAATTGATAGAAACCCATGCAAGGTATATACCAATTATGTTTTAACTGAATGTGATGACTGGTTTTTGAGAAGAAGTCGAAAATGTCAATCATTTTTGATGAACGGACTTGAACTACATCATCGCTGATGGCAATCTGGGATGCAAAATCATAAGATGAGCTCAGTTGATTGAGTAGTAGACTCACTAGTCAGCTAAGCTCCAAACTGCCAGCATATGAACATGAATTCAAAAATATTTTACCCACTTAAAGCCACAAATAAAACCAGTTTCCTGTACACAATACAAAGTCAAAGCTACATGATTTTATGTGTAATCACCCAGAGGTGAGGGGTGAGCATGCAAAAAATGAATGGTAAGGTTGTGAACTGGCATTCCTAAGTTTTCGTGTGATTTGCTCTATGACTTCAATTTTACACCCATAATTGGTAAAATCTCAAAACCTTCTCTCACAATAAGATTGAATAAAATAAATATTTATTCAAAAACGTTTGAGTATATGAGATACACTAGTACACAGCTGCAGAAATTACCAAATCATGCATACATTCTCGCGAAAAGTGCCACAAGGAGTAGATTTTCTGATGGCTAAGAAGCCAAAGATCCGTGTTTTGTACTGCTATTTACATGTAGGCCTCATTTGCTTGCAAAACAAAGACACAAATATTGCCATCTCAATTATACACAATGTGCAGACACACTGTTTATGTGTCACTCGATTTCAAAAATGGTTTTGGAAACATTGAATGAATATTAATATCTGGAGAAAAAGTCTCACTCCTTTCTTAGAACCTTTTGAGGAACAGTCCTTGAAAGTGAGAAGGTGGCATCTTTTTCAACCTTTAAATGTATTGGCTTCTGAATTGCTGTCCCAAGAAATCTATAAAGGAAATTACATATCTGAGATATTTATGCTAACATTACACCAAAGAGTTTATAGGAACTCTCAGGTTGTTATGAGCAAATCCAAGAAAATAGTTGAGATGCAAACTTGATGTGTGGTCCCTTTGTTGTTGTCAAGAAAATGGTGTCAAAACATTTACACCAAAGGCAAGAATATATTTCACGTAACATCTTGCTAATCCAGAGCGCATCCTACCGTATGACTATTCTGACATGTCTTTCATTTCAAACATAAAGTATTTTTCTATCTTTAGAGGTGCTGTTCCACAAATGACGTCCTCAATGTTTGTCTCAGATGTATTTTGATGCAGCTTCTCAGCTGGGCCCCGGTTGGCTCAAAGGAATTTGTATTGATGGCTCATTGCTAACAGGGCCTGAAAGGAGACAAAAGCGACAAGGAATGTACATCATATAAGTTGATCGGTTGGTGAGATACAATTGATACTTTCATGGGCAGAGTTCTGAGGAATAATGCAGCAAACAAGAGCCGACCCAGAACAACCAAAAGCAGACGTCTAATCTTCCAATCTTTCCCTTACATTTATTCTTTAATTTTACTTTAGAAAATATGAAGGTTGCACAAAGAAGTTTGATGTTTTAGCAGATCAAACATAAATATCACAAAAAGTTTTTATCTCAACATATCAGATGTCTCTTATCCAGCAGCATTTCCCTTATTTGTTTCTTTTTACATATCCTTCGGTGACTCTTGAAGCTCAAGAAATGAACTGATGATCATCCCTATTAGACTTACGGCAAGTTGGACAATGACCGTAATTCAATGTCAAGGCCACTCCTTCAATTCTTTTAATTATTTGAGTGCGACATATCTAAAACCAGACAAGCTAGCATCATTACACCTTTGCGTTTGAGTACTCCTACAAGTTCATGTTGAGTTTCAACAACGATTGAGACCCATTTTACGGCCATCAGGGTCAATTCTCTTTCAATTTTTTGTATGCAATTCCCAAAAGAATCCGACCTCAATCCATAGAGATTTCATCATAGTTATAAAGCCAGCATAAATGCTTGTAATTGACAGGTGTCTTAAGAATCGACTACTATTATTCACCTATATTAATTCCAATTAAGTCCGTATATCTTAGGATTCAGAAAATCTATGCTGTCAAGAAGTAAATAACAATATGTTTTTGTATATAATGTTTTTTTCAACCCAATGATTAAATTATTATATTTTTTCTTAGTCAGTTCAAAATTAGATTTCACTTTTAAGGGACTTGGTGATATTCCTACTTTGACCTATACATGCCTTTTCATGATGAGCTGTAGCATTAGATCAATTTTGGGAAACCAGGCAGATATGCTTTGTATTTCGAAATATCGTATTTCCTTGATGATATTTAGAACTAATGCTTTGTTAATGTTGCTTAGAACTAATGCTTTGTTAATGTTGCTTTAATCTCTAGATGCTGTTTTGTTCAACATAAGGATATATTTGTTATCAGGCAGACAAACTTTATGGTCCATTTCGTTGTCACTTCACCTGCAGAATTTTTCCCACCGATGTTTGTATTGTTATATTTTCATTGTTTACAGCACTATTCGTAAGTAAAGCCCAGAAATATACTCATAAAATGCAACGTACAAGCCTCCCTCCCCCCCCCCGAAAAAAAATAGAAAATAGTAAAAATGCTAACTACCTGCGCATCCCCAAAACAGAAATTATTCAAAAACAGAAATTGAAAGCCAGTGGCTTTGTATATATATATATATATATATATATGTATATATATATATATATATATATATATATATATATATATATATATATATATATATATATATATATACATATATATATATATATATATATATATACATATATATATATATATATACATATATATATATATATATATATATATATATATATATATATATATATATATATATATATATATATATATATATATACATAAATATATATATGTATATAAATATATATATAAACCGACGGTATCAATGTAGTGCCATTTCACACATCATGGTTTGCGTGTATCATTGAGTGCATCCCTTTTCCAAGCAATGGAAGAAAGGGAATTTTTTTATGTAACTTTGCCACTTAGCAATTGGTATAATGTTTATTTTTGTTTGTCTCTTGGACATTGCATTAAGATCTTGTTATACTTTATGAAATTTTCTATTTTTATCAAATCTTCATAAAATTGACAATGATCATACCTCTATAAATATTGATGATGATGAAGATAATAATTTGCAACTTCTTGTCAACAAAAGAATCACATAGTTTAGCAAACTAAGCATTCCGTTCATTCAGAAATACATCTCGTGGATATTACATCATGAGTAGAGATCTGTAGCATAGAATTATCAATCAATATTTACAGCAGTCTATCACATATATTGACCCGACTGTTTAAACTGGTTATTATTCTAGAGAATTTGCTTTTTTAAAATAAGGGTCATAAAATAAAGACACGTGTAACAGTGCACATACAGCGTCTAAATAAATAATATGCAGTAAGTAAATAACATGGACATTTGTCACAGTCTCATCGGAGAATTTTCAACCAATAAAATCACGCACTTTAAACACGGGCAAGGAAATCTGCAAAATCTATTTGGGTCTATCAGGACCAGCAAAAATAAAGGTTGTTTGTGATTCCCTTAAGTATTCGATATGCGGCATGCAATGCATTCCAGAGTCATGTTTTAGCATTTGTCATGTTAGCTTCTTACATTTCTTAGATGTTGTTTAAGCAAAAAGAGTAAAAGTGCTTTGTTTTATTGTTTTTTGTTCTATAACGTACTGCAATTCAACACCTTAATATGTACTGATTACGATAACTTGCAGTAACTGTTCTAGAGTTTGTTACACTATGATGTGCATCAAATAATGAAAAATCTTTTAAATCCAGTTTATCATGCGACATGCAAATCAATATAACGATCAAACTCCATATATTTATATATATATATATATATATATATATATATATATATATCTGTGTGTGTGTGTGTGTGTGTGTGTGTGTGTGTACACAGGGATTTTCAATTTCACACAAATTACCTTATTCTAAAATAGGATTATATTGTATCGTATTGCCAAACACGATTGTTATTACATATTAATTACAAATTAAGATAAGATAAAGGCCCGTTGAAATGTATGGAATTATAAAACAACACGTCGTTACCATTCCACTCTTAGCAATTAGTAGTATGAGACCATAAAGGTCCTTGTTCTAAATTCCGTTTAAATTGAAACTTGTTGAAATCTTTACAAACTCATCAACACGAACATCAACGCACCAGACATAACAGCAAGACTTGAATGCTACCAAGCAGTACATTTTAATTGAATATGCAAAGCTGGTGAATGTCATATTGACAACATAACATAATAACCGTATGAAAAAAATTTGAAGCAAACAAAAGCTTTAAACAATGCCAGAGAGACTGCACCAAATCTCCGAGCAAATAAGAATCGCCCTTATATAAAAATACCTCCATGGAAAAGCAGACCTTTCGGACCTTTGTAAAATTACCTGTAGGTTGTGATTTATTGCAATTAGCCAGTTTTCACAAGCTTAAGTCTAATTAAAATTCTTTAGGATCGTATCAAAGCCTAGTACTTTAGAAAAGGACATGGGGTCATGAAGCAAACGCGTAGGGGGAAAACGTGTATTAAGGTACCAGCCTTTTTGCATGCTCATTCAAAAATATGCATGAAGCTTCAAACTTGCTAGGCTAAGGTTCTGCTTGACATTGTCTTTGAGCATTGATTAACCATTGTTTGCACTGTGCATACTTTGGACCTACCTGGTTATGAGTAATGCTTGCATGGCAACAAAGGCCTTTTGTTTTTTCAAAAACTTTTTTTTCATTTTTTTTTTATTTTTCCCTTCCAGCTATCTTGTGTTCCTTTATGTTGGCTTCGTGTTATTCTTATCATTTGGCCAATTGTCCGTCATCAATTGTAATTCTTCAACATCATCACCATACCTGTATTCATTTACATGATGTGATATTTATTTTCTGAAAATATATCTTTGCCCAGTATTATATATATATATATATATATATATATATATATATATATATATATATATATATATATATATATATATATATATATATAAACATGTATATATATATATATATATGTGTGTGTGTGTGTGTGTGTCTGTCTATCTGTCTATCTGTGTGTAATGGCAGGTATGCACGTTTATGTCTCTTTAGTTTGCCTGTCACGTGGTTGTATGTAAGTTGGCACATGTGTATGAGTTCAAAAATGTTTGAAAAATTCTTTTCAGCTGGATTCGCCGTAAGAGTGAATGCAAATATGACATCGTGATACATTGGTTCTCTCTGCGGTCCATACTTGTATCTGTGTGTACTGACTAGGATCTTTATTTGTATATAATATAGCCTTATAAGAAGAAAGTAGTTTTAAAGACAAATATACAAATGTTATAGATGAATTTCAGGTGTTAGCTGTGTTAATCTGCAGGTGATTTAGTTGATCAGCACACTTTGTGCGAGATTAATAGCAATTAGAGCTGCAATCTACCGCCTTACATCTTCTTGTGACAACAATGGCAGAATGTATATTGATACTTTGGATTTCTTGTATTGACATGTGGATGGTCAAAATTTCTCCAGATTGGTTCATGGTTGATTGGTACATCAATGGAAGTAAATACACACAGCATGAACCGGCAAATATTGTTCACTAATAGTTGTAACGACTGCGTTGCCGCTTACCTAGTTGCCATAATTACTAATTTCACTCCCAACACCGACAAGTAATTGTATGTACAACGTAGCATGGGGTTGTCTGGCGTTGAGGGTAGGAGACACATTGCTCAGTAGCGATAGGTTGTTGATCCTCATGATTACAGCTTCTCTGCATCTAGAGGTCATTATTGGGCTATCGGTCAAGAATGCAGATCAAACACAGATTGTAAAATTTAAAATATACTTTTTTTTATCAAGGTGGTGACAAAATTGGGATTGGTTTAAAATATCTTGGAATGACTGGACGGAAGATGATGAACCTGTAGTTGTATTTTGAGGTTGCAATCCTCCTTCTTTGTTTATCATAGTGTACTGAGTAATCGATAAGAAGGGCTCTGTCCTACACGAATTTTTTTTGCTAGAAAAGACAAAAAAGGACAAATGAACGTCACTGCTGAAGATAGTCTCAGTCGTCGAAACTGCATGAAGCACAGTGATCTACCAACATATAGACGGAAAACAAAAAAACAAAACAAAAAAAAAACAAAAACAAAAAAAAAAAAAAAAAAAAGAAAAAAAAAAAACCCCGCGACATGTAGTGGGGCCATTGAGAAAAAAAAAGGAAGATTGTAAGCGATAGTGCTTAATAAATAGCTCGTGCCAATAAATCATTTAAGATGTACTATGTGATAATGATTTTTTTGTTGGTTTTTCTTTATTCCTCCATGAAATCATAAAAAAAGAGATATGCGGGTTTGTTTTTGCCCAAAGTGTATTCGGCGGCACCACAAAGTGCAGGGTGCAGCATAAAAAGAGCTGTATTTATCATAGCACAGTGTAGGTTGTTGCATGGAGCTATTGAAATAGAAACTAAAAGAACTAATGGATGGTAAACATATTCCATAACGTGACCACAAACACCCTTTATGGCACCAGCTTTCTTGCAAAAGTGTACAACTTTTGAGGCCGTATAATCATCTGACAAATACTAGCAGTTTTAAAGCCGGGTTATTAATGCCGGTGAAACGCGAGTGACTATATTATACCAAGATTACTCTATCGTCATTCATTTTACAACATTGGCATCAAGTTTCAGCAGTACAACATAACTGTTTTCCACGGCCATGGCTATTTATGCAATTCAGAAAAAAAAGGTTTGGATACCTTGCTTTCTTTTAGCATTATTAAAGTGGATGTATCAGACATGACAATTTCAATTCAATAGTAATTCGTAATGGAATTTTTCATATAAATATTAACCTATACAGTAGTCTTTAAACAAAGTCTCTGTAATTTTAGAGATTAGTGTGTTAAATTTTTGTAATATGTGTGTTATCCAAAATAATGTTAGAAAAGGCTGGATTGTTTACTCTAATATGACAACTAGTTGCTTTATATTCCTGGATCCTTTGGTTTCTGGAGCGATCAAAGTAGGTAGTATTTCTCTAATTTATGATTTCAGGTATTTCTCATTCTTTTTTTATTACTGCTTGTGTATAAACTGACACCCTTGAACTCATTTGTTGGTGAAGACTGCATTGAAGATTGAGACGACTTGTTTAAAACAACCAGTTGTCTTTTATGGGTGACTGCCTCTTTCAACTCAGGAGTGAAATTTGCTTTTTTACAATAATGTTCGGAGCTAAATGTTGATTTTTTTGAACTCTTGAATCTCTTTGCTTTCTGTCATTTTTGGTTTGAATTTTTTTAATATCAGTAATGTCTTTTGAACTATTTTGTAAATACGTAATTGGCTATGTTGTGATTTTGAATGTGTTCCCCGACTCATATTTAGAATGCAAGTAGTGTGACTATAATGCTCCAGATTCATTTATGTCACAATAAAGATGTAGGCTTATTTTTTAATTTTGCTGTAAATTCCGCTGACTGCCAAAAGAAGGCGACCAAACAGTGCTGAGACAACTATATGTCAATATTGAAGGTGAGAACCATTTCAAGTCTAAAACCGTCGACATATTGACAAGTCTATCAATATGAAGATCACCAGACAACAGAAAAATCTGAACAGCCATCATATCGACATTGTAGAAATAATGACTGTTATAAAAAAAGTAGATAATAGTTTCCAACGATGTAAGAAAAGCCTCATGGCAAATCAGAGTAAAAAGAACTCTTTTGAAAAAAAAAAGCTGGGCAAAATGCAGAAGTTGAAGGTAGATAAGTTACCAGCTTCAATATATTTTTATATAGCAGTCAGCGAATATGAAATGTATTATCAAAGGTTAGAAGTATTTATATTGATTTCATGATAGCATCTCTTTATTTTAAGAAGTGTCTTGCATCCGACATGCATTGTATATAATGTCAACTACAAGAATTAGGTTTACGTGGTTATTACATACTTAATATAACATGTCATATGCAATGGATATGTTTATATGAAATCATTGAAAAATCTGTAAATGACAAAAGTTGTCAAAATCTGTGCACACTACAGCATAGACAATTCACCTGCAATTTCTCTATTCATATGGGGGTAATGTACCATATTGAAAATCATCACGTTTGTCATAAAATTTGAGTTTCAATTGACCATTTTCGTTTTAAATAATTTTTAAATGAACATTTATGTTTTTTTCTGTAGTTCTATTTAATCGCAAATCATCGAGGTGTATTTGTGAAATATATTTTCGAAATTGTTTCTTATTAATGCCTAAAAGGTCATCAATATATCTAAATGTCCACTCAAAACATTTAAAATGGATTTGTTCCGTGAGGTGAACAATGAATATTATCAATCAAAAAGTTCAATAACTCCACAGACTGGTCATATTCAAATTCAGACTGACCACCCTCCATACTACCACGAAGTGACAGTCGTACTTTGTCTTTTTTATCTTTGGCACAGGTGACAAGATTTTAGTTTCATGTGATGATGACTATATGTTTTCGGAAAACGACAGTTGGCTTTTACGGATTTCTGACTGTGACAGGTGAAATTTGTTTTTTCACATTGTTATCGGAAGATGAATGTTGATTTTTGGTAACTCTTGAATTTCTTTGCTGTCATTGTTGGGTTGCAATTAATAAATATTGTAATTTTTCTTAACTATTAGATACATAAAAAGTGTTCCGTATTATGATTAATGACCCTTGCTTTATCTCTTTTACTCATGTGATTTAGGATACAACCAGCAAATTATAAATTCATCCTCTGTTTTAATCTTGCTTAATTTTAAGGAGAAAAATTGTTTATTACTTCATGTGAAACAAAAAATTGTACATGATGAAACTGAATGTATGTCCTTACAAATAACGACCTGTCTGCCGGTCTCTCTTGCCAGCTGGGTTAGCTGAGATCTCTTCTGATTTCTGTTTTTTTTTTTCTTTTTTTTTTTGGGGGGGGGGGGGTATTTCACAAACCTTGTATTTGCATGAGGGACCTCTAAAACTGTCCCAGTACTCAGAAGAAATACTTAGGTCCTTTTCTCTGCGTGTCCCTACCTCTACATTTCTCGGCAAGTTATGAGGTAGGGACGGGTATTTTAGTATTTCACAACATTTTTGACAACAACATACATGTACAGGCAAGAACATACTTGTGGTCCAAGTCTTTGTGTTCATGGGGGACTGGTATTTATATTTCAAAGTATTGCTTCTCTCATTGAGATTATTATCCAGAGAAACTTCTGGGAAAATAGAAATTAGTGTCTTAAAGGTAAATATTTTGTTGGATAAGCATTGTCTGTTGTACAGGCAACTCTGAGCAGGTGGACCTTGGAATTCATTTTTTGTTATCTCATAGCATGCCAAAGCACCGTTTAGAAAGACGAATGCATAGACACAGAGACTGCAACCTCACATAGTATGTGACAGGGAGTATCCCCCCACTGATGGTGGGCAAACTGGGAGATGAGGACAGGAGGCGCCTGAGCCAGGGTATCGTGTATCAATTTTAGATATATCCTGTTGCACTTTAGAATATTGTTTGCAACGCTAAAGTATACTGTTGATCATGGACTGGCAAAGATGTATATTTTTCTGTATTTGAGAAGTTAAATCTTCAAATAAGAAAGTTTGCAGCATGTGTACATATTATTAATTAATGAGCCGTTCTTGTGTTTGTAATAGCTTTAAGAATTCGGGATAAAGTATGCATAAGAAGGGCTATGAAGTAAATTGATTGTACATTTATTATTTTAAGAAGGTAAATTGGTTACCAATTTCAATCTGAAACGTAAAGAAGGAGAAACAGGCTTTGTAATAAAGTGCTCCTTGATATTTTCTCGTTATTCACTAGATCCTAAATATTGACACTGGGCTTCGTACCTATAGCTGGCGTCGTGCCTTTGATGTTCATTTAAGGTTGAAGACTTATTGACGCAAACTGTACACCTGGGGTAAGGTTTTCCATATGCATTTTTTCTTTTTTTTTTTTTTTCTAAATCAGCGTTTACTACTCGACGTATAAGAACCCACCCACCCATCCCCACCCCCGCAAATTTTAGCACATGCTACATTTGGCATTAATTGGGCCATGATCACCTAAAATTAAGTATATGGTACTTCCATTTACGTAATAAATTCGTGTCATGGAGTGCAAACACTTTGAGATTTCATCATTGTGAAAGTGAAACGAGGTTAAATTACAGAAGACAAGTAAACAAGATGAAGATCGCGTATGCAATAAAACGACAGGATGTCTACAATGAGGAGCAATCATGGAGATAAAGCGTTCCAAGCACCCATCCTCTCTTTCTTAATGAACCTTATTTTTGTAGAAACGGATTGACAGGAAATGTGCAACTCAAGACAACTGATTTCCTATATATTGTATCACTTCACAGCAAGTACTGTTTTCTAACAGGGTACGATCTTGGAATATTAGGCGATCTCTAACATTCCGAAACCTTGTAACCAATCAACATGAATCATAATTATGAGAAAATAGAACTAAAAGAACGCACGAATGTTTAACAGATCTGGAATTTTCCAGTTTGTCTGAATGCAGTAAAACCTACGAAAATTAGTGCTTCAGTAGCGATAATCATATACGTCGCAGTACTCTTAATTAATCAAAAAGTGTACAAATTGTTAGATAAACGTATTTTTCCTCGACAGTACAGTAGGCCATGGCATCTTCAAATTTAGGTTTAGGTCACATTTAATCACGCAAAATATAATAAGTATAAGGCCATTCATGCGGTGAGCTTTCATCCAGAAGGTCATTGGTAAAGTTAATACCTCCAAAAAGTGAAGACTAAGTCTCTGACCCTAGAAATAAAGGTCAATGCCATTAAACAATTATCAGGTACTCAAATTTGATCGATATGAAATAAAGAGCCTGTGAGCTGCAGCTGCCAAAAAGATTTCGTATCTATTTATTCTTGGAATAAAAGGACGGATAAATGACATGTATTCGATTTTTATTGGTGGGGTGGAGTAGGACGGAAAATGGAAATAAAGCAAAACCACAACTAGCCATTTAGCAAGCTAAATATTGCTCAAAATGGTGAACATTTTAAAATTTAGTAGTGGTAATTATTGTTGAGACGGAAGCCATTGTCTTGAGTGGAAAAACAAAGAAATATAGATCAAAGCAATGAATCATATAATAATTATAATAAACAGCTTCAACTAATAATCATATTGTGTGTTGAAAGCACACTTCAGTTGGCATTCGAGTGGCTGAGAGGTTGGGAGCAGAAATGTTTTCTTTCTTTCTTTCTACCTTCCTTTATTTTAACTTTGCATTTTAAATGTATATAGTCATATCATTATATTTTCAACAGTGGTCGAAAAGCTCAATGGAGAAAAATGTGCCCACAAAGTCAAGAGCACTGTCAGCAGTCTGCTTATCAAGTTTGGCTTATATTTTTGGGAAAATGTGACAAATAAAGAAATGTAATCATTACAGATTAGATGCAAATCGAGTCTATGTCACTCACAATTTCAGTTATGATTTCAAAATTTCATCCTTTAATCCTAATATGAAACTTAAGTCTGGAGGTATCGCTTTCGTTTAGTCATAGCCATTTCCAAATAGATAGATAGATAGATAGATAGATAAATAGATAGATAGATAGATAGATAGATAGATATATAGATAGATAGATAGATAGAAAGATAGGTAGCTAGCTAGCTAGCTAGCAAGATGGATGGATGGATAGAAAGATAGATAGATAGATAGATAGATAGATAGACAGACAGACAGACAGACAGACAGACAGACAGACAGATAGATAGATAGATAGATAGATAGATAGATAGATAGATAGATAGATAGATAGATAGATAGATAGATAGATAGATAGATAGATAGATAGATTGATAGATAGATAAGTAGATAGATCTGACACATGCCAGGCAAGCAATCAATCACGGACATGTGTGCAGTGACCTGTTATGAGTGCATTTATAAAAGCGGTCACGACTGAATGACTTGCAGCTCGCACCAAGGCAGGAATTACTCAAACATGACCCGGCAGGGCTGCTTCATAGTTTTCCCGAAGATCGAAAGGGTGTGAAAAGCCCCGAGATTGGTTGAAACACCAAAAGCACTGAGTTCAATAAGGGCAGGACTACGCATTGCAGGCTACATGTAAAATGCGATTGCCGTTTTTTTTTTTTTTTTGGACAACAGAAAAAAAGGCTGTTACCATTCGGTGATTATAGACCTATAAAGCTATAGCATTGTCACTGATGATCAAATTGATGAGCAATAATAAATGAAAAAAAAAATTATGACTGCTGTATTTGAAAACGGAATCCATGTGCATGGTAAACAACACCCAAGCGTTACTTATACTCACTCTAATACATTGTTTAAGACCCAGTCAGCTATGGTGCATAATGGCAAGGACGGTGGACGTGCAAAGTATGGGTGGCGCGTTCGAATCAGAATGCGTATTGAAATTATTCATTTATTTATTTTCTGTATTAGTCATTTAATTAACTAATTAATTTATTTATTAATTATAATCATTTATTTATTTATTTATTTATTTATTTATTTATTTATTTACCACCATCACAAAAGAAATCTTTTATCATACTATGGAGAACGTACCTTGAACAAAATGACTGTCATCCTTATTGTATTTTTTGAAAACTATTTGCTGTATCACATTTTCCCAAAGGAATAGGTGTGCAAAAAAATTATTAATATCATCTTCATATTCCTCATAATTTTATTATTATCATTATTATATTTATAATTAGTAGGAGGAGGAGGCGAGGCAGGAGGAGGCGAACAAAGGACTGTATGTCAGGAAATTAAACCAACCCATGTCACCCCTATTGTGATGGCAACATGATTAAATTGACAGAGACTATAGGATTGCCTCTGGGAATATGATTATAACATACAGTAGTGGCAGTGTAAATATGATTATTAGACTTGCATCGTATATTCTACTTAAATCATGATCAATTTAGAGTGCTGAAAAAACGGATATGTATGTTAGCTGAATGTTCATAGTAATTACATGATCTTCTTAGCTCGGTGGTACAGCAGCGATCATAGCACCAAGTCGAATTGTCTGCCAACTAACTTAAAGTGGCAGGAAACTATGTGACCCAATGGTTAGAGTGGATAGTTTACATTCGAGAGGTGACGTGTTCCAATCCATGTGTCTCACTTCATTATCATATAACATACTTTAATGATACAAGTCCGATTGAGCAACCCAACAATTTAATAGGCGAAAGGATGAAGGAAAGAAAGAAAGAAAGAAAGAAAGAAAGAAAGAAAGAAAGAAAGAAAGAAAGAAAGAAAGAAAGAAAGAAAGAAAGAAAAAAAACTGTTCACATCCAAGCTGTGACCCATAGTAGAAACAACATATGCTCTATAAACGGGTTTAAAGTCCTTGAATGTAACAAGATAGTCACTTTTAGAAAGAAAAAATGTATACATTTGCCATAACGTGTTGATACCTGTAGCTTTGAGCCTATATTGAAACTTCATCAGTCTTACTGGAATATGTAGTATAATACAGAGTACGCTTTAATTAGTTTTACAATCAACTTGATATGACGTGTTGAACTCCCACATTTAAGTTTTTGCTAAACCCCCGAAATTGAAAAAACATATAGAAGTAGATAAATATATATGACATAATATACACGTAGAATTAAATGTCAGATATAAGAGGAACGATGAAATTTAAAGTTTGTGAAATATAGGGCTGCAATACCTTTTTCCTTATGAAGAAAGCAGCTTTGCATTTTAGTGAATGGAGATGTTATAGTGCCCCATTCTGGTGTAAATGATTTTATCGTTAAAGACCCATATATGTATAGAGTGTCTGACGTTAGTTTAGGCCTAAAGCGGACTGTATAGGTCAAAATTCTCAATAAAAGTTTAGTTATGAGGTGCTTCAAATGTTGTAATTGACCCTAACAACTGTTCGCAAAATAGGATAGCTTTACGTGAAACCAGTTTTACTAATACCAGACATTTCAAGACTTTCTTTTCAAAATCATTTACTTGTCGATGAAAAAAACAATAAACTTAGCACACGTGTTGATATTGGCATTATAATCACTTCAGCAATATTAATTATTTTGATATATTCTAAAAAAAACAAAAACAAAAACTGAATTTAATGATTAAATAAAGTATATTTTTTAAGTAACTTGAGTAGTTTTTATGTGGAAAATTTTTCCCCGGTTAAACCTAAAGCTACCTAATTCTTGTGGGGCATTGATATCGTCAAACCGAATATTTTGGGCATATCATCCTGAAATTACAGCAAGTGTTAGGACCTGTCGGGTTCAGTTCAGGTGTTAACTAACGCTGTCAGACGCGCTGTACAAGTCGCCACATTCCTATCAAGTGAGTTTTATAAGTTTTTTGACACAATTGTTAACCACACCTGGCTCATAAGGGTCTTTCTGTGTTGAATTTAAGACTGGGTAAATATCTTGCTTGCCTCAGTGCAATAATAATGACACTAGGACACCATGTCATTATACAAATGATGATTTTCATTGGACACTTAACATTATTTTAAGCATTCTTTTGTTTAAATTGCAAAAACAGGGATTGAGAAATAAGCGAAACCTCGGGTAATTCTGCTCCTAAGCATCACACATCACAAAATAATTGAATGCAAAATGAACTCCCGTGCTGTTTGACATAGAGCTGCAATACGGGATAAAAAATGAAGGCCTCTCATTGGCAAAAAAAAAATGTAAGTACCAGTCGATAACAGTACTTTAATTGCAATAAAACAATAATTGGGGAACTGTCATTTAATACAATCACAGTAAATCAACAACCAAAGGAAAGAACGAACAAACAAGCAAACAAACAAACAAACAATAAATAAATATATAAAACGAATTTATAGATCTGCCATGACACATTCAATTTTGTATTTTCTTCAAAAACATTTGGATTCGATAATGAATGTTCTCATCATTGTTGAATATCAGAGACTTTTTATAAAATGTGTCATCTTCAGATAAAACTAAGTGTATAAAAAATGATAAAAAGTAACTTTTTTTTGTCCAGAGTAAAAATATTAATTAGAAAGTAACTTGCCTCTATTTCTGATAATTTCAAAGGTCAGAAAGTTTGGCTTTCAAAAGTAACTTGCAAATGCATGTATGTTCAGAGTGCTTTTAAAATACAAGCAAATGAATATATTGTAATAAATACTCACTTTATTCAGTATTTCAGTAATCCTTATTGTTACATTTAGTATACATATACAGTTGTAATGAAAAATTGAAAACTTATACGCTAGAACACATACATATACTCAGTTCAACTACATGTATGACGAGGGATAAAAAACCTAAGTTAGGCTTCTGGATTCCCCCAAACTATATATACGAAATTATGTTTACATGTATAAAATAAATATAAATGACCGTGCATGTCATAAGTGCTAATGCTTAGGTTTGAGCGAAATTGAGTATAGGCTACTCAAGTGTTTAACAAACATTCCAATAGATACATAAGCAGAAGAGTGGTGGGGCAGTATACTACGATCGAGACCAAGAAATAAATCACATCATAATTAACCTTATCTTTAGTCTACTTTTTCTAACAATAATCAAGGAGGAATATGCTTTTCGTAACTGTAAACATAAGAGAAATGCAAAAGTACATTCTTCTTGTTTCCTACAATGGGTGAAAATGAATGATCCCAAAGTAAATTGGCTAAATGAATAGTACAGCCGAAATAACAAGATGTGTACAGAATCAATAAGGAGCTGGACCAAGATTATCTTATTGATTAATTGTCAGAGTTCAAAAACACCCATATGTGGTAACAAAGAATTGTAGTTGATAGAGAATGTCATGTTTTTAAACAAAAATAGTGTGTTCTTTTACATGTATGGGAAGAAACACTGGAACCTATTGCCATACCATCATGATGAGTGCAACATATCCATTGTTTAAAGCAAGACTGACAAGGTATTTAAAGACTCAACAAGAAAAGCCACAGACCAGGGAGTTCTTATTTTACAAATTTTTACGCTCAGCAAGTATTGGGAGTCGGATCATGTTCCAAATGTGGACTGTAATGAACACGCAAACTTCTTTTACGGACATATATGTGATAGACTGTTTGATATTTTGTAAACGGTTGAGTTTTTTTCTGTCGCTGTAATTTATTTATGCTCATATATTATTTATATCTATAATTTACCATACATGTCCATTTTTCACACGATGTAGACCACGTATATTTTTATTTGCAGGACCACCATAGAAATAAGCTAGTAGTTAATGCTATCCCGGTGTTTTAATTTTAATTGTTTTACTTATATTCTTAATAAATGTTGATATTGAATGCCTTATTTTGATATCTAATAAAATCAATCAATCAATCAATCAATCAATCAATCAGTCAATTACTCAATTAATCGGTCCTTCACTTAAGGTTTATTGCTGAATTGGTTGTGTATATCACGATCCAGGTAAGTCATGAAACGCTTTTCGTTCAGAATGGCACAGAAGATATGTTTGTTTTTTCATATCTAATTCGCCGCTATAAATCATTTGGTTGGCCAAAATTCGTTGTGCTTTGGAGGATATATGGTATGTGTGTTGGGTGGAAACCAAATGTCCGGCAGTGCTGTTTGTTTACACCATTCATGTGTTTTCGTCTGATTGGTTGAGTCCATTGACATACTACAATGACTGTATTGCGCTTGTTGATCATATGAACTGATATCTATTTCATTTTATTTAATTTGAACAAGTATATTAGAACCATTTGATCCAAGGTACGGAAGCTTTACCCGACCAATTGCAGTACATTTCATAATAAGCAATTCAATCCATCATCCTCACAAACGAAAGGAAACCATATTTACATTATCCAATATCTAGAGACATATCTGAGCTTAAGACGGCTTTTCAAGTCAGCAATATATGAAATAGATACATCTGATATGCAAATTACAATTATAAGAGCAGCAAAGATGCAACAAAAATCAAAGCTCCTCTCGCCGTTTGATTCATTCTCTCAACATTGAATGGTTCAGAAACTTACCCATATTAATAATTTTCAACCCAGCAATGACAGGCAAGTTAATTAAAGCAAAAGGCGGAGATTCAAGAATTACAAAAAAATTCAACATTTAGCTCCCTATACCAATGTGAAGAAATGAATTTACTCATGACTTAAGGCGGCCAGTCATTCACCAAGGGCAAGTGTATACCATCTAAAGGTTGGCATATATAAGGGACCCCTGATAGAGGGGATACCAAAACTTTAATGAGGCATGTATTTTCAAATCATCAATTTCATTCCTAATTTTTTCCCAATATTGGGATATCTAAATGTGTTAATAAATGTACTATTATCGTGAGGCAGGTATCCTTGCAGGTACAAATCCTTTATTGTTCGTGTTGTTTTTAACCCGAAGTAGCAACCGTATAGCGGGGTTTAATTGATCAACAACTCAAGCTTTTGTAAGATAACATATTAAAAAATGGTTACTTCTTACATTCTAGTATCCCGTATACAATCGCAAGTATATAATATGCCCTAAGTGATTTTGCGTGTTCTTAAGTATGCGTGACATACACAACACATCAATATTGGTGGCCATGAAGTTTTGTTCAGCACTTCATTTAAATTTGTGCACTTATCCAAGTAAATAGCTTTGTTACACCTCACGTACATGTGCCTGTTGCCGTGTGACGGAATATATGTCTATGTTCGGTAGATGGAAATTGAACAGCTAATGCGCTAAATGTATCACTGAAACCATGGTTTATACTGAACAGTCAACTTGCATATTCCCTCGTTTCTTTACGTTTCTATGCTTCTGAGTTATACCTTGCCATTGGACACATACCATATTACTTCCGATGCGCTAAATATATGCAGCATCTACTAGAGGTCAATATTCAGGTTCCCGTGTACAAATGCGTCTTGGGACATATCTCGGTTTTGAGCCATCTGGGGGCCGACAACGACATCTCTTCAATGAAATTGTGGAGTCTTTAACAAGAGTCTGTTGGACGAAAATGCTATACAATGCAACTTGCGTCCAGCAGTTATCTGTTTTAAAGGCGACCTGGTTCCTATATTAAAACTAGATCTAACATGCGACCAATTTCAGGCAAGTATAGAATACGAACTCGCGCCAGGTTTGTCTCAGAATTTCACAAACAGGAAAACAAGCATGATATGTTCGGGTAGGTCCACTCGCATGTGGAACCCTTCATTCTCCGCCACGATCGAAAAAGAAAGATAATACGATATGCAATTGGTTCTGAGGTGAGTGAGCTGTGCTATTACTGACGAAGTTTAATGCAGTGAACTTCGCCCCTGACAGCAATAAACAGTTTGCACTGCATGAACGCTTAGGTCCTTAAATTGCTAATTGGTCACAATGGTAAGATGCACGAAGCACATTATCTATCGCCATATCAGTTTTATCGCAGTTTTATATATATATATATATATATATATATATATATATATATATATATATATATATATATATATATATATATATATATACATATATGTTATATATATATATATATATATGTATACATATATGTTATATATATATATATATATATATATATATATATATATATATATATATATATATATATATATATATATATATATATATATGTGTGTGTGTGTGTGTGTTTGCGTTGGTGCATGTACGTACAGTGTTTGTGCGTATGTGTAGCCCTTAATGTGTGGTTCCATAATGTCACCTATGAATAGACCTGAACAATTTAATTTTCGGTGCCAGATATCAAGTGTTTTGACAATCACAAGGAGGGGGGGGGGCGGTAGTTATACGGCTTAACGCAATACGAAGTATTAAAGCCTCTGCTGATATTATATTAACTTCTGACGTTATTTTCAGAAATGTTCCATTCACAACAGATACAACATGGAACTGTTCCTATATGTGGTCATCACTGTTGACGATTTTATATTGTGCATATAATTATTTCCAAAATTGATCCTCAGCCGCGAGAATGGTTACATGCGTGAAGGGTTGACTGACAATAAAGAAATACGCTGTGCAGTGAAATAAAATGATTGCAAATGAGCTTTTAGCAACGGATTTTGCCATCGATTCTTTCCAGCTTTTGATGAGTGAAAACTTTCCACTAGAACTAGATTATCCAAAGGAACGAGGTCCCCGGCCATATATGTGTTGTAAAAGTACTGTTCTGGAGAAGTCGAAAATGTGAATCACAAAAGCAAAAAGTATGGTTTTGGAGATATTGAAAATGTGAATCACAACAGCAATCCCCATTTACTTATATAGTAATCAATAGAAATGTATTCATTGACTGATAAGTATCTGACTTGAAAACAAAAATTCGTTAAAATCAGGGATCCACAACAACGCCACGTGGTGAACAAACTTGTGTGACCTTTTTACAAGGAATATTTACACCATGTTTCAGCATAATCGGAGGGACGGTTTTGGAGGGGAAGTCAAAACAAAACAAAGCAAAAAAAAAAAAAAAAAAGCGAGAATATAGTTTAATAAAACAAACAGAAAAGAATCGTAGTGCAACCTGTTAAACAAATTAAGATCTAGGGGTACCCAGAAGTCACCTTGTGCAATTTTGAATCAATTTGCATAGTTGTTTTCGAAAAGAAGATTTTTTAAAGTTTTTTTTGCCAAAATTTCAGGGAAAAATCATAGAACAGTCCCAAACTAAAGGGACCGTCAATATTTGAACAAACTTGCTAGAAAAAATCCAAAATGCATTGGACCGGGAACACTTGAACAAACTTAGTAAAAAGGCACCCAAAGTACACCCCCATCGAGTGTAAAGTGGATATGGTTGGCGGTTTTGGTGAAGAATCAAACATGTGAATTATCCCAACAATCCCCATTCACATACTTAGTAATCTACAGACATGTATGCATAGGTGATCTTGGGGTCAAGGTCACCCATAATCAATCTTAGCCAAGGTTTGACCAAGATGCATACTTTGAGCAGCTTTGAAGGCAATTGAATAATAACGTGGACAGTTATCGGCGGTAACGGAAACGACGGACGCAACGGCCTGACGCACACAGCCCCTATCCATACTTTTCCTGTGGCCCCATATACCACCTGCAGTGCCGCGGGACCAAAAATGTACAGAGTGGCAGTATCTGCTGGACAAAACCACAGCTGATAATTTTTAAATGCTTCAAATCTCACAGCAAGTGTTACATAACCAAAGCTTTTCCCCATATTGCAAATACCATCCAGACCGGAATTTCCAATCGCATTTCTCCGTGTGACAGAACAAGGATGCCAAGACACCCACTGAAGGAAGAATGCTCTATTTGTCCTAACGCAGTGTCAAGTTAATGTTTGAAATCTTTCAGTGCAATTTTTTGGCTGAGTCAATAGCTTTCCTTGGAGCTGTTTCAACGCAAGGCAGCCCTAGTGCCGAGGAAAGTTGTTAATCTGGACCACTGTGTTTTATGTGACGTCAGGCATGCAAGTACTTGAATGAAGAATCTTTTTACAAAGTATATGAGTCCGGTACCCTTATTCAGAGCAGTCCATTTTAAATAGTTCGACATTAGCCGCAAATGGCACTGGAACAGGTAAAATATTTTAATTTGCCATAAAAATCGGGATTAAACTCTTAAGTATGCAAAGGATCATTTTGTTTATTATATTAGTAAAACGCAACTACTATTGGAAATGTCCTATGTCTAGTTTAAACTATGAGGGACCAGCTTTTGGGTGATTCATCTTTGCTTGCAAATTTCAATGATGTGGAAAACCTGGAATTAATATTGATGAAGAACTTTTTGTTTGCGTGAGTCCCGATGCAATTTTATAGTTCCAATTCATATTAGAGCCATATTACCGGACTTTATTCGGGCGAAATGTGAACACTGTTATACCTTGTAAATGTAGATATATAATAAGGTTGCGGAGGGGATTGAGCTGTGACGGCAAAATCATGACCTATCGAAAAATAATTTTATCTCATTATCATAAAGTTTTTACATTAGGAGATAAATGCAATGCAGACTAGAAGTAGGCATTTGATCAGTACAAATAATTATACATGCCTGTATAACAACTTGAAGTACTTAGTTCGTATCAGTTTGAAAATGAGCTGTTGCTGTCACTGCCCCCACAGAATTGGGAATATGGCAGGCACAAAGTATGAAAATATGTAAAATGGATGGGAGTTGTGACGCACGCCTTTGCATTTTTCAAGGTCTATCATCTGAAATGTGTACGGTCTCAAGAACATCCGAGGCAAATGTGCTGAATAGCAGCATCAAGATATAAACCTGGAAGTAAATTTGCATGAACCAGACACCCCACTGTAATTGGTATTGTCTGTGGTTTGTGCGTGGAAGGCAGCCGCTTTTCACACGTATGGTCTTGTCCACTTCTTGTGGGGATGTACCAAAGTATACTAAGCCAAAGAGACCCTTTTCTGTGAGATTTGAAACTTTGACCATTAGAATGATATGACAATTGCATTACTGTTTTTGTTGTTAATGACTGCAAAGTGGCTCTCCGCATTGCTTTTTATAAGGAGACCAGTCATGTAAAATGTATATTTGATCGATTTGTCGGGTTACTGGCCAACAATATAATCACCTAGTTTCGATTTTGTGTTGCATACGGTTTATTACAGTACTTCTTCTTATCATCTTTCTTCTTCTTCTTCTTCTTCTTCTTCTTCTTCTTCTTCTTCTCCTTCTTCTTCTTCTCCTTCTTCTTGTGTTTCTTTTCCTCTTGTGTTTCTTTTCTTCTTCCTCTTCTTGTTCTTCTTGCTCTTCTTTTCTTTTTCTTCTTCTTGTTCTTCTTGTTCTTTTCCTTCTTCGTCATACTCTTCTACTTCTTTTCTTCTACTTCTTTTCCTCTTCTTCTACTTCTTCTTCTTCTTCTTCTTCTTCTTCTTCTTCTTTTTCTTCTACTTCTTTATTTGGTCCTTTTTTTCTTCTTCTCTTTATTGAACGTCCGCCAGTGAGAAAGTAAATATAAATGTACACATAAATTAAATAATAAAGACAATGTGTAATTAAAGAGGCTCTTGTCAATAAAACCTTATATTAGGCCCTATTATACATGAGTGGTAAAACCCGAAATACGCATGCCAATGTGCATGGTTCTTTTTACCACAAAAAAGAACCGAAGTACTGGAGGAACCAGTAAAATTGGCTTTGGTTGGGCGTATATGTAACACTGCTAACAGTCTTACATTCTTGCACCCAAGCCAAAGCCACGTAGAATAAAATCCATCGCAATCAGTTTTTATGGAATTGGAAACTGTTTTGCCTGCAAAACAGGCTCGCGTTGCGTTATTGTTAGATGGCGACTGAGATACGTGTTGCACCATCAGCAAACTTAGTTAGTCTTAACAGGCAAGAAACTTTTGCCCATGTTTTAAAATTCTCACTTCATCGCATTGGTCATAGTGTAATAGATTTGAGAATCTGATCTGATCTTAACAGTGTTCGTATCTGTGTGAATTTTTATCTAGAAAGTTTAGATATCTGTACAATAAATAAAATGTAAAGGTTTGTGATTGAATTATTAAAGGTAGTTCATGTATGCAACCTCAAGGTGGTGGGACCGTTGTGCGTGGCTCAATCTCCACAGCTTCCTTAAGAAAGTTCATTTTGCGCATGGTTGGACTGAACGTATAGAAGTCCAGGGAAAGCAGAAGCGCAGCTGAGGAAAGTAGCACTGAGTTTTGTAACTGAAGGGGTCCTGTAGTTATAGTATCGTGTGGATACCATACTATCAGTGCCTGTGTAAAACCTAAGTATTTAGGGTATAGTAATAAAGGGAAATATGTCCAAATGTAGCAATGATGACGCAATCATGCAATGTATAAGGCACAACACATTGTAGCATCCACTCTAACACTGAAATATACCAGGAGACGGAATAAGCATAATCACGTAGTGCACATGATGCCTGGCCGATTTACAGTGAGGATATATGGAACTGTTCACCACTAAGATGCCCTAGAGACACGCTCCTGGCTAAACATGGAGAGTTTTATACATTTGCATCGTGATTTACGGTAAGAGGTACTTCTCTTTTGAAAGACCCTTCGACTACAATGCAATTGCAAATTTTTTACCCAGTTCATAAATCTGAAGGTGGAATTCCCAGCATGTTGCTTATGAATTAGGACCATGGTTTCTGATGAATGCAAGTATCTTAATCACCTGTGCAGTGTACAGGTTTAGTGTCGACTCTGTGTTGTTCCATGCATTATGCATAAAGAGGCACATATTGTCCAATAAAAGTCATGCTGATATAATCCCAAATACAATTTTCGTTTTCATCCGAGTAGGTAATTTTCCTTTTTTCATTATCTCATAAAGTTTTGTCTGTGTACCCTATTAAAAAAAAAAAAAAAAAAAAAACAATAATTCATCTTTGTTCCTTTAGATGCTCCCATATCTGTAACAAAATTAACGCACAAACCCATCTTCTTCTTTTTTTTTTTTATTTTTTTTTTTACATTTTTAAATTTTGAATACGAAGGTAGTGACAATCATCCTAGAATATTATTTTTGAAGTGTATGTCAGTTTGCATGGATGAATGTGTTTGTTCATCGTTGACTTGAGCAATAATACTTGCTGCGAAAAGAAACTGTTCTGACATACAGAGAGTGTGCGATGGCAATCACCTGCCATAGAGGGGTGAATGTTTTGCTCTTTTATTTGACATGTTTAACATTCACCCGCAACATGTTTCAATCACCTCAATGAGCTTGAACATGGGTAAACATGGTTTAGATTTGTCTTGAATTTTTTTTTAAGTTTGAATCCTTATATCTGGAAATAAGTGCGCAAATTCCAACAGTGTAATGGTAAATATTTCATCTGTCCTCAGTAATGATGAGCTCATCGGCACAAATAATAACCATTCTCTTATTATCCTTGGTTGAAAGTATTCTGCTCTGGAAAGAATTGATCACATTAGGGAACAAGCTTTAAAATGCTGATGATGACGATTTTCCTTTCACCAAGACACTTTACTGATAAGCACGCGGTATTTGCGGGGAATATCCCATTTTGAGATATTCACATAGCTGCAATTTGTAATCATGCTCCGTTTTTGCCATCATAATTCATCAGTCTTAATCCAAAAAGGTGAATTCTGCACGACTTTTCTCAAGCATGTCTGCGTGTGGTGGTTTGGCTTTGCATAAAGACACACTCGCCCGTCAGAAAATAACAAAAATCATCATCTGATCGGACGACTTCAATATGCCTAAAGCTTAACTTTAAAAAAAAGCAGCGAAGGAAATGCGGGAGGAAGAAGTCAAAATGGCCAGACAACCACTCGTCGACCAGTTCGCTAAATGCAGTTGAGTCGAGCTCATCGGTATCAAACTTGATTTGCCGTGAAACCACGGTGAAACAAGGTCGCAAAGAAGGCTAGCAGGGCGTAGTTGGGCGCCGTTGTCGTATTTTTATTATTTTTTTTAAAGTCCAAGTTGCTTGATTTTTATGTTTTTGTTGTGCTTGTAATGCATAAAACCAAATCAACCTATACATTCTGGTAGACCTTTTGTTATTATAGTTAAATCAATATTCCCGGATACCGAGCTATTCCTGCCATTACGAGTCAAGCGTTATGACCGGGGGCACTAGAAAGGTGACATAGTGGAATTATATATGTATATATATATATATATATATATATATATATATATATATATATATATATATATATATATATATATATATATATATATATATATATATATATATATATATATATATTCATTTTCCGTGCCCTTTTTACCCCAATCGTTATCGCTGATCGTTTTGACTTTTCTGGTCTCAAATCCAAAATGGATATGAAACAATAGATGAAACAAAAAAAATTCCCTTTGTCCAAAACGAAATATTCCAACTTTAGATCCCCCTTTTTGTATGGGCCATTTTTTCCCTTTTACCTTATGGTAAAAGTGTTTTTTCCCGGTGTTTTCAAAAGTTGCAGAGACAAATGCTTTATACTGGTCTCCCAAATTGAGAGGGTTGTCTAATTTCTGCATAAGGCTCAGTTATTCACCAATTTTTCAATACTACTAGAAATGCAAATGTCAACATTTATACAAAAGCGCAGTGTAAATGGCGATATCTGACAGCAACACATCCTTTATGCCTACACTAGGCTTAGGCTATGCAACATATTTGCTGAATTTTGGTAGGGCACTTACATAGATCTATGGATTGGTCAAAAGTGTAGCTAAAATTAACGTCTTACAAAAACATGCCATACAAAACGTTGACAAAATGCATACATTTCATGATACTCTATTGGTTGGTTAAGGATCATAAAAAAGTAGCAACGTGATCTAAATACAGTATTATATTATTTGCATAAACACGAAAACTATTACTATGGTAGTTGACATGAGAAAAATTCAACAATATTTTACACATAGTGGGGCTCACATTGCTTGTATCAAATTTCCCATACTTTATTTCATCTATAACAACTGCCCCTGTAAACTGAACCTGACATTCCAAAGTCATTGCGATTGTTAGTCATTTTCCACAGGGTATGTTGTTATAGCATGGTAATTGGTATGAAACATAATTGAAAATCTAAGGGCCAATGTGTCCCATAAACTTTGCTATATTCAGAAAAAGTAAAGCTTATATTACTCTGTCTCATTTCACATGCTTTGCTGTATTTTTCACGTTTTTCTCTCATATCTTGACAGGCAACATATTTTTTTTATTCTGTATCCGTGTCTGGGTCTATTGATTTCAATGCAGCCACTTCAATGTCTCATACCGCCCGATGCTGACATCCATCATCCCCATGTATATCCCAAACTGGACTTCACATGGGGAATTGGCTTACTGTTTTGGGATAACACCCCATATGCAATGGGGAAAAATTTCATTTCCATTTTGGGTCAACCCATTGTGAAAGGAGTTCCATATCAGCCAGGTCCTTGAAGACAGGAGTAAGGACCACCACAAGTGCAAGGGTGAAGTGGTTGAGTTTGGGCTCATAGGTTGAGGTTCCTCTAGCTATGAAGGCTTGCCATTTGCATCAGCTATCCTACCCAACTGAGCAACACAAGTGGTCTGCTGGCTCACTGTAATGTTTCCGAATAGCCTGGAGACATTACCTGTGCATCCCCTAGATTATCTGTAATTGCTCTGTCATTGAGAGGACCGGTTTAAAACCACCCTTTGCCTTTTATGAGTGACTGCCTGGCTCAAGTCAGGCAGTCACATTTGTATTAGAAGATGAATGTTGATGCTTTGGTAACTCTGGAACCTCTTTGCTGTCAAGGTTGGGTTTGAAATTTATGAATATGGGTCATGTTTTGCTAATTACTATAAAAGGTCTGCATTATGTCTATCTGTTTAACCGTCTATCCGGTTGAGCCCGCAACCGTGTGTCCATCTGTATTTCAACATGTTCTTTCCAGTGCTTAATTGTTATTGGGTACTCATGGCCATTGGGCTCATCAGTTGTTAACCGATGAAAGGATTATGCGTCACCAACACCGACCAAAGGGTCATATTTCATATTATGCGCATCGATAGAAAGTGCATACAGCTCAGATGCACCCTCAGCTTCTGTAGCTTGAGAAATACCATCATGTTTCTTCATACAGTCATCTGCATGACCAAGGTGCCATTTAGGTACTCCAAAATATTCTTGTTCATTTCATCCCTTGGCTTAGTAGTCTTCCTGATTCAAGTATGAAACTCCATCGAACTCAAGTTTGTGAATGGCTGCCCTCAACACTGATCTATATTTCTTTTCTTTGATCATAGCATATTACAACTTTTGTCAGGCTTTGGAGTCTTCGGATCCATAGTAACCAAATTGATGGATTCTCCATACTGTCCTTCATATATTGTTTTCCTTTGCCAATCAAGCACTTGCCCCACAACGAAGTTGTTAATCATCGTAATGAGCCTGCCATATAGGGCATAGCCAATCTATGGGCCAGTAATGAAATCACAGTTGGGACAGCACACGCTGAGTCTGATACAGAGCTCGGAACTTTCTTCAAGAAAGACTTAACAAATTGTGTGCCTTTCAAGTATGATCATTAAACGATCTTATTGCAGTCAACAAACAAACAATGTTTACAGATTATTGGGTTGTCAAATCGGAAAAATAGCGAGTGAGTAGATGTATTTTGTTTTCAAAGACCCCTGACCTTTGAACTCATTTTTCACACAATCATTTTCACAACCACATTCCAAACTAGTTCATGTTCATCTTCCACAGTTTTGCTTTACAAAATCTTTTAGGTTTTCGATAATTTCACCATCAACAGTTCAAATGAAAAAGTGCGTCTCAGATTGTTTGTATGCTGCCTCGTTCTCTCATTATGCTTGAGGAAAGTTGAAACCATTTAATGTGTAAATTGAGTGCCATCCCTTCAAATTGAGAGTACGTGATTGACAATAATTCCATTTTACTCTCCATCAAGTTTTTTTTTTCAGAAATATGCACTTTGTGGCGGTAAATGTTAGCTCTAATTTGTTTATTTTGGATGTTGTAGAAGATGTTACTAACCCTGAGCTTATCCTTGAGGACTCAATCTGGAAGTATGTCATAAAGAAAGAAAAAAATAATAAAAAACTCAACTTATGTTAAAAAATTGAGTTTATTTATTTATTTATTTATTTATTTATTTATTTATTTATTTATTTATTTATTTATTTATTTATTTATCATTTTTTGGTAATTCATTTTTCATAATCACTTACTTTTTCTTTTGATTTATTCTATTCACATCATAATCTCTTTTAGAAATAAAGAATTAAAACACGAAGGAAGGACCCTAGTGTTTCGTCGGTACAAAGCTTCCATGACAGCTTCACTATTGCCAGGTTCCAACTGTTAAGCTAATGCATTCACATCTGTTATCTGCACCTCACATTTCAAAACACTACCAAGTAGTTTCAAAGAGGTTCATAGTGCGAAAATTTGTACTTGATGAGTAGATTTTTCACACCTGATATGACAATTGTATTCCGCTGTTGACTATTTATGTCAGTATAGACATGACTGCTTATCTGCCTCATCCAGCATATCGCCTACTATTATCAAAAGGGGTGTGCCCAAATTGACTTTGCCTGACTTCTCAGGAGAGGCATATACTCCAAATTTGTGGGCATGCCTTCCTACCAATATTGCCAAATACGATAGTGCCAAATGACCTTTACATGGGGAATGATCATGCTCTGCTTTTTCCTGATCAACTATTTTACCTATTCTTTTATCATGTGCCACTCATTCCAAGTACAATGCAAGTGAGTGGATACCTTAATTTAGGATACATAGCAACGTGTGTATCATCTTCTAACTGCTCTGAAGTAAAGGAATCGAACAATTTCGGTTAATTTACGTCTGAAAGTTAGAGGTCATATGTCATCATTGTATACAGAAGACTTGTCATAGGAGGCTGACAATGCAGTATTGCTCATGGGCTGGTAGGATTATATGTTTCTACCTCTTTTCCTGATTGGACTAGTAAAGCATGTAATTAATGACCCAAGAGGAGCTGTTTCGTAGCTTATTAACTCACACCTTTTGCCTGCTTGTTTTCCTTTTCGCCAATCATGTCGATGCAATACAACTTTGAATGTAGCTTACAAGAACCAGCCGTTGTCCCTTCACTACATTTATTTTCTTAATTGTCCAACATTTGTCGTGGTAGTTGACTAATCTGGGTAGTGAGTTGGATAATCGGAGGCATCCAAGTATGCAATGATTTTATAAAGTCCTTTATCCAGGTATGATGTTTTTATGCAATAAACTGAGAGGTCTCTCTAATTGAACAAAACCTTGTTTGATGGAATGAAAAAGAAAATAAGGTGGAATAGTTTGGTTTAGGAATTTGTACATGGCCAGTTTTGAGGGGTTTAGGAAGGCCTGTTCCACAAAACGCTTTTGCTGAGGTTTAAAGTTGAAGTAACTTTCCTCAATTCTACCAAAGAGTCGTTGAATTTATCAAGAGTTTTGTAATTTGGTGCTTTCAAATATCTCTTTGTTTTTTTATTCTTAAATTGGTTTTGCATTACGTAGCCAACAAACCTTTTTGCACTCTTTCCAAAACACTATTTATTCATCTGTGTTCAAAAATCAATTTCAAAGTCTAAATGGGCAGTTTTCCGGATGGCTGGGTTTTTCGGAGGGGGGGGGGGAGGGGGCATATATGATTGTTGCATGGCCTCTTCTTTGAAGGGGTACTTATCTGAGCATATCAAGAGTCTAACTTAACTACATCGCATCATCATGATCATCATATGGCAACTTTGGTCTGAAGCTTGCAATACTTTGCACTGGATGCTTTTATATTTACCCAGTTTACCTGTCGCATATTGCTCAGGGTGTTATTAATACTAATTACATGTTTTTGGGACCTTGAGCCCTGTGCATGATTTTCTGTTTCTGTAAAAATATCTCCTCGGCATAAAAAGGAGCAGCACTGCATTTCTGGGGCTGCATTCCTGCTGTTCGTGGCTGTTGGCGGGCTTTTGCACCAATTCACAGTGTTCAAATCATTAGTTCGGCACCTTTGTTGCTCGCAATCTCTGTCCTGATATGTTTAAATGTATATGGAGTTGTCACTACTGCGTCATTGCGATTTAGTGGCCACATATATCATCTTGGTGTTTGTCACTTGTGTACAGTGGCCATGTACAGTTTTTAGTTGCCACTGGTGAATAGTTATAGTATAAGAGCAGTTTAACAGCATTTAGGTGTTGCTGCGGTTCAGTGCCCACATATATTATCAATGGTGTACAGTGGCTGTATTAAAAATCTAATAGTATGTATTCATGGGGCATGAGCATCCTGATTGTGGCTGCTCATAACTTTGTTTCATCTGCAAAAATTGCGATTATGATTAGTTGTTATTGAAGTTCATCAAGTGTACTGCAGTGTAATGTTATTTTCCTTTCTTATTCTTACACCCTGATTGTTGGAAACCAGTTTGATAGATTGTAATGTTCAATTGGGTTTGTATTGCCCCTTGAAAAAAGTTCTGCTCTTTACATAGGACTGGCATTTTGATCAACCATGAAAAAATGATTCAGCTTCACTGAATTACCAGGTAAGTAACATGTAGTGGCGTTTTCATACAGAACTACGGAGCTACTTACGTGCCTATTGTTAGAATGTCGTGGAACTATATGTATTTTCTGGGTTGCAGACTATTTGCTTGTATATGGCCAAAGCGCCGAGGTGCATTGAACAGGTCAGAGGATTAAAAGTGTCTTTGTTGTGATTTTCCTAAATACACGGCTTTCCAGACCAGCTGCTAACCTGATCATTGCATGCATCTGGACTGTGGATATAGTTGACAAAGCTAGAAGCCTTGCACCCTGTGCATTAATTTGTATTTCTCCTATAATCCCTCGTCAATAGTGCTGTCAATTGTAGTTACTGTGGTGAAAGCAACCAATGATATTATATTCGAGTTTGTCACTGGTGGACAGTGGCCATATTCAAAATTGGTTTGTCACTGTTGCACAGTGGCTGGATTAATTGTCTACTAGTATCGTTCACGATCTCCAAAACAAACAATGGTCACATCCAAAATCTTATTTCTGTTTTCAGACTTGTCCATGTACAAACATACATATGTACATACAAACATACACAAACAAACAAACATTTATTCATCCATTCATACATGCACACATAATTATATTCATAAACATTTTATTTTGTATTTATTGTTCAAATATATCTAAATACGTTAATCTGCAAATATGTGACAGTTTAAAACTCTGAAGTTAAATCACGTGTTCCTACCGGACCTTAAAAACTGATATATTTCTTGCTGTGAGGAAAAGTCGGTCCACACAGTGAAGACCATGTTCAATTTTTTTTATCTTTATCAATATGAGAATTATTTAATAGTGAAGAAAAGTTAACATAGAGAAAGGGAGATAGTTTTATCATGCATATCATATAGGTATTCAATAATCACGTCACCTTTACTTTGGATAAAGCACTGTTTCAGTTCAGCAAGGGCTTTGTCCAAGCTAAATGAAGCCATGACATCAGGTCTAATTGGAATGTGCAGTAGAAAGTGATCCGTGGAAGCAACATGTTTATGATACAAATCATATTTCAAACATACACATTGAGCTAGTGTAAACATATCCCAGACAGGGACAGGTTAGCCTTGGGAGTAACAGGTCCAAGGAGGTATTCGATAACGTTAGTCGGGACTTGTGGTTCCTTTGACAAAAGATGGTTATCTCCACTTCGTCCTCAGCTATTACAATTGAGGCCACTTTTCTGGGCATTTGCGATGACCAACTTGTCTTTATTTCTCATTGTAACATGACATATTATTGGCTGCAGATATTCAATGAATAATGCATTGCTTGGCGGATAGTCAAGTATTGCTGTTGTCATTGATGATAGTTATCTTGAAGTGTTTGTTAAGGCTTGGACGGTTTTCCATTCTGACTGATTTTAGAATACAATATTGACATGTAACGGAAATTATTCCACCGTTTAGTGCGTGTTCTGGTTCAAAATTGAACCATTCTCTCTCTGTCTATCTCTCGCTCTCTCTCTCTCAAAAAAAAACACAAACAAAAACAAAAACAAAACAAACAAACAAACAAAACAAAAACAAAAACAAAAAACAAAAAACAAAAAAAAAACATCTATAGCAAAGGGTTTTTTCAAACCCATAAGCACTGCAAAGGTTCATCATTGTTCAAGAAGAAAAACGTTTAATAATAATCTACCAATACCCACACAGTTTCGTTCCTATATATGTCTGAAACACTACTACGAAAGCTTTCACTGGAAACAAATAAGTTTTTGCATAAATATTGTTAGACAGAACTTCTAGAATCCGTTTGGGTCTGTCGTCTGTAAATCTGGCTGTTTTTCTGTCTATTTGTTCATGTGTTTGTCACCTAGACTTTATATTTTCCACTTCTGTCAAAAACATTCCATTGCATATTTATGTTTTTCAGTTAATCCACTACAAGGTGGGTGAAAAATGATAACATAATTCTAAACAAATAATATATCTTTACTTCAGCTGATTTGTCAGTCAGCTGAAGGTGGAGGGATTTCAAGCGTAATTCACATTTTCAAAAAATTCTCGAAAAACCGTCAACCAAATTCACGTCAAATTTGGTTGGTACGTATCTTGTTCCGTCGAAAAGTGATAGCCAGATTTTCTTCACTTGATGGGGTGTATCTTTCATTGATCTCTGCCGTGTTTGAACAAATAACAGGCTCCAGTCATTTGTGTATTGTTTTGAGTCTTTTAGTCTGATTGGCAAAATATTAAAATATCTGCATATCCGAAACCAATGAACCAATTGTTTCGAAATTTTGGCGACCCATAGGCTGTAATGCCTTCACCAAACGCGACTGTGGTTTATTTTCATTTGTTAACAGATTCATTTGTTTTTCATAACTTCTTACTTCTTTTAAAATCGTCGTGCAGTTTGTGCTGAAACATGGTGGAAATGCAACTTTTTGAGGAGTGAAAGAAGGTGTTCACTAGAATACGATGCAGTTGATCCGTGATTTTTAACAAAGGTTTCAGTATGCGTACTTGCTCCATTTGATTTAAATGTAAGAGAACAGACATTGCACTGATTATTGATAATCCCACTTCTCCAAAACTCTGCATCATCCATATTTACTTCCATGTTTTCGGGGTGGGGGGACCCTTTGTGTCCTTCTGTTGTGTTCGAATGGTCTTAAAAATCTTCTTTCATAAAACCACCTGGCCGAATATTTCAAAATTGAATAGGGACACGTATGGATAACCACAAGCCAGGTGGTAATTAAAATCATTACTTCTATCTGTCAAGCTCAACTTGGTAAGTAGAAGGCATTTATATTTTAACTATAGTAGCCGTACACCTGCTCTGGTCCATTCGGTTGGTCAACAACCGCTTTATGTTTCCACCATGATGAGAGTACTTCTTCCAGTTATGTTACCTACCCATCCAAAAAGAACATTTTGCTCGGGGAAAATTAATCTATTTTCTTTTTATTTTATTTACTTATTTTTTTACTTATCCTTGGCTTCTTGTATGTTTTAAAACACGAGAAGCGGCTTTTAAGCTTATAGTTTTCAAGGTTGTTAGTTTTTCCCCAAAAGCTAATGAGGCCCTGCTCCATGCATGAATCTGGTTTCCACTGTCAATTGCCTTCCTGCAGCTTAGGTAACAGCATGGTATCCTCGTTGACATGAATGCCTCCTGTTGCTTTGGTGCTTCTGACAGGGCCAACTCTAGTCACGTAGTTACATTTTGGCTACCTGGAGCTGTTGGTGTTTCCTCTTTTTAGCATATTGTGTGCTATGACTATATTCCGGCCTCTTCTTCTCATCAGCAGAGCTGATTTCCATGAAATCTAATCAAAATTTAATCTGATCAGAGACGAGAGAATAGTAGAGCAATCTTAACGTTTGACGAAATTATTAAATATCAAACCCATTGTGTTTTGTAGATGCTGCCATTGAACAGGTATAAGCAATAGAGTGTATAAATATTGGAATATCGTCAAAAAGTTGGTATGGAATGTTTTGATCTAGGACACGGATTTTTCCCAGGTCAGTCTTTATCAGGTTGGGACAGAGATGATGATGGCAATATAAGAATTTTCTATGCAGAGCTATTTAAATAACTTTAAAAAAAAATACAAGAAGGTGAAATGTATTGGAAATCAATTTGCTTGATCAGACTGCCTTGATAAGATGTTCTTGCTCTTTGTAACCCTTAATGTCTCTGTCTGTGTTGTTGCAGCAGTCATACCAGTCATGATTGCCACCATAGGTACTTGTGGATTCCGTCTATGCGGGCCGCAGCAAATGATATTTACATACGAGTCTCTAAATTTTCTGTAACAGACAATCAATATTAGAAGGTTGGATACACATTATATAATGACAATGATTAAGATGACAATGAATTATCTGTTGCAACTATAGGCTTGAATTGGCACACACGTGAGTAAAAGCTATTAAGGTTAGAAACTCTCTCTAAAAATCAGTTGAGACGAAAGAGAAGTCACACTTTGATTGGATACAAATAAGATAGCATGGTAACTATCACAGAAATAAGAAAGCCAAATGTCGGTAGTAATAGATCATTCAATATAAAAAATTCGGTCAGACGTAACCACAAAGCTTGGAAGCTATGTGAAAAGGACAGTTACATTGGGGATAGACATTGTGGGAACAAATGTCAAGGTAACTGTTATTTGGCATTAAAAAAAGTTTCAGCATACAAACAACATTGTCAAGAAAATCAGCAGAAACCTTCAGATGACAGTGATGCATATCATATTTTCATATCCTGTTCAGTTAAGCCGAATACCTGGACCATATAAACAAACCAATCAGGGCAATATGATTCCTGATTTTACGCAAAATTCATATTATGAATTGCTAAATTTCCATGCAAAATATATTGACTGGTACAAATTCAAATATAGAAAACATTTTGGAAGCTTTTAATCAAAAAAAAAAAAAAAGAAATTGTGTTATATATTTTATTGTCGATTTTGAATAATGTGATGTTTAAGAAGGATGGATTTGTCGGTCAACGAAGCTGAAATATCGGTAATAGCCCATCATTTTTACTTTCCGTCTGTCACGGATGCATGTACTGAGAAATCTGATAAATTTGTTCACAGGCTACATTATATTTTTTATATATATATTTTTACTTTGCTAAACAGAAGAGCCAGCTTTTTAAATGATCAGACATGCCTGTTTGTCTGTCCGTCTGTCAATCCGTGCCTTTATCCCCTTTGCTTGTAACCATTTTATTTTTCTTATCACGGATTTGCTGAATTTTGAACCAGCAACCTTTAGCACTAACAATTTAGCCGGAAGTTGAGAAGGCACATATCGACGGTATCGAATCCACATCCTTTAAAGAAGAATGCGTCAATGGACGTAGCTATCCTTAATACCATATTCGACACGGCCCACATCCACTACAGTTAATGTGCTGTATTTGGAGTTGCAAGTAGGCCAACAGCAGCATAAAAGCTTTTCTTTTCTTTTCTTTTCTTTTCTTTTCTTTTCTTTTTCTTTCTCTCTTTTCTTTTCTTTTCTGGGTCGTCATCCAGAAATCTTTGGCACTAAACGAAAAAAAAAACCAAGAAACGCATTTATCCGCATTACCAAATACTGTAACTCTCTGGATTGATCATGTGTATAAAAATATAGATTGAGTTTAATGTAGGTGGTGCCACCTATGCTGTTTTGTAATATAACAGCCTGTTTTTGAAACAAGTGGAATGCTGTTTACAAAAAAAGTTTGTCTGAAATCTAGCGAAACTGGGTAGGATTCTTGATCAAGAAAAACAGGGGATTAGACGCCAAAGTTTGGTGACTCCGCCGACAGTATTATTGGTGATATGTACTCTGTTAAATACAGATGGACGATTGCTCCACTTAAGATAAATTACCAACACTTTTCAAGAGGATGTGACCAATTGTTTTCGAAAAAAATCTTCGATGTAATTGTGGGCAGACAGCAAGGGACGGGTGACCACCCATGCTAAAAGCTGAGCTGATTAACAAGTCAGCTGACTAAATTATATGTAGCCACGGCAGCCCATCATAATGCGCCATTTTATTGAAATTTTGTCAGCCGTCCATTTCCAATGTATGAAGAGAGCCATAAAATCGTGATTTTGCCCTAAAGAAGAAATTCCATTCAATGAAAGTGTGCATTTTGATAATGTAGAATTTATAATCGTTGAAATATGGTTTCATTGGTAACAACTGCAGGCTGCAGCGGTAAAATAATTGGCTGATAAAACATTATTTCAATAAACATGACAAAGTTAGTAAGTTAATGTACACATGTATACCTTGAACAGAAGGGATATATGTATGGGTTGATAGAGCTATTTGCAAGTCCCAACAGGTACAAATTAAATGCTATTCCATATTTCCCATTTGCATCTGGCATTAGAATTAGCATTGTGTCCTTAAAAAAGTTGTATATAAGTGCAGGCCCCCAACACACAAAAAATATGGAAACAACCAGCATCATCATTTTTATCACCTACAAGATAAAAGCAAAACAATCTATCTGTCTGTATTTTTGTCTGTCTGTCTGTCCGTCCGCCCTTCCATCTATCTATCTATCTATCTATCTATCTATCTATCTATCTATCTATCTATCTATCTATCTATCTACGTGGGTCCCTTTCAGCTTGTATTTCTGTCCACCCATCTATGTTTCTGTGTGTCTATCTGTATTCTATCAATCCTTCCGACCGTTCGACTATGCACCCATCCTTTTTATGTATACACGCTCTTCGTCTGTCTGTCCAACCGACCGTCTGTCTCTGTGTATGTGTGCGCGTGTATCAAATAGTTATTTTACACAAATTTTATCAAACAAAATGGCTGATTGACGCTTCCGTAACAGGTATGTTCACGTACCATACCACGCTTAACAGTAGTGCAAGCGAAAGAATTACACTCATAGTATTCCAGACCTGTTTGATATTCATCAAGTTCGGCTACCAGTGCGACGATTTATGGATCATGGGGTCGGAGACTGAACGTCGCTTGCCCTGTGACCAACTATTGACAAAATCATGTAATATTTGAATCGAGTTTATCTGGGTAGGGAGTTTGCAGTCTGCTTGCATTTCTGTAGCTAGTACACCACGCATATAACTCCCATATCCAGATCAAGTTTATTTTAACAATAATTAGACATGTCTTGCAAGCCATTGGTTTTTGGCACCTTTAATTATTACGTTTCTGGTCAGAGTACACATAGACATTGCCTTACATCTTTTTGCTTTTCACATATGGTGAAACCGTGAAGCAATAATTTTGGGTAATGGTAAAGAAAGCAGCCCCCTGAATGTGCTTAAAATTGCACTTAACTTACCTTTATTCGCCCTCGTATTGCTGAATTAGCTTGTTTGGGGTCGTACACTGCTTGTTTTGCGGCGCCTTTGCTGTGTGAATAAAAAGACACGATCAGCATCTTATGGTCCAAATAATTCAGATATTACAGCATCGGTGCGGCTTAAAAATATAAGTATTCTGTTCATTATTGCTACCTTTGGTAGCAATTATTTAACAGTACAACGCACATTTTTTCCCTTTATGCCATGATGGGCAGCAGGACAAAACAACTGGAAAGCAAGATTGGACCTTTTATATTCCGTGGAAAAGGCACAGCTTAAAGACTGGACACCAAAAATTGGAACATTTCAAACTAATGAAGTACGCATTCCATAGATGCATCAGGGATAAATCAAACAACATTTTAATTCAGCTTTCTCATCATTATAATAAGATAGAGATTTTTGACTCCGACTCGAATTGTTGTTTTCGTCCAGTTGTGTTTGTGGCATCAACTACTCGTTTTTCTCTGCAGTTCACAGTTTAGAGTTGTCCTAACTCATTCATACCTCAGTTTTCTTGGTTTATTAATTTGGCTTTCTTATGTTCCATAAGGTCTTCTGAATTACCAGCATCGTATAATTTGTTTCCTATTTAAGGAGAAGATCGGAAAATTGATTAACCAAATAGATTGAGCATCGAACATACAGACCTGCACAGAACTGCACACAGAAATGATTGATACTTCATCATACTTTTCCCAAAACATAGATACAATCAAAACTTACCTCACGTCGCACCAGCTTCTGTCACCAACAGGATGGCGAGTAAAAATTCGTTAGTATTGGGATGATTCACTATTCCTTATTTTGGAAAAAAATGAAACCCATTTTCCTTTGTCGAAAAGTGCTGATAAACTTAAAAGACTTGTTTCTTCATAAATTAAAGTATGACTGGTACCAGAAGTGACCCCATTTATAATTCTGTCCACTGCTGATGTGATGTGTTCCGGCAGTATAGATTCTTGTAATGTGCAGTTAGCCAAGGCTAGTCTCTATTTTGTTAAAGGTGTGATGAAGGATCTGTCTGCCTGTGTGCAGGTCTGTGTAGCCCTGTACGTACGCAGGTTTGTGTGTAGGCTGGTGCAGGTCTGTGACCAGGTTAACTGGACTGGTGTAAAACTACCAGCTACGTTTAATGGCTAACTGCCTGCCTCAAGTATGGGGTAAAATTTATTTCTTCATATTGGTATTGGAAGATGAATGTTGATATTTTCGCAATTCTTACTCTGCTTGTCGCTGTATGTAACTTAGCTTTCATTCCTCGGTTGAATTTTATGGATGCGGATACTGTTTTTGGGAAATATTATGTTCATTCCCAACAATAAACTACATATTCATATTTTTTTAACCACTTTAAAATCGTTTGAAAAATTCCGACAGAAACCCTCACAAGGTACATTCTCAACAAGTGACCCTGTTAACAATTTTGGAGACCAATATTGTATTGTTACCTTATATAAAATAAAAACGAGAAATAAAGCAACAGGTGAGAACACACTGGCCTTCTGAAAAAAATGAGGGCATTTCACGGTTCGGGAAATGAGAGGTGATAAAAATCAAATACAAATTCCAAAAATAGAATCGAATGTTGCACAACCGCTATATCAATAAATATTGGGAGCAGCAGAAGGGGCCCTCGGAATCTAGAGGGGAGTGATCCGCTTTTAACATATTTTTCTACAAATGAGAAAGATCATCATAAAAATACAAGAAAACAGGAAATTTGTAGCACCACTTGGTGTCGATACTTCAGATACCAGCTATATCTCAACCAAATTTAACTGGAATCTGGTTACGAGAGTGGGTAATTGTTAACAGACAACAGCAACAGACCATACACCATAACATACTGGCTAGGCAGTTACAGCACAAGCATGATTTTTTGTAAAATTTTGAGCATTATAGTTTCATTTTCTTGCAACACAATTTGTTTTTTCAGAAGGATTTCATATGTTTTACTACACCACAAGTAAAAATTACCTTGCAACTGCGTGTGACAGCGTAGAAGACTCTTGCAAGCTTTTCCACAACGTCAGACAAATCCTGGAGTATGTGAATGACAGCAACGTGAGTGGTATTGTTACTTGCACAAGAACAGGGTAGAGTATCAATGGGAGTCTTTTGGTGAAATCATCAGTAATGGAGGCAGAAGAGCAGTAATTGCTTGATTGTCCAAATCCCTTGGGTACTGTGGTAGTCTCCTATGAAATATGGATGCACATGCACATTTTCCAAGAATAACTCAAATGTTTATACAGGAATTAAATTCACAGCCGCTTTTCAGGCTGCTTTAAGTATTTACCTGGTATTATTTTATTACTGTTTAAAGTTTTCCCTGCCCACGTGATGAATATTTACAAACATACTGGTAACAGTTCCTGATTTACAGAAACGTACTACTTTGTAAAACAATCCGACCCGGCGTCCTCTGCAGTCAAGGAACACCATTCCCTTCTTGCTTCTATCAACTATAAAGCAGGTATTGGCTGATACAAAGCACTCTGAATCATCTACTAAACTAAGTGAAACAATTGTGCAAGCAATACAAGAATGGAACCTTTCAATAAATGTAAATTCAAAATTAAAAGGATATTATTAAGGTCATTGAGCAGGAACACACCTTTGAAATCATCTTAATTGTTACCTTCCAGAGAGATATCTTTTGGGCGAATTTCTTAGCAATTTCAATAAACATTTGCACATTTACAGAAGCAATATCATTAATATACATTGCATTTTTTGATGATCTTGCAGCAAAATGAAAATCTATTTCTCTCATTTTATCCGTGCATATAAATCAAAGTTAGGTTAAATTATAAATCAGCGAGTTACACGAAGCAGTTGCTACCCACTGGAATGCATTTTGTTTGTTAAAAAACAAATGGTCCAAATTGAAGAAACGTATTGTCCGAAAGAAGTTTTATAGCATCATCAAAATTTCAATGGTGTAAGATTTAATGATACTCTTTGAATATTTGTTATGCGGTCAATATGCTTTCTTTATGCATTAATTAATATTTATGTATGGTTTATCATTATGTTTTAACAGTTTACTGATCAAATCTGAAAGAAAACTATTGACTTCATCTATGGGTACATTTTTGTACAGTATAGAAAAATCAGAACATTTGATACTTTTTGCTCTTAAATGTTTGATTTTAGACACAAACTCGGAAGAATTGTGGATACCCGCAAACCAATATATTTCACAGCTTCTAGAAATTGATTACAGCATTTACGGAAATGATTCTCAATTACAGTCAAACACAGCGTTACTTCCTTTCACTGTGGTCTTGTAGAACATCGTGAAACTCCAGCTATGAGTATTGATTTGAAGGGGTTTTATGTAATTTGTGTATCCAGAGCAAGAGCGGAACAGAGGAGTCCCTTTTAGAAATTCTTATATAGAAATTTGTTTTCATCTCATCCTAATGTGTATTTGTAATGGATTTTTTGTGTAATTCATATACGTCATTTCCCATTGTGTCCGAAATACTGTTTATGACAGTTTCATTTTTCAAAACTTCCTTGTATTATTTTTTGCATGTGATCCCAATAGTGTTACCTGCTTTATCAATGTCAGTGATTACAAATCTTCCTAGTGGTTCCTTGTCTGCTTTTAAAACCTGCAACGGCTTTAAATTTACCATACTGAAATTCTTACTGCTGGATTTGGAATGATAAATTCATTTTCTAAAGACTCTTTTCAAGTGCGCTAGCCATCCTTCAAATGTCTGAAATTATCTGTTTTCTTGCTTTGCCCATTTTATACAGTAGCATTACAGGTATCATGAAAAATACTGTCAATGCTCAATTTAGGACATATCCGCATTTTGTACCTGTGTCATCAATTCTTTTGTGACTCAATTTTGTATTTTATCCAACTTACCTGTAAAGACATGTTTCTGGTATGTATCAACAAAATTGAAGCATGTATTGTTAGACATAGAGTCACAATTGTGATTAGCTGCGATATCATCAAGAGAAAATGAAGCCGGGAATTTCTTGTTACTCATGATAATATTTCCAATATTATTGTCATATTTCAAGGAAATAATGGAGGGGATCCTTAATTTTGTATTCCTTGGGAATCATTACGTAATGAACAAATTTTAATTTGAAAAAGTACTGAATGTTCAGCGATTCAATTTTTTTTGTTTGAAAGCAATACTACAAAACATTTGATCCCGTTGCTCTTTTGAAAATCCTGTTTCCGAATAGTTTTCTTATAAGCACATGCAAGTTATAAAAAAAGTGTAAAAGTGTGTTCGGAATATTTATGACCCAAGTGTTCATTGATTCTTGTTCTACCTCGAAATGATAGTGTTTTAAGAGCTAAATGTAATTGATTAATGCCACTAGAGAAAGCCTGTAGTATATTTTGAACGAGGTCTGTAGTATCCGTGTTCCTAAATTTCCTGTATGTAGGGGATTTTCATTGTCAAAGACTTCCTTTTCTTCTATGAATACCGGCCTGATTACCATAAAAATATATGACCTTCATAAAGAGTTGCCAAGTCCAACTTCCTTACATCAACGAAACCTTAACTTCTGTCATTGAGTCCATAGGAAAAAGCTGTATTAAGTGTTTTGATCCAAAAATATTCCATTCGCAATAATTTCCTTGTGTTAACGTAACTTTCTTGGCTAGCACATTTGGGTATATGCAATCAATAATTGGTATCAGGCAATCTAAATGTTAATGTTCCTTGAAGTTGAAATGGTTAACAAAAGTTTATTCAATTTGTGATTTTTAATTGTTGTTTTTTATCCACTAAATCTCTTTTTAAGTGATTCACATTTTAGGCCCACATATTTTGATGTACACTTGTTGCAGGGTTTCCGTTAAGTTATTTGGGGAGACTCACAAGATAACACCAAACTTTCCAAGCATGACTTTTCTCAATTTGCATTATTTGTTATTGACACTAATGTGAAATTCTTTGTTTTTGATGAAATTTGATTTGCAGGATACAAAGTCACAATTTTCGTCAACATTTATTCCAAAAAAAGCGCTGAAGGCTGACGCTGACCCGTTTTTATTGCTGTATTCAATGCTTTTGATTTGTCATTGGGGTTCGGAAGTGATTTAGAAAGCCCATCTTGCATTTATCTATATTCATGTCCTCAAAATTATCCTAACTCGTCATTAATAAGTCCATCAAGCAACAAAATTAGCAACAATAAAAAAAACTAAAACAAGTCTCAAATAGGTGCCAGACTCAAAATATTTTCTGGAATCACAGTATGCTTCTAAAATATGAAATCGGACCAGCTTGTGAAGACATATCTACCAAGCATCAATGGCTCATAGCTAACAAAATTGTGTTTGTGTCTCTTCGTCCAGAACAACTTCCTGGTAGCAATTACCATATTCAGTAGTCGTACCTCTCTACACTCCAAAGACTAACCTGTCACTGTCTTACCTGTATACACATGGAAGTACTATTGCTACGCTTTTCTGTGGAATTTTAACATAGGATATGTTTTGAGCTTATAGTGAGAAAGCTTTCTGTTATTTTGTGAACGTAACCAATTTTATCTGGCGACGTTTCACTAGTTAATAGGTATATGAGATATGTTTCCTGTTTCTTATCTGTACCTGATATACAGAACATAGTTAATGGAGCTGCAACACGCTCGCCTTTCACCTCTGAGGCCCGGGTTTGATTCATGGCCGGGTAAGAAATTGGAAAGAGTTCCTACACTCTGACTGCACATGGTTGTTTTCTCCTAGCCCTTCGGTTTTCTCCACCAAACAAGTAGGTAGGAAAGTATACACCACCACTTTTGCCATGGGGAGTGATTAATATAAACTTGGCCTGTTTTACAATCCATGTAAAAGTTACGGGTCTTAAGTTTTTTGTACCTGATGTAAAACATCACGTCTAGCTATATGTATGTATGTATGTATGTATGTATGTATGTATGTATGTATGTATGTATGTATGTATGTATGTATGTGTATGTATGTATGTATGTATGTATGTATGTATGTAGGTAGGTAGGTAGGTAGGTAGGTAGGTAGGTAGATCGGTATTGAAGGAATGTATGTATGTATGTATGTATGTATGTATGCATGTATGTATATATATATGAATATATATATATGTATATATATATATATATATATATATATATATATATATATATATATATATATATATATATATATATATATATATATATATATATATGAATATATAAAATCTATACCCATAAATAAATTGCTGGTAGTGCAACAGTTATTCCAGAGAGCCACATTATTCCGATTAGCAATAACATTCGAGTCCGAGGATTCTATTTCAAAGCCCTTACTGCATGACATACGACCGTGTATCTATGAAAATTAAAAAAAGAATAAAAACTTGTGCTGATTATTACGTGGAACCCAACTTATATTAGTTTCAGATGTTGGATACACCAGCGGCCGTAAACGCACTTTTGACAGCTGGAATCACGATATGCAAAGCGATCATGGAGGCAATGAAATAGTTGATTAGGTATTTATCAGTCCACTTTCTGAGCAGTTCTGATCTACCCTATGCTCAATTGAGAATGGACCCGTTAGATCCATGTGCTAATACATAAGCGGCCCGCTACTTTTGTTAGAAATAGTAATAATAGTAATAACATGAATTTGTCGGGTGTAACACTTTTTCATTTGCCCCTCATTAATGATTAGCAGCCCTTCACTGTTACAGTACAGCTCTCGCCACATGGATCAATTTGCTAGCCTGTTGAGCACCCTCGCGCAAACAGAAAAAGAGCTAGCCTTGTGTAGCATGCTCAAATCAGATGCTCGCACCATACGCATGCGTGCTCGTCCCTCTTCGAATAAGGCAAGCAATGTGTGTAGCTACCTGCCAACGGACAAGCATTGTGCGAATTGCAAGCAAGCATCGTGCGAGTGTCGACCGCATCGTGGACATGCTCTGTGCGTAATACTTGTAGTCATCCGGCACCTTTCATTGAAGTGGGTTGTCCTTCATGGCTCGCATTTTATTTATACATAAACGATAAAAATAAAATCCTGTCAGAAATAGAAAAGCACTTGAAAAATCTTAAGTTCGATCCTTTAATGTGTTTAAATTTACGTACACTTATAATATAAGTGTGCATGTCTTACACGTAAGGCAAAAGTGTGACTGTCGTCAGTTAATTTCCCGGCAATATATTTCCAAGATTTACGGCTTGTCGTCATGTTTACCACCAAAGACAAGATGGTGCATGTCAGTGAGGACATGAAATGGAAAATTGTTTGAGAAAATCAGGATGGCACAGTTTTAGTCAATTCAGAAAGATACTGATTCAACGGGGGAAAGGTTCTCTCCTGTTCCTCCACAATGTGATGTTTTTTGTAGGTTGAGGTCAACATGTCAACTGTTATTGGTTCAGAGTAACCACGTGCCATAAGGGTTCTCCTCATAACAAGAATGACTGACAGGCAATGCTAGCATTGCGCACACGATTTGAAAAGTTGATTCAACATCGCCAGACAGGCAATGCTAGCATTGCGCACACGATTTCAAAAGTTGATTCAACATCGCCAGACAGGCATTGAGCATCGTGGGATACGCATTTTGTGACACGCCAGTCGCCAGATGCGAGAAAAAATGAGCACTAAAACGCATGCTTGAAAAGGCATGCGCACTTTGAACACGCGGGTAGCAAGCATATCTCGCTGGCGGCATGCAAAATGCGTGACGCAGTGCTCAAGCATGCGTAAAACTGTGCGAGTTTGGGTGGTCCATGATGACAGAGCTGTACTGTATTAGCACCCTCCCTTCGCTCGGGCGCTGACAGGATTGGACTGCTTATCATTGATGTCGGGTCAGCAAAAAAGTGTAAGGCCCTCCAAAATCATGCTATTATTATAATATATAACTATTAAACTTGATGCGAAAAGAGTTCACAACTGTATTACTCACAAGACCAAAATGAATAAGTGTAGATTTGTCAATTATGTTCGTGTGCATTAGAACTGCCTCTTACCTTTCTACACTAATGACAACCATTCCAGACATAGAAGAACCAAATGCCATATACTGCACAAAATGCCAAAGCTTGCAGGCAACGTTAGACAAATTGATAGTATCTTGAAAATAATGCTCAATAACCTGCAGCACAAGTGATATGGTTCAGTAATTTGTACTTTAAGGTTGCATCAAATTCGATTCACTCATTTCGCTTGATGTATATGTGACATTTTTCTGTAAACTATGTTTCTATTCTTTTCACATAATAGGTAGAAAGTAAGACAGTTGCCTTAAATTTGCCATAGGCGCACTGCCAAATGTTCGGCTAAATATCTTCCATCCGTTAAAAGCATTTTTGAACTTACATTCATAGCCATATATAAGCATCATCATAACCATTGGAATTCAAATAAAACGTAACGGTTATCAGAACCATATGTAACGCTTTAAATGGAAGTAGGTTTACGTAGGACACACACACACACACACACACACACGCACACGCACATAAAACACACACACACATATATATATGTATATATATATATATATATATATATATATATATATATATATATATATATATATATATATATATATATATATATATATATATATATATATTGCACAGACAAGGGATAGGCGTAAAAATTATTGCATTGTGTGTGTGTGCGTAAACACATGCACATTGTACCAAATTAGTAGTAGACTCACTGACAGCCGACCCCATATTTAAATCCGTCGGTCTACATTGAATTGAAACGACATAGAGAATCTGGCTATCAAGTTCATTTGAACTGATATTTTAAATTTCAAACATGCCTACACCAAACGTAAAGGAACAAATAGCTTGTGTGAAATTATGATGTAGGTGCCCACAGTTAGACCATAGAGGTAGCATAGGTATTACAAGTTTTTACTTTAGAACGGTTAGATTTATTGTGGGGAAAAATCGTGTTTTGCTAAAACAACACACCCGATGTGCATATGTATTCTAAGTTGTTTACTTTGCCTTTATCGGTACCATAATGAAAATGTTAATATCCTTGCGCATGGCTACCAATCGTGACACAAAGCTTCAGAAAACCTTTTTGAGTCTTTAACCAAGGAAATATCAAGGTTTTTACAGTTAAACAGGTTGAAATGAGTCTGATTTGCCACTGCTTTTGTGCCCCGCATCCAGCTTTTCACCAACGACATACTATCGACATTTTTTTTTGGGGGGGGGGGGGGGGCTCCTGGCCAAAAGTGACGATGTGGGTGATCTCCTTGCTCCTACTGTTCCATGCAACTAATCCCAGTTAATTATTCAAATGGGTCATGTGACGATCTGACTACAACAATGAATAGAAGATGTCGACTGTTTTCTATGTGTACAAAACTTGCGTCGATAGAAAACTAATTTGGCAAAGAGAATGCATATCAACAAAATGTGGCTTTCAAAAGAGTTAGTATCATGGATTGAAGGGAAATGCTTGCAGTATAATATATTATTTTACAAAATGTACTAGTTATATTTAAGATATGACCAGCATGGATGAGAATAAGGTGATTTGTAACGCTTGGGGTATCTTTTGGTATCAACCTAAGCACAACTTCCGTTTTACAGATGATACATTCCCTTGGTACTTCTTCCTTGATATCCAAGGAAAGCCAACACGTGCAATTGCTAGTACCAACTACTTGCAACTAAGTAAACTGACCAGGTGTGAAATCTTGCTGCACATTGTACAGTTTACAAAAAATCAATTCAGTGAAGACTCTGATCTGAAACTTTTGACTGACTGCTACTAGTTTCTGTATTTTATTTATGAATTATGGGATTAGATTAATTTGCGTTATAATTCACTTTTAATGTGAAGTTTCTCTCATAATGATACAAAGCCTGATTTCTTTTCATATTTTCTTCTGTTCAGATATATTTGTAAAAAAAGACGCAAATGTCATTATCATTTAAACTGCCATAGTTTACACCAGGTAAAACAAAATGAACATCTTAAGTAACAAAATATCAAAAGGTTTAACAATCAAATTTTCAGTGTGTTAGAGCTGCATTTAAAGGAAGAGACTGTCATTAGCCAAGTGTCATTATCAGATAGGTTCTCGGAATCTTGTTGGTGACCCCTTATTGAATATTGTTTTTGTATTCCCACTATATAATTGTTCAAATGCAATCTTTCCCCACTACCATCAAACGAATACCCCTAAATGGACTATTTGGAATGCTTAATTTACAAAGTTCCGGGGGTAGTGGTGCATATACCCCCCCCCCCTTCCCAGCGCTTCTTGCCCTCTGGCTCTTATCTAAGTCAGCCTGTGAACAATAACTATTGGATGAGGCTGTCGAAATTTGAATTATCATAGACCCATTGTCTATGACTATTTACCAGCTAATATCTTACGTTGCATACAGTTGTACATATCTACACATGCATGTACAAAATTCGGATCATACAAGGACGGTAATTACCTTCTCAGGAAAGGCAATTAAGAGCACAACAAAATCTGTCAATGTCAGATTCACCAGTAGAATGTTTGTTGGGGTCCGCATGTCCTTGTCACCGAGTACAGTTATGACAACCAGACTATTTCCTACAACATAGAACAGGCTTGTCAATTCAAGTAAAATGATACAATGTGGAGGTTTTTTTTCGCATGGTAGAAATGTTATGATACCATTCATTTTCTTAGAAAAGTAAAGATTGCATGGCGTTCAATGATAATAATAATAAAATTTTGTGAAGGCCTCTGGTGGCCTGTCACAGCCGTGCAAACAGATAACCTATTCGAGGTGCAAATACAAAAGCAGATAAAGTGGGAAAGTCATGATATGCCGCCATAGTTTTTCGAGGCTACAACATAGGCATAACATGTTCACCATACTGCGTCACAGCAGTGGCAGGCCCAGAAACACGCTGACTTTTCCCGTAATTATAACTTCCTTAAAATTCCTGTGGCTTCAACACCTAAGGCATCCTTAGTGTTCTCTCCCTGCTCATACGCAGACAGAACCAAGTGAGCCCTCATAAGAGATACCACCTCTTGATTCTGTCAAAGGCTTCCAGCCTATGTACAAGTTCACCAAAGTTCTTGCAGTCTTGTAAACTTATTCCTCTTCGTCACTCTTCAGTGTATTCCAGTTTAGTTTGAACGATTCTTTAAGCTGCTGAAAAATCCCCTTCCAACATAGATACCATTCTACACATTCGTCAGTCCCCTCTGGATTCTGATGTTTGTGTTCCTCAAAATGCCATTTTGAGCGAGCATTTCTAAATTATCTCCATTGAACTCTCACCTTGGCAACATACTACTGCATGATTTTATTCAGGTGACCAAGTCTTACATTTTCTCAGACTATCTGCCATTCACTAAGGTCCTGTTCTTCCTAGATTGATAGTATATAAAACTGAACATACATTTACCACCTGGCCTTTATCTTAATTGCCGAGGTGTCCACACTAAATTACCCCTGCAAGTTTTATTAAATTTTTCTAACCTTCTGGCAGTAGAAATCAATAAATGTTATATTTGGTGTTTGCATGTGGTTTTCTTCAAAGCGTTTCAACTTAACTTACCGAGTTCTAAACTGCCGCTGTTCTTATATTCCCCATAATTTTGAGCATATTCTGACTTTATATCAGTCATAAGCCCAGTATGTACTGCTCAATATAGTCATGAGACTTTCGGGTGACCTACTCTTAGTCCTTCTCCCAGCACTTCAACTGCTCATTTTAATGTAATTTTGAAGTGCAATACCTTTTAGCGTTTGATCAACGTGACTTAGAAAAAGCTGAGCATTACCAGTACCTTGAGAAATCCATGTAAAATAGAAACCTAGTTTATGTACCAACATTTGAATAGTGTAACTCATGTTACTCCTCCAGCTGTGCAAGTTTCTTATAATACTGTCTTGGATACCTACTGATATCCATCTGCAACAATTTAATCCGACAGTTTATACTACGTATCATATTATGTATAGACAGTGGGTCTCTACCATATTCACCCAAGACTGCTATATGTTTGGCTGACATAGGTAATTCTGTATTAACATTTACGAAAATTGAGAAGTTGCAACTAAAGTTTTGCAAAGTTTGAGTTGCACCTTTCAGTTTTCTCACAATAAGCTATTCACCACACGTCCACCAACTTTCAACATTTTAATGACGGGTGTGGAGATGCACTCAAAATGGTGAAAACATAAAAATCAATTAAAAATAGAAAAACTTTAGCTTCACACTGGGAACAAATTAAAGTCAACGGGTCCCCAGAAATGTCTCTGTATCATTTTAAAACACTTGTCCAAGCTGCTTCAGAGACGCTGACTTTTAAAAATGTGAAAATGTGAGAGAAAAAAACATAAAAGGCATGAAAAGTAAAAAAAAAAAATCTGGAGGATGACAACTTCAACAAACTGAACACATAAGCAGAGTACATATTCACCAACTGTAAAGTAAATCCACGAGGGATTTTTACATTTCTACATTCACAGTGCCACATTAAGGGATCCTGCTTCCGACTTCTTGGCATACAATCTTCAACATTAGAATATAGAAAATCGTTTCTTACTTGCGACATGGATTGTTTATACACAGGTCCTGCTTGCGCTTGTCAACAGTGGCCAGCGCAAGCCCTGGTCTTGGACAGTGCAGAATTTTGTCATTAAAAAAAAAAAACATTGCCAATAATGCGACAAAGTACTTCCAAACACGCAAATATATTCAGCAAAATCCTTGAAAGCAATCATCATCAAATACTACTTGTGTAGTTGTTTTCAGGCTAACTCACTTCGGTTAGCTTTATTTAAAGGTAAAAGTCATGCGTAGCACCTTTTTTGAATGAACAGAACCCTTCCACACACAGCTTGAGCAAAGACAAAGGTAGTGTCTGTTGAGTGCACCTTGATCATTTACATTAAAGGGGGCAAAAAAGGAGACAAACATTCAACACGGGAATTTTGGCGCTAGAAATTTCCAATATGCCGACTTGACAAGAGATTTATCCGAAATACAAGAATTGCTCTAAAGCTTGATACATATAAATTGCAATAATGCATCAGCCCATTATAGAATTGGTACCATACTACCGATGCTGCGCAGCATTCCACGCCCACCCTTTACCATTGGCTGCATCATGTATGCACACAGTCTAGTCTATCTGGGATTGCATATATATTATTATGTGTCTGCAAGGAACAAAACTTTTCTATGCCAATACCCAGCACGTGGCATGAACAATTTTGAATGGAGGCCTTGGATCAAAGCATCAGATGTACGTTTCTAACTATTTTTTGATGGCACAGAGTGACTGATTTGACAATGTTATTACCACATATAAGCTGAAAAATAAATTGCAAGTACCAATATACTCGTGCCACACAAATGTGCGTCAGTATTTCTGAAATGGCAACATAATTAAAACAAATATTGGATCTGAACCGTTCGTCTGCTTATGAAGCCAACATATATATCATCTTATATAGTGAGCTTTTGACTGCTTATTCTCGGATGAACTACTGTCGGCATACGTAGATTCACTATATAAATTCCACTGAATAACAAGTCGGCTAAGATAAACTTGCATTGGTCTGGTATGATAACTATGTGCAGTCGAAATATTGCTGCATTCGCGAGCCCAACAGGAACTGGCTACCTCAACCAAAAAGGAACATGCAAAATATAAATTGGAACTGAACTATCAAAAAATTACAATTCCTTGCCCATATAAAACTAGGGGTTACCACCGGTATTGTTATTCAATGTACAAATAAATCATTACGCCTTTTGCTGAAGGTCTTTTATCCTACCCATTGCAGTTCCTTATTTGATCGATCTAAGACTAAACATCATGTAGGGCCGGATAAAAACGTGACTAGATAGTTCAACGGCAATTCATAGCCATTTTGTGCCTCGAGTTTTCAGAGTTTTACTTTCAGACTTTCAAAACTATGGGGGTTTTTTGGGGGGGTGGGGGTGGGGGTGTTTGATTTTTTGTTTTGTTTTGTTTTGTTTTGTTTTGTTTTTGTTTGTGTACGATTTATATTGGTATTTTGCCAAAGAAAATATGATACAAACATTACCTTTTGGTTTTATTGCCAGAAAAGCTTAGATAAAAAATAAGAAAATTGCGACTAACCTAGGATTTTCGTATATAGCGAAATTGAAAGAAACTGGACTAGCAATTTGAAAAAACAAAAACAAAAACAAAGAACTGAAACAGAATACAGTAAACAGATTTTCCTCACCTTCCCATTCGTTCCTCAAAGACAGTCTTATGATTCATATTATTCTATGCAATGCACATAATACACGTCCACATATACATATGAGGTATTGCCCCTATTGAACATTTACTTAAAAATGTCGGCAGAGAGTAAATTTAATTTAATTAAACCAATCAAGCATGCATGACCAGGCAAATGATACTAAGAGGCTTACTTACCTAAAATACCGAACATAGTAAGAATGAACCAAAATGACAAAGTTATTGGAAATGCAATCTTATGAATCTCTCTGACAGAAAATTTGGAGCGAAATGCATTGTTGTATGCGTGATCAACGACTGACCTCCGGTATGTTTTGCAAACTGTATCCTTTGATATTCGTTTAACTCCCAGGAATTCTGCAGATATTTCAATAAGCTTGAAGCAATATTCCACTGTGTCATTACCACTTGCATCAAGCAGCATTTTACCGAGGGTAAAATTGTCATTTACTACCCACCAACTGCCCATGTATAACGAAAGGTACTTGATTTCATGAAAGCCAACCACTAGCCTGTCCATGTCAGGATTATAGAACTTTACTTTGGTTTTGTTGTTAGTTGCTTTCTCTGACGTAGGTGTAGATGAAGACATGACTTGACCCAAGGTGTGTGTGCTATTTAGACTTGTGACTTGAAGTTCAGCAAATGTATTCAATTGTAAATACTGTAGTGTCGATATGCTCACTCCTAAACAAAATATAGCAGTTCAGGTAATATGCAGCTACTAAGGAAAATATAGGCCACTTATCAATTTCCCTCATCAGACAATTATCATATATTATTATCATATTAGCTTTGGTTAAACCCTGCCTTAACCATTGACCATTATACAAGTCAAACTTTCTACCAAAAATATATCTTGATTTTACTAACACGGTAAAGGGTTGTTCAACTGTTGCATTGTCGCCAAAATGTGGCAAAGATCTCAAAATCAGCATCAAAGCTTTAATTTTATGGAACATTAAGTTCTCTTCATATATATTCAATCCTTTGATGAGTGTAAGGTTTAAAGTGTAAAAAGTGGTACAAATATATTTTTGTTCATGAAATAACCCACCGGAACTCTAATAATTACGCGACGTATGCGGTCTGTTTAAATGTGGCTCATAACTTGATAATACAAGACAATGTATAGAAACCTTTACAGTTACTACAATCCTACGTCATTACATGTAGTATTATTGTTTGTGGCACCCATTTTAGTCCAGGTTTGAAAAGAAGTGGCTGTAAATGAACCCAAGGGTGTGCAAATATCTTTGTGCAATAACCGTTTCATTTTATTTATTCACAGCTCCCGATGATGAGAGGACTAAACACCAGCCACAGATACAGTTCATCCATTACCACATAATGCACACAGAATAAAATTGAAATATATCTAGCTGTGTCACCAACTTGAGCAAATATCTGTACTGATTTGCTGGAATGTGCAAGCACTACCCATCCGGTTATATTAGTACAAATGTGATAGTCACCAAGTGTCATGCGTTTTCATGAATGACAAATAATAGAGATGCAGGTTGGTATGTTTTGCTTGATTTAATTCTAACATACAACTTCATACACCAAAAATGCACAAGTGGACCAAAATTGTTGCCAGAATAGCTCATTAGTGACAATCAATCAAGCTTCACTGTCCTTTACAACACTGCTGTTGCATTTTTTTTCATGCGGTTTCATGTATCTACATTTGAACGATTACTGAAAGAAAACACAAGAAATGATTGCCAGCATATCAAGCCCAGGCTACACATTCCCAGGATCCCGCGTTGTCAATGAATAGTCTCACACCCAATGCCAAGAATTCATTTGCCATTCAGTCATGCTAAAAGACAAGTAGGCCTATTTGTCCAATTTAGATTAATTCCTGTTATTGTTTTGTTATCCTGAATTTGGACACTAAAGTCAGTTGGTTTTGTTACCTATATACCTGAAGCATGGCAAAACCGCAAAAAGGACAGAAACTGTCCTGTGCTCAGCTGACCTCTCTTGCAGACTCTGAAGAGGCGCCTGGAACTTCAAAATGACATCAAGAACACCTTTGTTTCAGACCATAATCACTGTTGTTAACATGAATATATACTCGAACCGATTTTCCCGAAGTTAGGTAGCCAATATAAAACAAACAGAAAATAACAGCATCTAGTGAGCAAATGATGGTGCCAATCATGATCGCATACATTACCAAAAAGTGTAAGATGTATCCATTAAACGAGTTGGGAGAAACAGTGAAGAGCAGGGAAAACGCACAAAAAATCCCCAAAACATGAAAAGATCGCAACACCAGCTGTTGAACAAACTAAGGTCAAGAAATCCTCAAAGGACCCTATGCAATTTCAAAATTATTAGTTTGGTGCTTTTGGAGATTTAAATCTGATGTAAATGGAAAAAAATGAACAGGAAAATCCGTTTAAAAAAATTTGAAAATTATTTGAGCATGACAAATGAACAAAATGCACAAAGGAAACAGCCCAGGAAAAATTAATTGAATTTGGTTGGCAGTTTTGGAGTGAAATGGGTTTTTAATTCGATTGCAATACCAATTGATTTGCTGGTAATCAATAGATATGTATCTATTAAACCACAAGTGCAAGAATTTCAAAAGAATCGTTACAGCTCAGGGATCTAGAGGATCTTCACGCAGGAAACACATTTGTTTAACCCTCCAACAAGCTATATTTCCACCACAGGGTACAGTTCCGAAAAAATCTGAGTGACGGTTTTGGAGAAAAATTAAAAAACAAACAAAAACAAGTTTATTCAAAGATAGGAAACATGATCACAATGACAGACTTGTGCTCAGCCAACCTTAGATGTGCAGATTGGAATTGTATTTCAAATGATATAATGGTCACCTTTCTCATCATCATCATCATCATCATCATCATCATCATCATCATCATCATCATCATCATCAACATCATCATTATCATCACTATTTGTTACATATGAAAGCCTTCACTGACACAATTGTGGAGTAATCATTTCCAGAAAGAAAAAAGTAACAGGGCCCTCTCGTACAAAAATATAAGCTGGTTTGTCAGTTTTTTTTCAAAGTCACTCGAGGTCAAAACTAACAACAGAAAGACAGTTCATAAGGTTTTTTCCTTTGAGTGTTTAATAGTAGTTATTCTCCCGGGAACCACTGTTACCAGAATTAAAACTAGTTTGTCAGTTTGACCTTACAATCATATAAATATACGAATGTGGGCTCTGACCAATAAATGAAGGCCAGTCCTTAAAAAATTCAAGCAGGATTGCCCCAAAACAAACTTTCTTCTAAATCATGCTTCCTTCCCCCTGACCTAGGACTGACAATTGTCCGGATCTTTGCCCCATCCTAGCGACCTTAAACAAAAGGGATGTATTTGTCATACTCAAGGAAATTATCCAGCGGCTGAACCTCCATTCAACGATAATGATAATGGTAAATGAAACAAATCTGAAATGAAATGTGACAAGGATCCTGTGTCTTGCATGGTATGAAATCTATTTAAAATTAAATTAGATTATAACGAACTTGTGTCATGGACTATTTATACAGAGGTCCTAGCTTGTGCTTATCGAAAGTCACCAACAGAGGCTATTTTCAGCCTTGGTCAGGCAGACTTGTGTAGAGCATAGACGTTGCCATCATTCAAAAATCACCCTTTGTATGTGTATGCTTTGAGTATGTAAAAAGCTGTAAAAAGTACAAGAATTGGTGAAAATGTGTAAAGATGTACTCACGACATGATGCATTTCGTGACATGGTGCAACTTAGAAGAGGACTTCAAACTGAGAGAGCCATAGTTTCAGGCAACAAAACCACGACAGCTGCCCTATCCTAATGTGGCTGCTCACTTTGGACAATGAAGGGTGTCATACTCACACTGAGTAGTGGTACTGTGTCATAAATATGATGACCCACCAGACGGAAGAGCAAAGCAACACAAAAATGGAATAATATAGTCCTCTATGTGTGCTGTAATGGAGCTCTTATTCATGTAGTTAAGATACTTAATTTTATGTTCTGACCACCTGAAATCACTTTAGGAATTTGACTTTGTATGTGGCCCTATATAGGGCACTGTATACAATAAATTGAACTCTTGTGTCGTGTTTCCTTATTTTTCTATGTCGAACAATCATAAATTCAGAGTTGGTAAAAAACGTGAATATAATAAGGTAAAATAGTCGCCAAACTTTTGAAACGCACTGTAATTAAGACATAATGATTGTGTAGTTGCTTTCAAACTAAATCACTTTGATTGGCTATATTTAAGGGTACATACAATGTGTGTGTGGGGGGGGGGGGGTGCGGGGCATTTCTCTTCACTCAACGGCCCTAATGTGGTACAGACACCACTGGGCAAAAGACAAACATAGTGGCTAACGATGTTTTCCAACCGATTGCACTCCACGGCAGGGAAAAAAGCTATGTGCATTTCCAATATGGCAGCTCAATTAAACATTTTTCTGACTATCAAATTCAAATTTGCCTACCCATTTAAATGTACGAATTGCATCAAACTGTGGTGCAGGCGTATGAAATAAAATTTTAGGTTAACCATAATGGAATTGGTGCCATACTATCGATGCTTACTTAGCTTCTTATCCAAGACTAAACGTGGGTTATACCACTTGTACACACAGTACCAGTCAGTCTGGGACTGCAGATTCCATTATGTGTCCACAGTTTTTATTACAAATTTATCGAATATACTAACACCCATGAAGCATCAAAATAAAACCGTTGCCATTCATGGAACAGATCAATATCTGAACGTCCATAAAAGAGGGTCTGTTAACAGTTTCACAAAACTGAAACAAAAAATCATAACAAAACTCGAAACACCCCTGGAGCACAACTATTTATATTAACATGGTAAAAACCCATTCAATGTATATCCTCATTAAATTTTAAATGAAACTGGTGAACGGTTTCTCAGAAGTAAAAGATGTGGTTCTTTGATGGACTGACACTGACGCCGCCACGGCTGTCAAGAACGACAAGGGCGTAGGTAATTAGAAAAGCTCAACTGACTGACTAGTTGACTGAATAGTCAGCTGAGGTAACAAGAGGTAGTGTTAGTGACTGTTATAAACATGGATTCAAAATGCTTAATGCCACCTTTTAACTTGCAAAATCAAATAGGTTCTATGAACACTTTACACAGGCAAAACTACATTATTTTATGTGTTTTCCCCTGGAGATGAGGGGTGATCATGTCCAAAGAAATGATGGATTATGTTTGGGTGATGACAGTGATCTATTCCTCATTTTTGTAACAATACATGTTTAAATGAAACAACCCGAAAGCTATTCTCCCTATAAGATTGAATTTAATGGATAAAAATTAAAGGCCCCTTGAGGATGTATGGTTCACTGAGACGGAGGTTCAAAGATTGCCCAACCATATGTCGAATGCTAAAGGAAGATACTACAAACTGTAGATATGAGGAACATTACTTAGCCAAGGATCCTGTATTTTGTACTGTGAACTATATACAGGGTTCCAGTGTTTGTATATTGATGATGCAAAATTGCCTTCTCAATTTCCCACAAAGTTCACATCTACTTTTTAGGCTGCCACTTGATTTATAATCTTGAAAATAATATTGGAAATATTTGGTTAATAGGCATATCTGGAAAACAAGTCTCGCTTCTTTCATAGTGTCATTTTAGAATGAAACTTCCTCTCTAGTGTAATTACGGGCGCATGGTTGCAGTTTGTGTGACAGGCATTTCTGATGACGCGCGGTAGACACCCAACTGATCCAGAGTATCTATTACTTGATGAGTACAGTCATTCATTTCAATCTTCAAGCATTTTTGTTATATATTTTAGAGGATTTCTTTGCAAAAAAAGACACACATCCTGCCACTCTTTATTCTTCAGATGTGTTTGAATGCGGCTTTCCAGCGGGGCCCTGGTTGATTGAAAAGAATTTCAAGTGACTGTTCTTTGCCAATGGGGCCTGATAGGAGACAAAGGAAGGGACTGCCAATTATATGAATAGCTGGCTTGCAGAGGTATATGAGAGACTTTCATGGACGGCGTTCAGAGTATTGAGCGAAGCCAACACGAAACCACACAGAACAACCTAGGCATACGTCTAATCTGCTAATCATTTCCCAAATTTAGTCTTTATATTGACACTTTAGAAAGTCGGTGGGTTGCACATGAAACTTTTTATGTTTAGCATATCATACACACATATCACAAAAAGGGACACTGTTGATCTCAGAATATCATATATCCTTCATCCAGCAGCAGCGGTATCTTCTATGTTTTTGACACATTCTTTTGTGATTTGGGGCGCTTATTAGATGAAATAAGTGTACGACATTGAGGGAAACAACTGTATCATTCACTGGTGCTTAATCACTATATTTTTTCTGAGATAACTATTGCTGGTGTTGTAATATTTTGCAGAGAGGCGTTATGTTTTTAAGTTTTCAATCTGTCCATATGTCCACACCAATAGTTTTTATGCTTCAGTTCCTAAAGGCCAAAGGCTATTGTGATAGCCTGTGGCCTCTTTGTGCCCATGTGCCCACCTGTCACTCAGTACATTCAAGTTTTTTTTGTGCCTGTGGAAATGTACTCATATTTTCGAAGAACTGCGACTTTAGCTCAATTGCAATTTCGTGTGTGCCATTATCTATCGAGAACCAGATACGTTAGTATAATATAACTGTTACAGTTGATCACCCTTGTTAGAGTATACTCCAAATTGGACAATGGCTTTAACACCAATTTCAAGATTAGTCCACCTATCCTCTTAATTTCTTAGGTGGCGTATATCCAAAACAAAACAAGCTTACAGCATTGAACTCTTATAGTTAGTTACTCGCATGCAAGTCTAGGTTGAGATTCAACAAGGATGACCCAGATCCATTGCAAAGTCATCAGGCTCAATTATTTCTGAATTTCGTGAGTGTAATACCGAATTACTTGACCTCATTCACCAAACTACATAGACCTCATTATAGTTATGTGTTAAGCACTTGCCATGTTCGTTTTTCACATTTGCTTTAACAATAAGAGTAAAAGTGCTTTATTCTGTAAAGTAATTGCAATACAACACAGTATATGGCATTAAAAATACACACTCATCACCCTTAGTTGTAATAACGATCTGTATGCTTTGAATTGTATGAAAGTATGAAACAACACGTTAATACAATTTCAGCCTGAGCAAATAGTAATATGAGACAATCACATGTCAATATCGCGATCCTTAATCCAACACAATATTAAAACCGTCAAAATCTTCCTAAACCCATCAACACAATACTAGTTTTAACAGCAAGACTTGAATGTCCACCCAGCAATACCATATTCATTAAATATCTGAAGATGGTACAATGTCATATTGACCACATGAAATACAACAATCCTGGGGAGACTGCGCCAGAAATCCACGCAAACTAGAAACATCATTATATCAATAAACGATTCCTTGATTACATCGGTGTCGGCTAGACCTGTTTTGACATTTCTAAAATCACCTGCAGCTTGTGATTTGAAGCAAGCAGTACCTTTCTACGGGCTAAAGGGACTAACATCACGTTGGATCTTTAAAACAACCTTGTACCTTAATAAGAGTTTTAGGAATGATTTTGGCCCCAAACTTCTGCTCTAGGATTTCATGTCCCAACTCCTTTTAATTTTATCTAGGCCGATTTCATCGGATCTGAAAAGCACACCAATTTATTGATATGTGCAGAACTGTCCGTGTGCAATTTGGAAACTTTTCTTTACTAGAAAGAGCCAATATCAGCTGGCACATGGGTTTGTTAAGCAAACACACTGCGCAGTAATATTGTCTCAGAAGCGCATTACAGTACAATGCCTTTTGCTCCATTATAAACAACGCGAGTTAGATTTCAGTTTGCCAGGTCCTGGTTTTAGTTGACATTGACCCTGGCCATTTATTAAGAATTGCTTGCACTTTCCAAACTTTGAATCTACTCGCTTATTCTAGCCTGTCAACACAGGCCTTTTGGTTTTGCGAGACTTTTTTTCTTTCATTCTTAATTTTTTCTTTCTAACTGTGTTGTTTGACCTCATATTTCCTTTATGTTTCTCTTACCTTCCTCCCGTCTTACCTCACTTCCTGTTTTTCTCTCCCATTGCTTCCTCGTTAATTATGCCCTTGTCAAAACATATCAACACACCAAACCTATTTATAGCCATATTCTTCAAGCAAGTGCCATTCTGCAAATACTTCCTTGCGCTAAAGCATTCACACGATTACGCTTCTCTTTCAAATTGTCGCTGATGATATTCTCCATATATTGAACAGAAAACAAAATAAGCATGTAAAACTATCTACATACGAACTTTTTCTATATTTCCTAAAACCATATCTTTCCACGGAATGGTGTGTATACATACATATATATATATATATAGAGGGAGAGAGAGAGAGAGAGAGAGAGACACACACACACAGACAGACAGACAGACAGACAGAGAGAGAGAGAGAGAGAGAAATAAAATGGCAGTTTTGTATGTATGTATGTTTGTGTCTCTCCGCCTGTATGTATGATAGATTCGCGCATATGTCCGTATGTTTGTACATATGTATATGCAGAAGAAACAAGAAATATGTTGAGAGGTACCGTTCTTTCAACTGGAATGGACATATGAGTAAAAAAATCGTTATACAGAGGCTTCTAATAAAGTCCGTACTTGTATCTGTGTGAAATAATGAGGAGTTATTTTGTATACAACCTAACCCTGTGAAAAGAAAGCAGTTTACAGGACTGATATACAAATTTTAAAGATAAGTCTGTGTCAATGACTATCATAATCTTTAGTTGATATATGTTCCACAGATTTTACACGAGTTCAATAATGAAATTATCCGGAATTCATTGCTTTACGTCACCTTGTGGTTATTTGGACACAATAGACATTAATACTTTGGATCTCTTGCGTTGACATGTGTAGTGTTCAAATTTTGTCTGACTGGTCCAGGGATGATTGGCACGTCAACGAAACTGCTAAGATATATCAGTATACCTGAAGGTACTTAATTGCCATTTAGCATCATTTTTTAAAATAAACACAGGGGTAAGAATACTTAGGTGCTCCGACACGTTTGTGCTCATGGCTCGCATGTGACAATAAAACTTTTTCACTGTATTGCTTCTATTGGTATTAATGTCAGGAGAAATCATTGCAAAAACAAGTTAGTGTCCTAAAGGTTATAAAATTACTACACTGGGTTTACTTTTTTCCAGATTGGTGATACCGAAAAATATAAACCATCAAAATTCAATTTCAGTCAAGCCAGGAAATTGTTTGTTCGGGTATATTTGTGCTAAAAGAATATGAAGCTGTGACTCGGTACCAAAATTTCATTTTTTGCTATGTCTCGGTGTGGGCACAGTTGTCTTTTCGAATAAAGATATATATTTTTTTTACGTTCTCAGCGGTCTCTCGCTTTAACAATTGGTCTACCATATAATGATGCCTTGAATGTCATGTAGACGTAGTGTTATAGTCTAAGATCGGCACTTTTTACTAGCATGTATTGTAACGTACGGTCTCCAAGCGACTCTAAAACATCATGGGAGAGGTATTTCCTTGTAGTTGTCTTTTTTACTTGTCTGTTGTTTTTCTTCTGGATATTCAAAAGGGGAAGAAACATGATGAAAATTTGCATTTTATCGGGCTCAGGTACAATTGTCTTTTTGGGAGGCAAATCTTTAATAAATCTTCTGTAAAGCAAGTCACCTGATTGCTTTGGCATCACACAAGAACACATGTACGGACTACTAGTTTCAAATTTGTTCACCAGGTGGCTTTGAATCTGCTTTTCTTTTTTTTTTTTTAATAATGTTTTGTGTGTTACTGTTATTTTCAACTTCTTTTCTAGAACTGCCACTCAAATTAAGATGAAACTGGTTGATATGTTCCTTGTGGAAGGTTCAAACAATATTGTTCACTAGAAGATAAAGCTCTGGACTTCTGATATGTTAAGATTCTTTTCGATTCGGCTACTTGTTGGTAAATGCACCTGTCTTAATGGTTGCTATATACGTCAATGTGCATTCTAATGTTAATTCGCATTTTTGACTTCTTCCCAACCGAATATGTCATTCAAATTGACTTTAAATTTGGTCGCAATGTACCTTGGGTGTGTTTCTAGCAGACATTGTTTTTTCAAATGGTCGTGCTCCATTTATTTCTGGATTATAAATATATATATGATTTTTGTTCTTTTTGGGTGTAAACCTTAAAAAATCTTCTCTGAAAACTCTCACCCGATTGCTTTAATATCACATAGGAACAGTCCAAATGACCTTTAGTACTGAATTTGTCTACCAGGTAGTGTTTCGATTTTTTTTTCTATTTTTCATATCTTTTGTGTGTGTGTGTGTGTGTGTGTGTTTGTGTTGTTGTTGCTTTACAACTTCTTCTCCAGAACCATTACTCAGATTAAGCTGATGCTTGGTGGATACGTTTATTTGTAAAAGGGTTAAACAATATTGTTCACTAGGTGGCAATTCTTTGAATTTCTGATTTTCACGATTTTTTTTTTTTCAATTCCAGTACATACCAGTAAATGCACCTTTCCAATTGATTTCTATGTCAGACAATAGACAAGCTAATGTTAATTCACAGTTTTGACTTCTCTGAAACCGTTAGTCAGATTAACTCCAAACTTTGTGGCAAGGTACCGTAGCTGGGTCTCTGGCAGATTTGTTCAAATGGACACCTTCCATTTTGGATTTTTACGAATTTCTTGGTGATTTTTGTTTTTTTGTTTCTTTTTTGTTGTTTCTGTTTGTTTTTTGTTTTGTTTTGTGTTTTTTTTAATTCACGTATCGTTATTTTTGTGGCAAACCTTGTAATGAATCTCCTAACATTAACGCAGACCACATTGCCCGTCTTTAATTTTAGGTCACAAATGTATGAGTTTTGCATTGTAATTTTGGGCAACACTTCCTTTAAATAACATAGTAAACCATGCTTTCCAACACTACCAAATCATACCAATTCGTCTTCCCTTGTTTTGTTTTGTTTGTTGTTTTTTTTTGGGGGGGGGGCTAACTTTGATTCTTGTTTTTGTATTTGTTTTTTTTTTCAGGAAAACTGTGTAAAAAAGTTAAGTTATGTTACCTGAAACAGGCCAGCATTTATGGTCTTGTATACTTGAAAAGCAAGTGGCTGCACATATAAGAAACTGAGTTATATGGAAAGTAAAAGCCGGTGTGCATTTTCCTCTTCAGTAAAACTACCAATCATCTCATATGTTATCATAATTTTAAAGCCTTGGAGTCATGCAAGGCTTCTTACTCTCCACATAATATGTGCATAAAGTGAGATTTCTACAACATTTTAGCGCATGGCAAAACAATAATGGCAAGATTATCATGTCACCTACATTTTTTCCACATTTTAATGATAGCTCTTACACATAAACACTTCTTGTACTAGTTCCTTTTATTATTTGTATATATCTCATGTTACATTTTGACATATGTTTCGTAACTTTAGTGTACATTATTGATAGTGGATTTGCAAAAATATTCATTAGATTTGCATTTGTCGACCTGTACCTTCAAATAACGGACAGTTTGCAGTATATGTCCATATAAATTTGTCAAGAATGAGGTACCTCTTCTAGTGATTGTATATGCTATAAAGATATGCATTAGAGAGGTAATGAAGCAATAACATTATTATTCTGTCAGTCTGATGAAGATAAAATGCGTTCATTCTTTATCCAAAGAAGGTAAATCAGTAGCAAAATTTTATGTGAAACTTGATATCTAAGAGACAGGATTTCCAAATGGTGTTCTATGAGATTTGATCGCTATTTGTTAAAGCCTTTATTTTATAGATATGCGAACATAACGTCTTACAAAGAGCTGGCTGCGTGCTCCTGACGTTCAACTGTGATACAACAATTTATTCAGGCAAACTGTACTGCTTGAGGACCCACTACCCTCCCAAAAATTTAGCATGTGCCAGATGTGGCATTAATTGCGTCAAGATCCCTCCAAAGTTCGTGTATGGTACGTCCACTTATGTGATCAATCTATGTATAACGGTAAAAAATGTGTACTCGCTGACCTGAAAATGAAGCAAGGTTGGATTACAGAGAGAAGAAAGGAAGATAAAAGTGCTGCTGCTGTTGCTGCTGCTGCTGCTGATGATGATGGTGATGGTGACGACGACGACGACGACGACGACGACGACGACGACGATGACATATTGAGCCCCCGGAGACGTTTAAAAGTACTTATTTGCACAAACCATCGAAAAAATCTCTCATGCAATGAAAAGACGCGATGTGTTCAAAAACGACCAACCCTAAAGATACAGCTTCCCTGTGCCCACGGCCCCATTCCTAATTAACCTAACGTTGTCCTTCGTATTGTTTTTAAAAGGCCTTCACGGGAAATGTGCAATGGTGGAGACTGTTGATTTATTAAATCTTGTATATCTTCAGAGCATGTACACTGTTCTGATGGCATATGATCTTGGCATATTAGGCCACCTTAAACATTCCGCATCTTGACCTTTAACCATCATGAATGCGTATTATGATAAAATAGAAATGAAAGAACTCATTTAATGGCTTTATGACCTTGTCGATCATGTTGCGTAGATAGAGTGTAAGCTACGATAATTTTGGTTTGAGAAGAGCTATTCCGATATATTATAATCACTAAATCAACAAGGAGCGGTACAAATTATTGAAAAAAAGGTATTTGATCACATTTAATAACCCAAAATAAATGAATACAAGCAGGAAGTTTATGCGATGTAATATCATCCCGAATACCATGGGTGACAACAGTGATATCCACCAAATATTGATGTTTAAGTCTATAACCATAAAAGTAAAGGTCAAGGTCACCAACCAATTATCTTGCACTTAAATAAATTCCGGATTTAAAAAAGCGCCCATGAGCTTTAGCTGCCTTTGAGGTTCCATTTAATTATTCTCGGATCAAACAGACAGCTAAATGATACTGATGCCATTTTTATTTGGGGTGGGGGTGGGGGTGGGGGTTGAGGGGAAGTAGGGGGAAGTGGAAATAAAGGAAATGTTCACCATCAGACAATTAGACATCAAGCTGTGTATAGCCCTACCTGGTGGATATATTCATTTTACATAGTGGTATTTTTTCAAACCAAATACATTTTTGGCAGTGGAATAACAAATCATAAAGTAGATAAAGTGAAAAATTATATATACATTAAACAGCTTCCACTAATAAATATATTTTGTGTTGCAGACATACCTATGATGCTTTTGCAAGCCGGGAACAATTTTTTACGTGGACATGTACCCACGTGTCCTTCACTTAAACGTTATTGCTTGAAACATCTCTGGCGGATGCACAAGATATGTTTCATATCATTTGGTTTTCATGATAAAACATTTTGTTGGTCAAAATTGATTGTGCTCTCAGAAAATAAACGTGTGGGTTTGAATCTGAATATCTCACAGTGCTATCTGATTCCACTGTGCAAGTGTTCTTGTCATATTGGTTGTTACTTATACCAAACTGGACTAACTGTATCACGCTTGAAAATCTGGGATTCATTTCAGTTTATACCATTTGAACAGTTTTAGATTATATCAGAACAAATGATCAAATGTACACAAACCTGACCCGAACAATTGCAGTACACTTGATACTTAGCAATTCAGTCCATTATCCTCACAATTACAAACATGGACGCTTACATTATGTTGCATTGAGAGACACACTGTAACTTAAAACAGCTTTTGAAGTCAGCAGAATATGGTACTGATACATGTACCATGACAACTTACAAAACTAAGCTCAACGCAGGTGCTTCAAAAGTCATAGACTTTTCGCCGTTTGATTTTCATTAAATAGTCCAGAAAACGTTACCCATATTCACACATTTATACCCAGTAGCAAGAGCAAAAAAAAAAAAAAAAAAAAAAAAACTTGGAGCAAGAGTCAGAGACTCATGTGTTTCCAAAACATCAAAATTCATCTTTTAATGTGAACAAATTAATTTTACTCCGGACTTCAGACCCACAGTCACCCATAACAGACAAGTGTATTTTACCTTACGATACCGGTGTGCAGCACTATGCAAGACATCGCATCCACACATTTCTCACCCTAACGGATTCTGTTTTTTTTTTTTTTTGTCTGCATGACATACACAGCACATCACGAACTGGCCACCATGATATTTTTCCAGGCGAGAAAGATGCCTATGTATCTTAGATGGAAATGCGATAGTTATTTATGCTAAATCTCTCACTGGTATCATGCTTTGTACTTAACACTCAAGTTGAATACTTGCATCTTTCTTTTTAGTTTCTATGCCTGTTATTTATACATTACCATGGTTTACTCACTATATTATATTCAATGCATGTGATATATGCAGCATCTACCAGACGTCATTATTCGGCCTCCCATGTACAGATGCTCCTTAAATACATCTGGGTTTTGAGCCACATGAGGGCGAACGTTGATGTCTCTTGGATGGAATTATGGAGTCTTCAACAAGACGTCTATTGGACGAAAGTGCCATAAAATATAACTTGCTTCCAGAAGGTATCTGTTACCAGACGATCTGGGTCCTATTTAAAACAAACGCTGAACCAATTTTAGCCTAGTATACCATAAAAACTCACACCAGCTATAACTCAAAATTTTACGGACAGGAAAATGAACATGATTATTGTGGGTAGATCTACTTGCATGTTGAAGTTTCTTGTCTACGATGATCGAAAAGCAAAAAAAAAAAAAAAAAAAAGAGAGAGAGAGAGAGAGAGAGAGAGAGAGAGATGCAATTTACTCTGGGCTGAGTGAACTGTGTTGTCAGTTTTTGACGCTGAAAGTTTATTGTGGGAAATTTTGTTCTTGGCAGCAATTATAATGTGGTAATGGTAATAAAACGCTGTAGTCATGCATATTGGTAATCTTTCTCAAGAAACTCCGTGGCATTGTCGTTTTCCCGCTATAGCCTTGTCTGTGTTCGGAGCCAATATGTTTCTGAAACTGTTCTGTCGACAAGACCTCAGTTTCGTGTCAGCTATTGTGCTGTCAAAACAAGCGAGCGTGCAGATTCAACTATCAAGAAAGTGTGCAAACTCAACGCACTAAGGATGATAGGCAGATTTTAGAACAACAGCGGATTTGAAACCTGAGGTCTGAATACAGATAGGTCCTTGCAAGCAAAAAGGCATTGCTTGCACTAATATACAGGAGACACACGTTTTGCAGGTCGCAGTACTACCTCTTGTTGTGAAGCAAAATTTGCCCAGACCTTTGCATGACAAACATGAAATCGCGAAGGTTTTGCAGGTTACGATGCAATACATATGCGCCAATGTGTATTCTGCAATGGCTTTTAATTGCTTATTGATAGATTGATGAATTTGGATGCCAACCTGCTTACGCTTGACCCTTCTGAAGCCTTTGGGAACATTTCAGTTAGAAGAAGCTTGTATGTATGTGGGTTGCATAACCATGATCGTGTATCTAGACAAGAAGTGAATAAAATAATGACGGACTGAAATATTGAAAAGCATGTATATCAAGTGTTGAATTGCTGCTTGTATCATATTCTCAATATCAAAGTGTTATAGGGATAGATTTTATACTCCTAATGCTGGATTATCAAGCATATGTCTACTATGCAAAAAAGGTTGGGAACGGAAAGTATTCCAGAAATGAAACACACACACACACTCATATATAAATATATATATATATATATATATATATATAAACGTGTGTATGTGCGCGTGAGTTTGCTCATGTTTTGTTGTTCGTTTGCATAGCCCTCAATATGGGGTTCCATACTGTGACCTATTAGAGCGATTTATAATTTTGAGCGCCAGATGTCAAGACTTTTGACCACTTCAAGGTGCGATACGTAAGTGGCAATATGCAACCGAAAGTATAAAGCCTTTAACATATTAACGTTCTACGCTTTTCTCAGATATGTTCCGCAAATAACAGATAAAACTTGCTGCACATCCTGTATGTGGTCATTACGGTTGTTGATTTTATAGAGGGCTAGAATCATTTCAAAATTCCTCCTCAGCCACCAAAATGTCTATAAACAAAATTTTGTTGTCTTATTCCGAAAATTGGATGCAAAGTCGACTCATAATAAAGAGATACATCGTGAGGTAAAATATATTTGATTGGGAACTGGCATTCAGGATTTTGTCAGACAATCAATACCCTCATTTAAGCACTGGTTGAGTGCACACGTCGAATGAGAACAAAAATGGTGGTATCTGCCCGACAAAACTGCAGCAGGGTATAACTAAATGCTTCAAATCTGACAGCATATGCTAGAAAACAAGGATGGCAAGACACCCACTGAGGGAAGAATGGTCTATTTGTCCTATTAAAAGCAGTGTCAAATTAACGCTTTAACTCTCCCAGTGCACATTTTCTCGGGATAAATGTTGACCCGGACTATCATATCCTAGGTAAGTTCAGCCATGCTGGCACTTAAATGAAAGATCCTTTTACAAAGTATATACATCGGAAACCCTAATTTCAGAGTGGTTCATTTAAAATAGTTCAGTAGACTCCAGTCGCAGTTGGCACTGAAAGTCAAAATATTTTAAGCTTCCATAAAAAGTCGTGATTAAACCTTTTATTACATAAAGAGGCATTTGTTATGGAAATAAAACACAAGTGGTATAGGAAAAGTCCTGGGTCTATTTAGTACAAAACGGAGCCAGGTCTATATGATTCATCCTTCCATGCAAATTTTGAAGATATGGAACCCTTTAAATTTAAAGTGGAAAATAACTTTTTCCATCTGATGTCCCGATGAAATTACATAGTTGCAATTCATATTACAGCCGTAAATCCCTTGGGGGTGCAATGTGAACAGTGCATTACTATGTAAATATAAATATGGGTTAACAAAATTAATTTTGAGCTTTATTGAACTAAACATTAAAAATTCCAGGGAAGGTGGAGGCACAGCTGCCAAATTTCAAACTGCGTTTTGAAACTGAAGGTGTCCTGCAGTAATGGTTACATGTGGTGAAGACACTTACTATGCGTGAGTACAACTTGACTACTAAGTGTGTAGCAATGATGAGAATGTTTACAGATGTCTTTACAACAGTATCGTAAATCAGACTGGCTCAAGTTTGATGTTTTTGAACTATTTTCCTTGCTACAAAAAGAAGTTATTTGGACACATAGGAAGTGTGTAACGTCAGTCACCTGGTTTGAAGAAGGTAAACGGTCTACCCCAATATAAACACATTTGTCTTTCACCCGCCACATGTTTCACTGATGTGAATATGCCTGAATATGCAAACCACATTTCAATTTGTCTTGTGTTATTTTCTAACATTTTGATCCTTAGATTTGGAAACGAACATGCAAATTTTAACAACTCAGGGTCGTTTGTTGGTTTATTGATTGGTATAATGCTGACAACGTTTCCCAGTTTTTGGTACAGACAAGCATGACACTGTAAAGTACAGATTCATTCATCTTTTCTATAAGCATATCAAGTTCCTCGCTCCTTGGTTCACAAGCAAGAGATTGAATAGTATAACCTGTACTGGTCAATAAAAAAGGTTATACTGGTCAATAAAATAGTGGCATAGCAGGTCACAAGATATTGCAACAACCACGTGTCTGGTACTTGCTAACACTTTTTGTATGTGTTGCAGCCCTGGTATGGCAGATGGTGTAAAATGTGTGATTGCCAGAGGCAGAACCTTATAATATGTGCGTGTTTTCAATAATGTTTCAAACACGCAATTCAAGTAAAGGAGAAATAATGAATGGTTATATTTTGTTCGATGTTTTTGGCCATAGGACAACACATAGATATACTACACCTTATGAAAAAAGGAAAAAAAGATGTTTGATGAAAATAAAAATTCATATCGACAAGGCTTTAATTGGTCAATTGGTGCCTCATTCTGTATTCGGCATGGGACAACAGGAAGGTAAGGCTTTACTTTTACACTGTACTCGTGAAATTTATCTTAAATGCATCCATTTAACAGAACACATAGGTATTATTCAAAATCAACATGCTGTAAAGTGTCACCTTCATATGTTTGGATTGGCTTTGAATTTTGTGTTGAGTTCCAGTCCAAGTATCCTTTAAAAGAGCACTTGCTACTACTTTACATCACAATGAAAATGAGTAAAATCATCCAGGTCCAGTTACATTCTTTTCTCATAGGCTTTATTAGTGGCATACCGTTCCATACATCCATGGTATACATAGGACGTGCCTCCAGGTTTCCAATTTGATGATATTTTCCCGTATGTAATACATTGCGGCTTCATGCTGGTCACCAGAATCAGTTAGTATGACATATAATTTCACTAACACTGGTTCATATATGAATATTCTCACTTATCGCCATATACTATACTGGAAAGTCATACACATGTACATTATTATAGTAACTACATATAACTATTATGACAGGACACTTTGCATAAAATTACATTCATTGGTCATTTTAACGACCATGTTGCACATTTAGCCCACGTGCAGTTAAGCAACAGCCCTCTTTTTCCTGATCATCAGAAACATTGGTTCCTTAGGGGTTATTTTACACACATGTATAAATATCTTTGAGATAACTTATGTAATTTGTATTGATTAGAAAAGTTTCCACTTATTTTTTGACTAGTTTATTGATTTTTGGGATTTATTTAAGTCAACCATTCATGTAATTTTTCCTTTTTAAGGACAGGTAAGACACCAAAAATAAATCCCAGTTTAGTCAATCCTAGCTCAAACTGTATTTGCGTAAGGATAAGATATCATATATGTGTGTAATCGTCATACTCCAAAGAATTTATATGGCCTGTATTTGGGTGTCTGTGACGTTAATTGTTGAATAAACAATTGAAAGTTGACCGCAAAGCATCCACCCCATAAATGTCGATTTAAGTCACTAATTATTTGTGATAAAATCATAATTACACTCGCATCTTAATCCTGACATATTGGCAACAAAAAACGACCCTAAGACTTTTTTTGTTTGGTTTCGTTTTTCTGTTATCCATCCTCAAAGTTTGACGTTTCAATTTTCCCTTTGATTTTCAGGATGTTCATTTTCTTCATTTCATAGAAAAAGAACGAAGCAAAATTTAGAAAATCGCTGAACAGTTTTTGCAGTTCAGACATTAAAGAATCAAAAGCCGTTAACCAGATTGAATTTCGCCCGGCCGTTTTCTTGGAATAACCATTCTTAGGTGGGGTTCTCGTCCTATTATCCTTTCTGAGAAAACAAGCTTCAAAGGCCTTTGATGTTGATCATTTACCTCTGAAACAATACCATTTGCTCAAGTTGAGCTGATATTTATACAAAATGTAGAAAACATCGTCCCTTAACATTTGGGGAGGTTGTCAATCAATTTTTGGCCAATCACATGAATAAAAGAGCCTTTGAAGTAAAGAAAGCATTATTCAGCGATCTGTCAAACGGCGACAGCGACAGTCTGGTTTCAAAGCGTGACGTCATGGAGGCGGCCCTTCGGGCCCCGTGACCTCAAGCCTGGCAACGAAAGTTGTGTTGGCTTGCTTCGGTGGGCGGCCTACGGCCGCTCGTGGTCTGTGCACGGATGGCAGGTTTGTTCTTCCGCCCCCTACTTCTTCATCCGGTTTTTAAGGATAGTATTTTATTGTATTTACTCCTATCGGTATACTTTATGTAGTTAGCTTGTTAGACTTGTCTGTACACTTTACTTAGTTAGCTTGTCATTATTTTGTAGTTATTTTGTCAATGAGTTTCATTTCGCTTTCCAAACTGAATTTTGTAACGTTATTTTGTGTATTTTCTCTGTTGTTCACGTTAATGCTTATTTCGATGTTCTGATTTGTACTTTTATTTCCCCATCCCTGGTTTTTGATAAAATATTATCATGTACAAGGATATTGTTGATTAAAATGTCAGTTTTTTTCCCCGCCTGTCTTTGGTGTGCGGGACCACTGGGGTAATCCATCACGGCACGGCCTTTGAAGGGACATCGTCAGACGATTGCCGCTCCTCTTGAACATCTAAAGTATCCCTTCGTTAGAACACAAGGCAAGCAAGATTACTATAAAGTAAACCACTAAGGCTACGATATGGTAGCATGTTTGCATCTTTTTCCTGCCCTCAAACATACTTTCGTTATGTCGCCTTTTTTCGCATTGCCGCCCTGATACCACTCTCCTTCTGCCATGAGCCGTTGCTACATGCAGCCACGTGACAGGCTGTTAAGTATGATTGACGGTTGGCATTCTTCCGTTTGGCGGCTGAAAACCAAAACAATGACACATGGAGGTTCGGATGTGCACATGCTTGTGTGTTTTTTGGCATTTTTCTCATATTTCTACGGTAGTTAAAAGCTTGAAATTTTGACAACTAATGGAGAGGACATTCATCTTGTAAAAACCGTTAAAATCTCAAAATCGGCCATGCAAAGGTTTTTGGTGTCTTACCAGTCCTTAAGGAGAAAGAAATTGTATCGTTTAAGAACGTTTTGCTGGCTTTCTATGGCGCCCCAAGTGAAGCAAAAGTGTTTTCTTTAGAGACAATTGTGCGTACGAATGCAAAAATGTAGATTAGCTGGTAACTTAAATTTTGCAGGCTATAATGCTTCATCTTGCATATCGTAGCATGTGTAAAACCCCTTTTGGTTGTCAAATGTCTTGCCGTCACATAGGTCAATGGTTGCATGGCAATATACAACTGAATTTTAGCCATGCACGCACATATACACATGTGCATATATATACATATTAATGATGTTTTGTTTCTAACATATTTCCCGTTTTCATCGTTTTACTACATTTGAGACGTGTCCATGACCATGGAACGTTAAGAGTGTCAATTTTGTCATCATACTGGTATGACCACTTAATTTCATGTTCGACTCCTTTTGTTCATGGTCGTTTTGTTAAATCCATGTCTTTGTTTATTGTTATGTTAAGCTGTTACATTTGGCAATATCAAAGCGTGTTTTGTGTCTGATTTTCCTTTTTTCTTTAACTATTCACTCTTATACCCCGACAGTATTCCCAATTGTCAGTGATCAGAATAAAATAGTAAGACTGTCATCGTGCAGATATCACAGGAATTGAAACTCTTTTTGGTGGAGGAATGTAACCTTTTCAGATAAATCCTGATTTCGCTTCCAGTGTCATGACGGAGACGGAGTTGGTGGAGAGAAAAGAAAAACTCGATATGATCCGATTCATGTCATTTCAATTGACAGGCTCGCAGGTTGATATGTAATGGGGGGGTGGGGGCTATTTGATGACAGCACAAGCCATCTCTAAAATTAGTGTTTAACACATTGAATGCACGATTTTAATGAGCCAGAGCACGTCTTAAAACAGTTACATTGCTACAACTTCAAAGCCACCAAACAAAGACAACCCACACAAAGTACGGTGACTGCCAAGCGGTAAAGAAAATAAAAAATGAAGCTCTATCTAGCTTGTATTTCAAAATAAAAAGGTACACTATACGAAAATACCATCATATGCGTACTGTGACAATATGAGTCTCTCTCTCTCTCTCTCTCTCTCTCTCTCTCTGTCTCTCTCTCTCTCTGCACATGTATGAATACACACACACACGCATGCACACACACTTGCATATATATATACATATATATATATATATATACATATATATATATATATATATATATATATATATATATATATATATATATATCAAATGGTATGACTTTTTTCTCTAGTGATTATATCCACAGTTACTTCATACTTGTCTCATCTTGTTTTGTAATGTGGTGTTTTAAGATATCTGTTACGTGTTTGGTACTAAGGTAGATTCATAATGATAAGATTACGAACATTTTTATGTGGTGTGCTAAAAAGTCTTTGTCCGTCATTTTTCGAAAATCCTTTTCAAAGTCTGAAAGGGTAGTTTTCCAGAAGGCTGTATTTTTCCTATGTATGATTGTAGCCAGTCTTCGTCATTTAAGGCAAAGACACAATGGACTTTCCTGCGCAACATGTCACAAGACTCTAATATAACTATAGCGCATGGCCATGACCACCACATTTTCCTCCTTGGTCTGAAGTGAGGAGTCATTTGCACTGGAAGCTTTGATATATAGCAGGAATGGGATGTTGTGAACATTAATTACATGTTTTGCAGACCTTAGGCCATGTGCATTACTTAGTATTATTGTAATAATCCCTCTAAGAAACCATAAAAAGAGGAGCAGTGCATTTCTGGGGCTAACTCACTGCTTTTCGTAGTTATTTGCAGATTTTGCACGAGATGACGGATTTGGTTTATTATTTTGCCTTCTTTTTGGCTCATGATCCATTCCTGGTAAGTTATAATGTCTATACAATAGCTATTGGTGTGTCACTGCACTTCAGTGGCCATACATATCATCTTTGTGTTTGTCTCTTGTGCACAGTAGCCGTATACAGTGTTGAGTTGCCACTGGTGTACAATGACTGTATTGATGTAATTTAACAGCAGTTACTTTGTCACTGCGGTTCAGTGCCCACATATATTATCAATGGTTTTCATTTGCTAAATTGAAATAAATTTAGGGATTGTTTTTACCGGGCATGACAACCCTACTTTTGGCTGCTAAAAGCTGTGCTTCGTCTTCAAAAATCGCCAATTAGATTAGTTTACATTGGTGCAAATGTGTACTGCAGCGTAATGATATTTAGTTTTAGTACTTGTTGGGAACTAGCACGATGGGTTGTTATGGTCAACTGGGTTCGCGCTTGCCCCTCTGGAGAAAGTTCAGTACTTTATATGTAGCTGGCCTTTTTATCAACCATAACAAAATGATTAAACCCGACTTACTCACCAAGTCCGTGAAGTGAATTGGTGCATACTGTTTTCCAGACAACACTATAGTGGTACTGATGATGCATTGTAAAAAGGTTGTGGAACTGTATATTTTCCCAGGTTGGAGGCTTTCTGCTTGTATATGGCCCAGGTGAGGGCACAGAAGCTTATCACATAGTTGAGAAGGATAAAAGTTTTCATTTTGACTTACCAAACTAGACAGTTTATTGGACCAGCTGGCAATCTGATCAATCAATGACCATTGCAGGGATTGTGGCCGTTGGGGCGTTGCACGCTGTGCATCACTTTGTACTTCTGTTATAATCATTCTTCAAAATTGGCTTAGATTGTAAGTTGTCTCTGCGGTTCAGTGGCCATAATTTTTTTCATTTAGTTTGCCACCGTTGTACAGCGCCGATATTAAAATTTCAATTGCATGCTTAAAGATCTCAAAAACAAACCACGGCCACATCCAAAATGTGTGTTTCTGTGCGTAGTCCACGTACATACATAAATACGTACACACCCACATGCAGAGACATACATATGTTCATACATACAGATGTATATTCATAAACATTTTCTTTTGCATTTATTGACCAAATATGGCTGAATACGTTTATCTACATTTACGTGACAGTTTAAAAACTCTAAGGGTAAACCAAGTTCTCAGCTATGCTAAGAAAATAAGATAAGTCTTGACTGCGAGAAAAAGGGCGGGGTGCTTAGTGAAGTGTACATTTAATTCTGTATATAACATTATGGGACTTCCTTGTTAGTCAAGAAAAGCTAAGGCAAACGTTAAAGGTACCGAGAGAGTTTTATCTCACAAACCATGCAGTTGTTCAATACTCACGTCACCTATACTCAGGATAAGGAACTCTTTCAGCAAGGGTTATGTCCAAGTTAAATGAATCTATGAAATGAGTCTACTTGGAAAGAGTAGAAGACGGTGATCCATGGAATCGATGTCTTTATAATAAATATTTTAAACATAGACATTGAACAACTGTCAACATATATCAGACAGAGACAGGTTAATGTGGGGATCAACAGGTCCAAGGAGGTCTTGGATACGCAAATTGGGACTCGTGTTTCTTTGACAAAAGATGGTTATCGCCACGTCTTCCTCAGCTATTATATATATGTATTATAAATATATGTATATTTATATATATTCCCAGGTCACTTCCATCTGGACGATTGCTTGTGGACCAACCTGTCCTTATTTTATATTGTAATATAACATATTATTATCGGTCAATATTCAATGAATACGTTATAGCTTAGTTGATATTCAAGTCTTGCCGCTGTCTCTGGTGATATTCATATTGATGTGCCTGTCAAGACCTGGGCTGTTTTCCGCGTTGAACCGATTTTAGAAATAAAATATTATAGTGTGTGATCCACTCATACCACCCTTTACTGTATGTTCCATTTTAAAATTGAACAAGCTTTTGTTTCAAACTTTTTCTCAAAAGTGACATGTACATGTTTTTTTCACCCCATAAGGAATGCAAAGGTTGGTAAATCATCAAAAGCAGTAATGTTTAACCGTAATTTGACAATATCTGCACAGTCTCTTTCCTGTATATGTCTGATACACTACTATGAAATTCCATTGCACATAAATCAAACTCCTGCATTTATTTGATTCAGCAGAGTTTCTAAAATTCATTTGGTTTGTCTTATATCCATCCTGCAGTTTGTCTGTCTGTCTGCTCACCTGTCTGAAAGCTAGACTTTACAGTTTTCACCTCTGTCAAAAACCGTTCGATAGAATGTTTTGGCTTTGCATATTTACATTTCACAGGTACTCCACTGCCAAGTTTGCAAAAAGGACGAAAATGTAATTCAAAAACTAATCACGTGTTGTAGTTTAGCTGATTTGTCAGTCAGCTGAGGGTGGAGGGATTTCAATGGTTATCCACATTTTCGAAATGTCCATAACCGTCAACCAGCTTCACGTCATATTTAGTTGCGATGTACCTTGTCTAGGTCCCTAACAAATATGTTACGCTCCAGTGAGTTTTGGATTTTTTAGCATTTTGATTTTTATCTTTGGCAAAATCCTCAACATCCTTGTGCACCAAAACTGCGGCTACAGTTTCCACGGACACTTCTGAGGATCTTTAACTCTCACTGAGTTTACCAGTTGGGGATGCGGTTTCTCTATTTTGTCAGCATTCTTTGTGTGCTTTTACTATTTTCGACTTTTGTGAAACCATCATGCAGACTGTGCTCAAGCGTAATGAAATATGCATTGAAAGAGTCAGGCAGACTTGTTCACTGGTTTGTTGTGCAGTGGATCCCTGATTGGGAACGAAATTTTTAATTCGTGTATTTGTCAGTTAATAATCACATGCCTCTTGCTTTCAATGTGAGTCAATGGGATTGCTCTCATAATTCGCATTTTCTTGACTTCTCCAAAAGTGACAGCCAGAGTTACCTGAACCTGATGGGGTGTGTCTTGCGTTGATCTCTGCCACGTTTGAATAAATAGTCATGGTATCGTTGTCCTTCTAATGGTTTAAGACGTTTTAATTGTTTGGGAACATATTCCAAAATATGCATGTCTGAAACCAATTAATTAATTGCTGTGGCATTACGGAGAACCATTGTCTTGAATGTCTTCACCAGATGCAACTGCAGTTTACTTTTCATTTTTGACGCATTTTTTGTGTTACCTTAATTTTGACTTTTGCAACAGCAAGATGCAGTTTTTGCTAAAACATGGTCCAAATGCATCTTACTAAAGGGTAAAGAAGGTCTTCACTAGGATGAGATGAAGATGACCCCTGCTTTTTCACGAATGTTCAAATTTAGGTACAAATGGGGATTGTACTGGTTAGTTACATATCCGACATCTCCACAACTATGTGTCTTGCAGATTTACTTCAATGTTTTGGGGCTGTACCTTGTGAGTCTTTCTGCTTTTATTCTTGTAATGGTCTTAACAATCGTCCTTAAAACCACATCCACAAAAACATTCGAATTACCTTTCTTAAGCTTATTGTTTTCAAAGTAGTTAATTTCAACCCGCACACTCATTCGGCCCTGCTTCATATATGAAACTGCTCTCGCTTGTCAAGAACCTTGCTGCGACCTACGGGGCAACACGGTATTCTAGTAGATATGAAGCCCTCCTATTGCTTTGCTGTTGCCAAAAAGACCACTTCTAGTCGCGTAGTTACTTTTTGGCCACCAGGGGTGCTGTTGTTTTTGCTATTTTTAAAGCACTTTGTGTGCTAAGGCTGTTTTTCGATTTCTTCTCCAGAGTAGGAGAGCAGATTTGCATAAACTATAATCAGGATTTTATCTAACCAGAGATTAGATAATAGTGGAGCTATCTTAATGTTAAACGAAAGTATGGGATATCAAACTTTATGTCTGCAGATGCCACCAATGTACTTGCATAAAGAGCACAATGCATATGTATTGCAATATTATTAAACCTTTAGTATGTCATGTTTTGATCTTACAAATATTCCCCCCTTTTTTTTTTGCCAACTTTGGGAAGGAGATGATGGAGAAAGAGTTTTCCCAGGAGAGCCATTTGAATAACTTTTAAAAACTTAAAAAGGTGGTATATATTGGACATTTAATTTGTTAGAACAAACTGTCCTTACAAGACGTTTTTGTAATTTGTGACATTTAGTGTTGATGTCTCTGTTGTTGCTGCAGTCATATCAGTCATTTTTGCAACCATTGGAGCTTGTGGTTTCTGTCTATGTGGGCCACAGCGAATAATATTTACATACGAGTCTCTGAATTTTCTGCAACAGAAAATGAATATTAGAAAGTTGGATATGAATAATATACCGAATGTGTTGATGGTGATGATAATGATGATTTATGTGTTGCAACGAAAGGCTTAGATGAAACACAGGTGGGTAAAAGCAAAATTTTAAGGTTAGAAAATCTCTCTAAAAATTGCCTCAAGCGAAAGATGAGTGGCACTTTCATTAGGTGGAAATAAGTGTGTCTGGCTTCAATCACGGAAAAACATAGTCAAATGTCGGTTATAATACATTATTTCATAATAAATTCAGTGAGACTTTTACACAAACCTTAGTCAATAAAGCAATATGAAGAGGAAAGTTTATTTAGTAATAGATTTTTTTTGGAAGAAATGTCAATGTAATCGCAGACAGTGTGGGACAGATGACCACCCACGCTATAAGCTCAGCTGACTGACAAGTCTGTTGGCTAAATAATATGTAACCACCGCAACCCATCTCATTGCACCATTTCACTGTAGCTTTGTAAGCCAGTCATTTTTCAATACATGGAGATCCATAGCATCGTGAATTTCCCCTAAAGGAGAAATTCCATGCGGAGGAAGTGTACATTGACATGAAGTTTGTTTGTTTGTTTATTTTTCAATCGACAATAATAATCGTGAATTTAGGATCCTTAATATGTGGCTTCTATGGTAACTGCAGACTGTACTGATAAAATAATTGGCCAAAGGAAACATTATTACAATAAAGAAGAATATATGTAAGCAGTAAATTGTACACATGTTTACCTTGAACAGAAAGGATATACGTATGGGTTGATAGAGCTATTTGCAAGTCCTAACAGATACAAGTTAAATGCTAGTCCATATTTCTCATCTGCAGCAGGCATTGCAACGAGCATTGTGTCTTTAAGAAAGTTGTATATGAGTGCAGGCCCCCAACAAACAAAAAATATGGAAACAACGAGCATCATCATTTTTATCACCTACAAAATAAAAGCAAAACAATGTATGTATGTATCTATCTATCTATCTATCTATCTATCTATCTATCTATCTATCTATCTATCTATCTATCTATCTATCTATCTATCTATCTATCTATCTATCTATCTATCTATCTATCTATCTATCTATCTATCTATCTATCTATCCATCTATCTGTCTATCTATATCTGTCTCTCTGTTTATCAGTCTGCCTGTCCTTCTGTGTGTCTATCTATCTACGTCTTAAAAAATTGTAGCCAAATCGGAAAATTATCACTGCAGAATTCCACCTAACTCTTTAATATTCATCTTAAAATAAATTAGCCATTTTTGAACTTGTTTAGCCAAAGAAATGAAAAATTAGCATGTGGCCAATGGCACCAGCGGTTCTATCTCTCTATCTGTCTATCTATCCATCCATCTATCTATCTATCTATCTATCTATCTATCTATCTATCTATCTCTGTCTGTTCGACTTTCTGTCCACTAGTCCGAGTCTGTCTGTGCGTCTCTCGATCTTCCAGTTGTCCTTTGGACAGTGTTATCATCTATCTATCTTTTAATATATATCTGTATTTTTGTGTAGTATGTGTGTGTGTGCATTTATTCAATTGTTATTTTACAGTTATTTTGCAAGAAAACCTGGCTAAATAGGGCCTCGGTAACAGTAATGTACAAGTAACATATCACAATTTGCAATAGAGTAAGCCAGATAATTACAGTCCTAATATTCAGACGTGTGTAATAATCATCCGGTTTTGCAACTAGTACCTGGCTTTATGAATCATGGGGTCCAGCGCTGAGCGTCTACAGTCCAATATTAATTTCTTGCAAGGCATCGGTTTTAGGCACCTTTCATTATTATAGTTATGATCAGGACACACATAGTCATTGCCTAACGTAATTGCTTTACACATGTGATTAAAATAGAGACACAATAATTTCAGGTCATGATACATAAAGTGGCCCCATAATTGTTATTTAAATTGTACTGAGCCTACCTTTATTCGCCCTCGTAATGCCGAATTACCTTGCTTGGGGTCATACGCTCGTTGTTTTGCAGCGCCAATGCTGTGTAAATGAAGAGACTTGATCAGCATCTTATGACATGTGCAAAGTAATTCATATTTTACTGCATCGGCGGGCTTTGAATACAAACATCCTATTGATTAGTGCTACCTTTGGTAGCAATTATCCAACAGTATGACTTACACTCTTTGCCTTTATGCCATGGGTAACTGACAAATTTGGTTTCAACATAATTTACTTAAAGGTTAATTGAAAAACAGGTTGGACCTTTTATATGCACGTGGAACAGGTGCAGTCAGAAGATTAGACATAAAAAATTGACAAATCAAAGTTTTTATAAAGGTGACATACTAAAGACTGTGTGCGCTGCTGCCAGGGGTTCAGTAAAGGTGACAAACCAGATGCCCAGGTATGGAAGAAAATGAAGTACACCTTCGATTAATGGATCAATGATGAATCAATCAGCACTTTAACTGAGCTCTCTTATGAAATAGAATATCAATTAGTGGCTCCTCCTTCTCGCTCTGTTGTTTTAATACAGTCATGTGCGGCACCAACAATTTCGTTTTCTTCCGTAATGTGTATTTTGGGGCTGCAGAAAAACGTTTTTGTTGCGGAGAGTACAAAGTAAGCAATCTATTCTGCAATGATTTTTTTCTTAGTGCATAGGAGCATTCGTACAGGGAGTGGATGATATCCTAATTGCCGTCAACATGAGCGTGTCCTGGGAGAGTCCGGTACATACATGTAGAGTAGACCTGAGTTCAACTTGTTGCAGTACATCCGCATGCACACTTCACATACAGGGACCCCCCCCCCCCCCCGGGCAAAAAAGTCACTCATACCTTGATTTCCCTAATTAATTATTTTTGCTTTATTAAGTTTCGCAAAGTCTCCTGACGTACCAGCATCGACGTGTAAGTTGTTCAATAGTCAAACAATATATTGGAAAATTGAAAAACCAAATATTTTGGGCCTACCCCCCCCCCAAAAAAAATAACAATACATAAATTAATAAATAAATAAATAAATGAATAAATAAATAAATAAATAAATAAATAAATAAATAAATAAATAAATAAATAAATAAATAAATGAAAATCTGGATAAAATCGAAATTGACTTAACATTGTACCAGCTTCTGTCACTAACTGGATGAGGAGTAATATTTTGTTAGTATTGAGATGATTCATCATTCATAATATTTAAAAAAATAAATAAAAGTCAATTTTTATTGCTAAGTGCCGATAAACTTTTGAAGACTTGCTGCTTCATCAATTAAACTATGACTGGTTCCAGAAGTGGCACCGTTTATAATTCCGCCTGCTGCTGATGTGATTTGTTCCAGCTGTGCATATTCTTGTAACGCGCAGATATCCGACTCCATGTTCCGGGAAAGGCGTGATGAAGGATTTCTCTGTCTCTGAGCAGGTCTATTCAAGTCTATGCAGGTCTGTGCAGGTCTATGCAGGTCTGTGTGCAGGTGGTCTGTGCAGGCGTATACAGGTCTACAAACGTCTCTACAGGTCTATGCAGGTCTATGAAGGTCTATGCAGGTCCATGCAGATCTGAGTGCAGGTCTATACAGGTCTGTGACCTGATTGAGAGGACTGGTTTAAAACTACCAGTTACCTTTTATGGTTGACTGCATATCTCAATTAAAGAGTAAAATTTATTTCTTTTTTTATTGGTATTGGAAGATGAATGTTGATGTTTTGATAATTTTTGGGTCGGCCTTTTGCTGTATTGAACTTTGCTCTTATTGTTTGATTGAAATTTTGTGAATGTGGGTAATGTTTTTATCATTGGTATTGGAAGATGAATGTTGATGTTTTGATAATTTTTGGGTCCGCCTTTTGCTGTATTGAACTTTGCTCTTATTGTTTGATTGAAATTTTGTGAATGTGGGTAATGTTTTCATCAAAACTATTATGTGAGTCCCAACAAAGAACAATGTATTTGTATTCTTTTTTTAATCATCAGAGTGAAACTTTTTGAAGATATCCGTACGAAACCGTTTCATTCTCATCAAGTGACCATGCTTATAATTTTGTACAAAACTACCCACACACCCAGATGCATTGGAACCTCCTGGCCACGATACTGGCTTGTTCTATTATAATAGTGCCACTTTAATAAAAACATAGGGAAAAATAAAGCAGTAGCTGAAAACACTCGCATTATGTCCAAAACTTGATGACGGTTGATTCACGGCACTTAATGGTTCGGGAAAAAAGAGTCGACTCAAAGCATATACAAATTATAAAGATACAATAGAATGCAGCACAACTGCTATATAAATACGTGCAAGGCCCAGAGGAACGGGCATTTGGAATCTAGAGGAAATGGTCCAATTTTAACACATTTTCCTTAAAATAAATAAAAATCACAAAAATACAAGAAAACAAAAAATATGGTAGCATCACCTGGTAGCGATACTTCAGAGAGCAGTTATATCCCAACCAAGTTTGAATCTTATTTGGCTGCCAGTTTCGATAATTTTTAACAGACGACGGCCACAGACCACGGACCAAAACTGAGTAGGGAGTTGTCCCTAAAGCATAATTTGTGTCAAATTGTGAGCATTATAGCATACATTTGGACCTACCTCATAACTTGTTACTTCAAACAGATTTCAGTGTTTCTGCACCACAAGTTACAGTTTACCTTGTAAATGTCTGTGACAGGTTCGAGGACTCATGTAAGCTTTTCCACAGCGCCAGACAAATTCTAGTGTATGTGAATGACAACAACGTGAGTGGTATTGTTACTTGCACAAGAACAGGGTAGAGTATCAATGGGAGTCTTTTGGCTATATCATCGGAAATGGATGCATAATAGCAGTAATTGCTTGATTGTCCAAATCCCTTCCTTAAGGTGGTAGTCTCCTATGAGGTAAGGATCCACATGAAACATATTCGTAAATGATTCAATTTGTAATGCTGTTTCTACAATAGTTCAATCAGCAACTACTGGTCACGCCTCTTAAAGCATGTGCTTGATGTTATATGATCACCTAATTAAACATATTAGTGCACACGAGATTAGCATTCACAAAGGCACTGTCCACACGTCCTCATTTATAGAAAATGATTATTTTGAGTACCAATCCCATCCGTATTACTCTCCAGTCAAGGCAAATTATCCCCAGAAGAAATCCTTTCCTCCATCAACTAATAATCAGATTTTCACTAATATAAAAATTCTTTATAAATCTGTAATACCAAAAATTAAAGGGATATAATTAGCAAGGCTTTTTCTGAGAAAACATAGTTGTATCTTAAAAGGGCATCAAAGTAATAGGTAGTGCCTGTCAATATACACACTTTCATGACATATAATCATTGTGCAGCTCGTAGTTTATAAGATGCATATAAACAGGATTGGTGAGGTTCAAGTAAAACCTGATATTTTACACTTAAACTGCTAAAGTATAAATCATGAGCATTTCCCCCAATGATACCATTCCAATACGTCTCGAATCCTTCGAATCTCGCATGACACAAACTGTTGCTACTACATCAAGTTTCGTCTTAGACATACAAGTATCCGTCAACTCCTATGTTGTCTATACGTCTCAGAGAAAAGACCCCCCCAAAACAAAATCACCCCCCCCCCCAAAAAAAATAAATAGATAAAAAGAACCACCCACTGGTCACCATTGTCTTTTTCTGTAAGGAGGTGTGTAGGGGTTTTGATATTTAATTGTCCCAGTGCTTTTATTATTATTGACTTTTTAAAATATGTATGTTTGTATCTCCGTGTGCATGCAGGTGTGTAAAAAATAAATTTTTATATACCCATAAATAGATTCCTGGTAGTGCAACAATTATTCCAGAGAGCCACATTATTCCAATCAACAAGAGCATTCGATTGCGGGGATTCCATTTCAAAGCCTTTACTGCGTGACATATAATCATGTATCTATGACAATAAAGAAAGAAAAAGCTTAGGTTGATTATTACGTGGACTCCTATTTACAACTTTTTGGATATCGAATATGCCTGTAGCCGTCAAACGCCCTTTTGACACAAGATATGCAATATGGTCATTGATACATCCAAATGTACAGTAATTGAACTGAAAAGGATTTATTGATCCAGTTCATGAGCAGTCATGATCTTCCGTGTGCATTTTTCAGGAATACATTGTGCTTGAGGCAAGTGATCAAGCTTTTTTATAATGCGTGCTGGTATCATAACTGTATGATTAATTTGTGCTTGGAAATAAAGCACTGCTCAAACAGAAATAATTGTAAGAAATGACAAAAGACGTGAGGCACACATTAAAGCAAAGTTTATTTGTTGCACCCAGTAACTTCTATTTTATGCTGAGAAGTCAATGCGCTAAAGATTTGAAGCCGAGAACATTTAACGGTAAAAACTTGTGATGGCATGTGGACAGCTTTGATATGTCATGTAAAAGTTGTAACAAACTGAGGAATATGGGACATCATGTTTCCTGGTTGATGCCAAAGCAATGGAGTCATGTTTGTATATTACGTAAATTGTGGTAGCGATAAATGTACACCACCTAGTAGTCCATCATTACCATCCGGTTCATGACATCCACCTAAATAACGGCATTCAGTTATTATATGACATTAATTTTGAGGCAAGAAAAGTTTATAAATGTATTATTCACAAGACCGATAGAAATAATTATACAGGTGTCACTTATGTTAGTGTGCATTAGGGAAATCAGTTACCTTTCTATACTGATGACCACCATCCCAGACATTGATGAACCAAATGCCATATACTGAATGAAATGGACAAGCTTACAGGCAACGTTTGATAGATCGATGGTATCGTCAAAATAGTGCTCCATAACCTACAGCATACATATTTTTGTTCAGTAATTCGTACAAAAACGCTGTAGCAAATTTGATTCAAGCATTATATTCGAAGTATATCTGGCATATCTCTGTACAATTTTTGTTCTATGGAAATCTAGGTAGAAGGTTCCACAGCTGCCTGAAATTTGTAAAAGTTTCGTTGCATATATTCCATCCGTTAAAAGCATTTTGACCTTTCATTCATAACCATTTTTAATAATAAATAAGTATCATAATAAACATTGGAATCCAAATAAAAGGCTACTGTTATCATAAACAAATGTGAAAATATATGTATAGGTAATTATCACGTAGGGCTGTGTTTGGTTTACAACTTGTTTGTCTTTTTACAAAAGCAAATAATGTTTCATGAATCAAAAATTGAAGGAGGGAAGACTAGGTAAATTGCTGCTTGAATTAACATTTAATCCTCTTAGCCTCCATTAGTATTTACCAAAAATAAAAAATCAGAAGAAAATCTCCATCAAAGCAAACTGGTATCAGACTGCCTCAATACATTTATCCATTTTCACTATTTAAACACATTCACTGATTTCAATGTGGACATGAACAAATCTGGATAGGACGTAAAATTTTATATCTTTTTTTAACTAGTATCACAAAGTGTGTATTACACTATACATAGGCAGCGGCTCTTTTTCAAAGGTACGTGTACGTTCCCTACAGTGCATCAATATAGTCTTAGGCTGTACTGTGTGATAAACAACTCATGGCGATATACCGATAATGCTGAGAAGTAAGGTCAAAAAAGCTTTAATAAATCCAATACCAGGATCTTCATGGGGAACTTATAGGACCCCTCCCTGTACTTGATATTGTAAGAGTAACCTTTTTAGTCGCACGTTTTTGGACACACAATTGTGTACAAATACACCATGGCAACAACTGTGATACGTCTGATTATGGCAAACGAAAAGTTGGTCATATATTATAAATGCGAAGCCTCTTAGGGAAATGCATTTCTACTAAAAAAAAGAGTCTTAATTGCCAACCAGTTTGTAATATAAGCATGACATATGGCGTTTTTATAGAATATTAGTAAAGAAATTTATTCCCAAATGTTTATATTTATCTTGCTTTTTGATACTTAATTTTATAATTACCAAAACTTACACAAGTACAAAACGAAAAAAAAATCAAATATATAGATATGGTTAAATGTATAGGGGGTTGAAAAATGCCTTTTTGGGTCCTCTGGGAAAAAGTTAGCTGTCCGACTGGTTTAAGGTTGGATCCTAAAAATATAACCTTCTGTAGCAAATGTAATGCATGCTTATGGAGTTGTGTAACAGAGCAATAGAAGCCATGCTTATGGTCTAGTGCATAGTAAAAGGAAACTGGCCTTTGATTGAGATAAGGCCGGTAAAAGGCAGAAAGATAACATGCAGCAAGCACAGAGGTACATATTGGGTTTAAATGGCCTTCTGCAAGCACAGAAGACATCTGTGATGGTCAACATGTCTCAGTGTAGAGACCACTCGCTACATACCTCTGATTTTGACACAGGAAGGATTGTTGGTACAATGACGTTTGTGAAGGTTGAGGAGATGGCTGATCAGAATCCCTCCACTGTTCTTGAGCTCTTGACAAGGCCTTCCAGACAGAGCAGAAAGTGAGCAATGTTCATGAAATAAAGGGACCACAGGTGTACTCTACTGGTGCAGCAGTCCAAAAACACTATCCATTTAACCACGTAAAAGGTCGGAGAAAAGGATCAAAGCCCCACTCTGCCAATTCTATCTCTGACTGATTTAGAGAAACCTCTGTTGCAGATGTGCAGTGCAACAACTGCAAAGTGTGGAGGTGGAGCACTTGAGGGTTCCTGCGAAATTCTTTCGTTTGCACTTGCACCAGAACTTTCGACTATGCTGGCAAAGGTTGTGGGGCCTTGACACTTTATTCCAAGAAGTATATCGATGAACCTCTCCTTGGTTGCCATGGGGTGAACACTATGATCAAATTACAGTTCTGTGACAGAATCTTGTGCAGAACCTTCGGAATTATCTGCAAAGGAGGAAAGGAGTTTGCCTAACTATTTCTCCTGTCCATGGCTAAAGGGTAAATTCCTGGGTGCCCGACCCTTACAAGCTGAAAACCTGTAGTTTTTTCAGTTTTGCATGTTGCAGAAACGTTCACAAGTGGAGTTCCCCATCTGGCCCACATGGTCTGAATGACCTGTGGGCGGGATGACCACTCTGTCTTTACCACCTGACCACTCTTCCAGAGTTGGTCAGCCTGGACATTTTTATGTGCTGTACATGCCCCTCATGTGCACTGATGTCATGTTTGGATCACTACTGGGTGATGTCACAAAGTGCACTGGCCAATGGCCAGATGCCATCCAGTTATGCATGTGAGGTCCCAACTTTGTCTGAAAAGAGTCCATGTATATGGCAAGCTGGTCCTTAAAAGGAACCAGCATTGTCCTGTCTTTATGTTCTCCCAAAAGATCTAACACCAAAGGTGTGGATGGTGCACTGGGTGGACCAGCACCCGGGGCATAGTAGCCTTGCTCCTTTGACCATCTGCCCAACAGCATGTGCTGCAAGAAAGTATGGCAAAGGCAACTGAGTAGGACCTGGGAGTCCACCTAGGCAGACGGGACCAACAGGGCTTGCCATTGTAGCATGCAGAGAAACCAGTAAGTCAAAAATGCTCTAGGCAGGGAATGAAGTCTCTCCCACGTGTCATCCCAGAGGTGACAAATATAGACAACCAGTGTGAACTAGATGCTGACAAAAACCAAAGATTTTCACCAGCTAAAGACCCCACTTGCCTTGATTCACAATCAGGCCCAACAATCAGCACAGTTCCAGAATGGTCTGTGTGTGATTCAGTTGCTGAAGTGGCCAATAAAGCCAACCATCTAGGTTTACACAAATGCGGACCGCATACTGGTAAAGGTAAGCAGCAACTATCTTCACAAACTGGGTGAACACCAGCAATGCTATGGCAAGGCCTAACATAGGCCACGTGAACTGGTAAACGTGGCCATAGAATGCAAAACGTAGATACTTCTGTGATATTTCTCCGATTGGCTTTTGGAAGAATGTGTCCTTAAGATCTAGGGATGTCATCCACTCCATGGGCTGCAAGGCCGCTGTCACTGACTGGAGGGGGGGGGGGGGGGTATCCATCTTGAAAAACAGAACTACCAGGAATGTGTTCAGCATTGACAGGTGTCTCACAGGGTGCCATCCTCTTTCCAGCCTGGAGACAAGGAAGAGTAGCTTGTAGAAACTGGAAGTATTGTGATTCTGGACTGCGTCTAGAAACACCAATGCTTCAGGTTCTGCTGCGGACAGTATGAACCACAAGGGGTCCCTGCTTAATTGAGGCCTGTCTTCACTTAAAAGTAACCCGTAGCTATGTCTCAGAATGTTTATGATGAATGAATCGTCCATGATTGACTCATCTTATGCACACAAGGCTGAGGGGCAAATGCAAGCCTGTGCTGCACAGAGTCTGAAGGCATGGCGGAGGGGGATCCTAAGACTTGGCAGTTCAGAACTCCAACGTCAGGAGCCCTGTCTTGTCATCAAAGGTGGATGAGCCAAAGGTCGAGTAGGTTAAGTCTGAGTGCCATGCTTTGGGGCAGAAGTGGCCAAGGTAGACAGTCACTGAACAGAGCCTGTCAATGCCTTGGTTTGAGTCGGATTGGTAGAGCAGGGACAAAGATCCTGTACCAATTAACTACTTCCCCCTTCTCTCCTCTGACCAAGTTCCAGAGAAGAGCAACCCAGTCTGGGTTCTGCAAAATATTGGGTCAGATAGCCTCTGACCCTTGGAAATAGGCTTCCCTATGCAGCAAATAAAAGTTTACCTCTAAAGTGCAGCCATTCAAACCTAGTGATCAACTGCTTGTTGCAATGTAGTCACAGGAAGTGCAACTGGTCTGGCCAATTCTGCACTGCCTCCATGATATGCACAGAGCCTTTGAGTGGATATGTACAGCAAAATTTGTAGAAATATTTGATCAAAAGTACATCTTCTTTGAATCCTCTTGACTCACTTTTATTGTAAATAAATTTGGTTCTAGATGCAAAGTCCTGAAATTTAGAACAAAATACGACCAAATCTCAAAATCTGTGACCAAAATGTATTATATCCAGTAGTTTCCGAAATATTACTGTCCGGGAAAGGATGATTAACTACTTCAACGTTAAATTCATCTGTTTTGAGATAAACTTAAATACAAAACTTGTCATTACTGACCTGAATTTGCTAGTCCAAAAACTCATCTCTGAAACAATCTGAATTGTTACCCTCAAACGGGATATCTTTTGAGTAAATTTCTTTAGCAATTTAACTGAAATTTTGGACATTTACACAAGCAATGTCATCAATATATCTTGCCTTGCTTGATAATTTTGTAACCATTTGAAAAGTCCTTTTTCATCAATTTATCCATATACTTAAATTCAAGCCAGGTTAAATACAAATCTGCGAATAAAGGGGAGCAGTTGCTACCCATTGGAATGATTTTTCCCCCTTTTTTCTTTTTTTTTTTTTTTTGAAAAACCAATGTTCCGCATTGAACAAAAGTATTATCCAAAAGAATTGTTTAGCATCTATCAGAGTTTCAACAGTGCAAGATTTAACGTTCCTTTTTTAATATTTATTGTGGGACCAATATGCTTTCTTTGTATATGAATTGATATTAATGTACAGTTTACCATAATGTTTAAACGTTTTGCCTATTAATTCTGAAAGTTAACTTGTGACTTCATTTATGGGTAGATTTGTGTACAATGTAGAAAAATCAAAACATTTGATATTTTTTGCTTTTACATATTTGATTTTAGATACTGACTTGGAAGAACTGCTAATATTCCAAAAACGATTTATTTCACAGTTTCTAGAAATTGCATTACAGTATTTACAAAAGTGATTCCTATTTGCAGTCAAACACAATTCTACTCCTTTTAATGTTAATTTTGTTGTACATTTTGCAGCAACGGCTATAATTCTAGATTTTAAATGGTTTTTATGTAATTTAAGTATCCAGAAAAAAAGTGGAATGGAGGAGTCCTCTTCAGAAATTTTGATATTAAAATTCCTTTTTATCTCATCTTTATGTGTATCTATCATATTAACAATGGATTATTTGTGTAATTTATATACGTCATTTCTTCTTAAGTCTGAAATATTGTTTATACCAAGTTCTTTTTTCAAAACATCCCGCAATTGTTCCCTGCCTTATCTATGTTAGTGACGACAAATCTTTCTTGTAGTTCTTTGACTACTTTTGAAACTTCAGGTTGTCTTTGATTAACAGTATTGAAATTCTTAATGTGGGATTTGGAACGATAAATTCTATTTCTAATGACTCGTTTCAAGTTCAATAACCATCCTACAAATTTCTGAAATTCCATTTTTTTTACTTTCTTTGCCCATTTCATACAGTAGAAATCAAAAGCATCACATGTATCCTGAAAAATGTTGAACTTGGGACATATACGAAAGTTTGCACCATTATTCATAATTTCTTTTCAACTTGAATTATGTATAATATTCAAATTATTTGTAAATACATATTTGTAGTATGCATCTACAAATATAAAATATTTACTGTTAGACATACTGTTACAATTTTGATTCACTGCGATATCTTCAAGAGTAATTGAAGCCAGATATTTCTTGCAATTCATGATACTTTGTCCAATGTTGTTCCATATTTATAGGAAATGATGGTGGATTTTTTTTTGGGGGGGGAGGGGGGGGGTAATCCTTGCGAATCCTGTTACGAACAAATTTCAATTTTGTATGCAGGCAGGCCATGGCTGCTGCTGACTTGGCTTGCATACAGTGACAGTGTCTGCTGGAAGAAATGAAGGTGGCGCTTGGGTCAGAGGAGGGGCCACTACCACAGGAGCTGAAAGCAAAGTTATGGCAGATGGCGCCACCACACACTTGGGGGTCTTCCATCTCTCTTCAGCTTGCCTGGACTTGTAATCCAAGCCCCCAACATATGGAGCTTGAGAAGTTTCTCCTGGCTTCAGTGGTCTGGGTCCCTCAAACGTATGATCTGAGCACTGGGACATATGATGCATGCATTTGGACTGGCCAAAGTTAAGAGATGCCCAGTAAAGAACCTGTAGGTTTCCATTATTGCATCACAGACTTACAGATTTTGACTCCAGGCAGTCAGATGCAGGATTCCAACATCGTGGCTTCAATTTGTGCTTGAGCGTATTCTTTGAAGGGCACTCAGAACAGACAGGCTGAAAGGGGACATTGTTTTGGAATTAAGGGAATGAACTGAACTCGATTCTTTGGTGTTTTAACCCAGATACAGACGCTTTGACAATGGTGGTCCAGGGGTAGCTTTATGTAGCTAAAGTAGAGATTTTGCTAATTTTGCGCATTTTACTGTTACTAACAAGATGTCGTACCCAGTGAGTAAGTAAGTCATTTGTCACACACTTACAATTCGCCATTCCAGCAAATGTTACAAGGAACAACAGAAGAACCTGATAATTTAGGTTCACAAAACCTTCACAGTTGACCTCCTTTTCGTAATGTGAGCTCACATTTGAAGTTGAATGACCTTTACTCAATTTTTAGGTCAACCGTCTCAATTTACTGTAATATTTTCGCACACGATACAAGGACACACGGATCCTTTTTGTGGGTGGCCGAGGGGTTTAAAGGTGTAACCGATATGTTTTTTCTCTTTCTCTATGGTGCCTTGGGGCCTTCAAATCGATTGAATTTTGACAGGTTCATATGGACCCCACAGTGTATGAATTGGCAGTAAGTTGTGTAAATTTATTGTTGGATCCAAGCATTTAAACTCCTTCTATGTCCTTGTGCTGCGTGTGTGTCTGCGCGTGGACAGGTCACCCAAAAAAGTACTGCTTGCTAAAAAAAAGTTTAGCTCTGTTTTTGGTCTGGTCTGATCTTTGTTTTTATGTTAATGATTGGTTATGCATGGAACACGGCCACACTGTAACTGTTTACTTTTTCAGCTCGGTTTTCAATGTCCTTTAAAGGCAATGTGAACATTGAAATATATTTTTTTTTCTGGTGCTATGATATGCAGATATGTAAGAAAATGTAGATGATGCATAGGACAAAAATCGTACTCTGCATTTAGACATACGTCTTACTTTCAGGACAACAGTGTTTCCAATTGAAATCATGGTAGGTATTGACAGGTGTGTTCCTTTGCTAACTAACTAACTAACTTACTATATATATATATATATATATATATATATATATATATATATATATATATATATATATATATATATATATATATATATATATATATATAGACACAGCAAGAGAGGAGAGAGAGAGAGAGAGAGAGAGAGAGAGAGAGAGAGAGAGAGAGAGAGAGAGAGAGAGAGATTACACAGAGAAACTCAGGGATAAAAGTTAATGAAATGTGTTTTTTTAATCAGGGACCATTTCTTAAATATAGTATTTTTCAAAAGAGTTGGTACATACATGCACACTGCGCATAATTGAGCAGTAGACTGACAGCCCGAACCCATGATAAATTTCGTCAGTTTACATTGAATTGAAACAAAGACCAACTGACTGTAACGAGCAAGTTTATAAAAATTGGATATAAAGTTTCAAGTCCATCTGAAAGAATATTTCACATTTCAGACTTGTCTCAATCAAATGTAAAGGAACGAATACGTAGTGTGGGATTATGCTGTACCTGCCTACCGTTAGACCATAGAGGTAGCATAGGGATTTTAAGTTATTTACTTATGACGGTTAGATTTATCCTGGGAAAAAAGTCATGTTTTGCAACAAGAATACTTCCGATGTACAAATGCACTTTGCCTTCATCAGTGCCAAAACTACAGTTAATATCCTATTGTATGGCCAGCAATTGTAACAGAAAGCTTCAGGAGGACTTTCTGAGATCTAAATCTATGCATATAACAAAGTTTTTATACTTTAACAGCATGAAAAGAGCCCAATTTGCCGCTGCTATTTTGCTGACCACCCATGCTTGTACCAATTGAATACAGTCGAGACCTGGACAGAAGTCCTGGCATAAAGCGACGATGAGGGTGATTTCCATGCTCCTACTGTTCTATGTGACTAATCTTCAGAGTCAATTTTTCAAATAGTTCATATGTCAATCTGACCACATCAACTACTAGAAACGATCGTCTGAATAACATATCTGGCCTTTCAAACAGCGAGGTTGAGATGAATAAAGCACTTTGCAGTCACGGTTAACCAATAAGAAGGCATTTCACTAACGCAGACAAAATTCTGAACATACCATTTGTAACAAATATGCAATGTTTACCGGCAGTGATAAAATCCTACCGATAGCACAGAATAGTGCAATTTGACAGCTATTTTTGAATTGTTTTGCCTATTTTCAACCATAAAGGTGCTAAAAAATACATGCTGCAATGTAGTGTTGCCTTCAGTTTAATTAAATTTAATATTTTTGTGCAACAGTAAGACATCAACTTAAATATTCGTCACCATTTGGTCAATCATGAAAGCCTAAGTTGCGTGCTTGTTTTAAATTCTTAATGTTTACCAAATTTGCGTCAATAAAAGGCTAAGTTGGCAAAAGAAAATGCATATCAAACTATCTACAAAAATTAACCTGGCTTTCAAAAGAGTTTATGTCATGGTTTGTCATAGAACACTTGCACTTTGACATGTCACTATACAAGAAAGCTTGTTATATTTGAAATACGACTAGTATTAAAATGATGCTATGTTACCAGTATGGTATCTGTAAGTAACAAGCTAAGCCCAACTGCCATTTTACAGATAATACATTTACCTTGGTCTTCTTCCTTGATATTTAGGAAGACCAACACATGCCATTGCTAGTACCAACTATATCCCAGTCAGTGGACTGGGAAGGTGTGAAATCGGGGTCTATGAACACTTGGATGTGGTCTTGAACCTTCAAATTGTAGACCCGTTGTCTATGACTTTTCAACAGTTTATTTTCTACACTGCATACAGTCGTATATCTGTACACTTGCATGTACAAATTTGGGATTTACCTTTTCAGGAAAGGCAATTAAGAGGACCATAAAATCTGTCAATGCCAAATTCACCAGTAACATGTTTGTTGGGGTCCTCATGTCCTTCACGCCCAGTACAGTCATGACAACCAGAATATTTCCTACAACACAGAAAAGGCTTGTAAAGTCAAGTAAAATGTTATTATGGTGATATTTTCTTGCGTGGTAAAGGTGTTTGACACCATATATTTTTATTCAAAAATAAAGATTGCATCGCGATCAAAGATATTTTTTGTGAACCCTTCTGGTGGCCTGCCACAGCCATGCAAACACGTGGGCTATTCAAGGTGCACAAATGGGGAAATCGATATGCCACCATAGTTCCTCAAGGCTACAGTAAAGGCATAAGGCAAACACCATACTGTCCCACAGTAGTAGTGGGCCCAGAAGCTCATGTTTTCTATAGTCATAACTGCCTTAAAGTTCGTTTGGCTTCAACGCCTAAGCAGTCCCAATGTTTTGTACTACTTCTTGTGTAAATAGAGCCATGATAGCCCTGATAAGAGACACCACCTCTCAATTACTCCAAACATCCCACGCTTGGTACAAGTTAACAAAAGCATCTTGCATTCTTGTGAATGTATCCCTTTCCAGTACTCTTCAGTGTATACTTACTCAGTTTAACTGCTCCTTGTACCATTAAAAAATCCCCTCTCCTACATAGAAACTATACTGCAATACATCCATCTGTCCGCTTCAAGAGTCCGATAGTTGTGTTTGTCATTATGCCCTTTTGAGGATACATATCTCGAATTTTTCCGTTTCAATAATACATTGGTAACTTAGTCCTGCCTCATCTGCCTCCTGAGAACAAACTTTACATATCCTGCAACTGTAAGCTGTTGACCCCAGTTGTCGTCTCCCTAAATTAACAGCATGTGAAGCTAGACATTCATTTACCAGCTGTCTTTTATCCGAGCTGCCAAGGTGTTCACACTAATTACCACACTAATCTTGATTAATTATTTCTAATCTTCTGGAAGTTGAAATCAGTACATGTTATACTTGAGGTTTATATCTGGTTTCTCCAAAGCATTTTAACTTGACTTGGCAAGTTCTAATCTTCACTTCCTCCTATATTCTCCACAACGTTGAGCACATTCTGCAGCTATTTTTGTCATAAGAAAGTATTTCTCCATTTTCTCATACTCTGTAGTTTAAGAAGCCAAAGAACACCTTTGTTTGTTTGTTTTTTTCACAAAATAAGAAAAACTGAATCAAAATGCACATGTATTCTTTGTCCTCTGACACAGTTTTAAGCCAGCCCTTTCTGCTTTCTAACAAGAAAAAAAAATGACTCCAAAGCAAATCAAGCTCCATATTTGGGGTAAGTGAATAAAGCGATGCTTATGAAGCAATGGAAAACAAAGCCATTGCATTATTCTGTTTAGGCTTTACACATTAAACCAACCATTTTTTTCCCAAATATAATTTGATCACAAAGCCCCATCACAACCACAGTTACCCTATAGGACTTTTTACAGAACATAGGGTCTACTAAATGTACGTCACCCGTTTGATACTTGCTCTCTCTCTCTCTCTCTCTCTCTCTCTCTCTCTCTCTAAATATATATATATACATATATATACATACATATATATATTTATATATATATATTCATCTATATCGCTCTCACAGAAAGAGAGATAGAGAGAGAGAACCCTGTTGACTACCAACTGCCGATGGTCTGCAATAGTTCCTGATCGTTTCTTTGTGAGCTCACTCAATATTGTCTATATCACTACATGTAATTTGAAGTTTTTGGTGTGAGGTATCGGCTCGTGCATCACTTTTAGACTTGAATCTGTAAAATTGCTTTCGCTGATTTTCAAATTGTGAGGTGTATGTTATGCTTAGATTACTGACGACAGTTCATCGTGGCTTGTCTGGACATTTGTCGGGGGGGGGGGGGGGGCTTTGATGGTGTAATTTATGCACGAAATTGTATAACTATTAACAGTTGACATATTTGCTACATTAATGGCTGCAACAGGAACTGGCTGTCTTAACGATGAATGTACTTTTGAACTGACCTTTCTAATTTCAATTCCTCACCTGTATGAAACCAAGTTTTGTATTTTCAATAAAGAACTGAATCAGAACGTCTTCTTTGGAAGCAGAATTATCCTACCCTTTGCAGTAACATATTTGATGTAAGACTAAACATCAAGTAAACCGGCTTTAAAACATACTTAGATGGTGCAACAGTAATTCATAGCAATTTTGTGCCTATTTTTTTTTTAAATTGGATTTACCTCGCTGACTTCCAAAAGCATACTGTAGACATGCCCCTGTTCTCTTCATTTGTTTCTTATATACAACTTATATATGGTATTTCGCCACAAAGTATCATACAAACATAATGGCGATTTTCTAATATCATCGAGCTAACCTTTTTTTTTTTTTTTTTTTTTTTGGCCGAACAACTCACCTAGAATATGCGTGCATTGCTATTTAAAACAGTAGGAAGATAAGACAAACCAACATACACTATATTCGGTATCAGCTCTTTTGTTTCAAATGGACAGTATATCTCCCTACTAGTTCCTGTGAAGCTGTCGTATGGTGTAGGGTACTCAATGCTATGCAAGTTATACACGTCCCTGTATATACATTTAGTATTGCCGCTTCAAATAATAACCGAGAAATGCCGGCACAGTAAAAATTTAGTTTAATTTGCCAGGCAAAGACCATTTTAAAAAGACTGAAGCACAAAAGAACAAAGTAGCATGCATAGCCAGGCAGAAGAGAACATGGAGGCTTACTTACCGAAAATACCTATCACAGAAAGAATGAACCAAAGTGTCAAAGTTATTGGAAATGCAATCTTATGAAACTCCCTTAGAGAAAATTTGGAACGAAATGCATTGCTGTACATGTGATCAATAAATGACTTTCGGTATGTTTTGCAAACTACATCCTTTGATATCCTTTTCACTCCTAGGAATTCTCCACATATTTCTGAAAGCTTGAAGCAATATTCCACTGTGTCATTACCACTCTCATCAAGCAATATTTTACCGACGGTAAAATTGTCAAGTACCAACCACCAACTTCCGAAGTATAACGACATGTACTTAATCTCGTGAAAGCTAACCACTAGCCTGTCCATGTCAAGATTATAACACTCAACGCTGGGTGTTTTGAAAGTTGGTTTTTCTGGCGTAGGGGTAGTAGAAGATATGACTTCATTCAAGGTGTAAGTGCCATTTAGACTTGTGATTTGAGGGTCAGCAAATGTATTCACTGGTAAACACTGTAGTGTCGGTTTCCTTCCTCCAAAAATATATTGCAGTTCAGGTAAGAAACATGTATTTAGGAAAACATAGTGCATTTATCCAGTTCTCTGAAGGAACAGTTATGAATATTAGCATAGTAGCTTTGATTTTACCCACGTTTTCACCATTTACAAATGTTAAACATTAAGCAACAAATACCATGATTTCACTAACAGAGTAAAGGGCAGTCCAACTATGGCATTGTCGCCCCCCCCCCCGAAAAAATATAGTCCTCAAAATCAGCATCAATCCTGCACTTTTGGGGGGCGGTAAATTCTTTGCCGTGTTTATATATTTGTTCTCCTTTAATTAGCTGATGAGTTTAAAGTTTAGATTGTCAGCAACGGTACCACTGGATTATATTGGTTGAAAATTCCCAACCGAATTCCCATCATTGCTAAAATATTTAAATCCATTTGAATATGGCTCTTAACTAGACCATACGAGTCAACCTATAGAAACATTTATAGTTACCACAGACCTCCATAATTACATGCAATACTGGTGTTTGTGGCACCAATTTCAATATAAGTTGCGCAAGAACTTGGTGTCAATGAAGCCAAGAATATGCAATAGATTGAAAATACCCTCGTGCAACAGCCGTTTTGCTTTTAGTCACAGCTCAAGATTAACAGCGGACTATACGCCAAGTCAGAGGCCAAATTATCAATAACAACAGAATGCACACAGAATTACATAGAAGGATATCATACTGTGTCACCAACACGTGTAGATGAGTGTCCCAGTTACTGAAAAGGGGAAACACGGCTGATCCGGATATATTAGTGCAAATGTGACTGTCATCAAGTGTCATGGGTTTTCATGTTTGTTTGACAATATAGATTGGCATGTGTTTGTTTGATTGAGTTCTTATATACCACTGTTTAAGCTAAAATGCATAAGTGTCTCACAATTGTTGCTAGAATAGCTTGTTTTTTACTATTTGTCTAACTTTAATCCCATTTGCAACACGACTGTTGCCTTTTCATTTCCAATGCCATGAAGAACAAGGCAACACCCAAGTTACTATAAAAGTCCTGTGTGTGTATGTGGTGTGTGTGTGTGTGTGTGTGTGTAGTAATGTAGCTCATGTTCATATAAAATACAATTAATATATGTTCTGACCACCTCAGACAACTGTACATGTTTTACTTTGTGTTGCAGCATTATAGCGACCTCACTTGTAAGACTTCACAAGCGGTTTTAAAGTTTCCTTGTTGGAGAGGTCTTCTCTAGGCATGAAACCTGAATAGCACTCATGTACTTAGCCCCCTTCGAGACCTACCTCACCGTGAAAGTTACCTCGCAGGATCACAGCCGCACGAAACTATATCATACAGGTACCCTAAAAATATTAGTGAGTGTACACCTCAAGGCAGGATGATCATTTTGCCGCTACAATGGCCAGACACAAAATTGAGTCAAAGATATATAAATGAAATAGTGAGCTATTGTAACCCATGGCAAAAAAATACTAGGACATAAAACAACTATTGCACATAGGTAATTTAGACATTTTATCTATGAATACAAAATACCGTATGTAATGTTGTACAGGCACTAGGGATAACAGCGTTTTAGTTGCAAAAAACGGCAGTGGAAAATAGGTAATCTAAGCTCTCAAGTACAAATACGCAGGAAAAGAGGTACTTTTTACGCGTGAAAAGTGTCCTGCGCACAAGACAGAGGAGCAAGGTCTGGCTAGCTTCCTTTCACGGCACATCAAGCCTTCGAAGTGTCTTGAAGTGGTAGATTCGTGAAAGCTGGTTCATTCTAATGGGCGAAGTCTCGATCACGCGGCAGTGTGTGGCCGCATATACGACATTGTATACAATAAAGATAGATCTTGCATCCCATCTATCACTTTCCCCATGACGGGCCATCGTATAATCAAAACCGGTTCAAACATGGGGATATATTGAAGAAAAATACTCACAAAGATATAGCAAAATATTATCACAAACATATAAAACATTTTCCCAAGAATTCGTGAAAAAATAAAGATATAAAAATACCAATGCAACTGGAGCCCAGCAATTTAAATAAACCTAAGAGAAATCCGTCAAAGGTATATCCCCCTATTTCAAATGAATCTGGTGAACGTTTTTTTAGAAGTACCAAATGTGATTTTTTGATGGATGGCCACCGACACCGACGCCACTACAGCTCCAGACAACGACAAGGGACGTAAGACTATGAAATGAGCTCAACTAACTGACTAGTTTACTACATGGTCAGTTGAGTTAAAACCTGGCAGTGCTGATGGCTGTCGTGAACATGAATTAAAAAAGTTTAAAGCCACTGTTTCAACCACAAAACCTAACAAGTTCTATAAACACTTTACAGAGGCAAAGCTACGCTGCTTTAAGTCACCTCATGGTGAGGGGTGATCATGTCAAAATTATTGGTTAATTGTGTCTGGGAGCTGACAATCTTTAATTTTGTTTTGATTTACTCTAACCTTCATTTTTGGACAAATACATTTTGAAATGAGACTACACGAAAGCTACTCTCCCAATAAGATTCAATTAAATGGATAATGATCCAAAACCTTCTGAAGACATATAGCACGCTACGATGGAGGTTCACTGATTGCCCAACCATGGATAGAATGTTCGAAAAAGGTGCTACAAATTAAAGATATTCTCAATTCTAAGAAGCCAAGGATCCCGCATTTTGTGCTGTGACCTGTGTTCAGGTTTTCAGGGTTTGCACAGAGATGCCGCAAAATCGCCTGCTCTATTTCACACAAAGTTCACATATATACTTTTTTGGAGGTGACTTGATCTCATAAAAATAGAAATAAAGATTAAAAATACATATCTAAAAAAACAAGTCTCGCTTCTTTTCCAGTGTCATTTTTGGGTGACTAGCGTTTGAAAATAAAAATGGTAGCATATCATTCAAATTTTTAATAAATTGGCATTTGGATGGCTCTCCTTGATAAGTTTTTTTTTAATGAATTATCCGAGATTTGCTTTATCTGGCATTATAACAAAAATATTACAACACCTGTCAAGTTTTAATGGGGTATACTAAGAATACAATATCTGAGATTTGCTTCTATCTGACATTGAAACAAAGATATATCAACACCTGTCAAGGATAAATAGATACTACTAAGAAAGCAGGGGTGATTTAAACTCTATGCCCAGTCCCTTTGTTGATGTCAGCAGAAGTGCCTTCATAGGATTAACCCTTTAGCATACCCTATATTCCACGTGACACCCAGCTGAACCAGAGCGCCTCTTACTAGATGAGCATTGTAACTTGTCATTCATTGTGAACTCTGTGCTAAAAATGGCATACCCCAATGCTGCTGTTGTTTGTCTCAGATGTGTTCGAGTGCTGCTTTGCAGCCAGACCCTGGTTGGTTCAAAGAAACTTTGACTGACTGGCCATTGCTACTGGGACCAGATAGGTGATCCAGAGTGCCTCTCACTAAATTAATATTCTAACAAGTCATTCACCTCAAACTACAAGTATTTTCTTCTGTGCAAGATATGACATACCTCGACACTGTTGTTGTTTGTCTCAGATGTGTTTGAGTGCTGCTTTGCAGCTGGACACTGGTTTGTTCAAAGGAACTTTGATTGTTCGGTCGTTGCTACTGGGAGTAGATAGGAGACAAAAGCAGGAGCTGCCAATCATATAAGTAGCTGGCATGCTGAGGTATAATTGGGACCTTCATGGGTGGTATTCAGAGTAAAAACAAAAGCCAACACGATACCACACAGACCAACCAGGACAAAGGTCTAATCTTCTCATCTCCCCCAGAATTCATTCTTTTCATTTATACTTTTAAAAAAATCTGAAGATTGCACGAGGAACTATTGATGTTTTAGTAAGTCATACACAGTATAACAAAAAGGGGAATTTTCGATCAACATATCATAAATCCTTCATCAAGCATCAGCAGCTCCCTTCTCTCTTTTATTACCTTCGTTTTACACATTCTGCTGGACTTTTGGAGCTCATTAAATGAAGTAAGTGTACGACACTGAAAACCCAATTGTCATATTAACTAGCGATTAAGTACCGGATTCCTTATCTTCATAAGAAAACGACTGCTGGATATTGTTATATATTTTTACTCCAACCAGTAATTACGAATTTGTCATGTTTTCAGGTTGTCCATCTGTCCATGTGGCTGCCCCAATTGCTACGGAAGTAGTGAATTTTTACAAACGGATGCAGATTTATTTGCAGTACATATAAGCGCTGGTATCAGCGCACTGAAGAATTGTAGTAGAGCATTGGTTTCGTTGTACAGAGAGCACATCTTTTTCCCACAGAACCAAGATGCTAGGCGAGTTCAGGAATCATTTTTTAGTATTTTGATTTTATATATATATATATATATATATATATATATATATATATATATATATATATATATATATATATATATATATATATATATATATATATATACATATATATATATACATATATTTATATACATACATACATACATACATACATACATACATACATACAAACATACATACATACATACAACAAAATTATGTTTCATTTAAATCAATTTGGTGTGACGGCTAATACAAATGCTTTTCTTGCCTTGCATTTCTGATCAGTCCAGCAATCTGTGTTTTCATATGTAAATATATATGAAAAGTTGAGCTGTAATCGCCTCAATTTCTCTGACTGAGGCAGCATAAAATGCAATTTTGGGCCATCATCTAATTCAATTGTGAGGCTGAATGTTAATGTGTGGAAGAAGACTGACCACAATTTTTGGATAGCATTCAAAGAGACTGCATTCTTCCTTTTTTCCTCTTTTTTTCGTTTTCATCGCCACACTCTTGCTTTGACTTTTTCTTTATGTTTTTCCAAGCATCTTTCAAATCATTTTTCCTTTTTTTTGACACGCAAGGTCTCACTGGAGAGGCTTCACATTAGTCTCTGTGTACTATTAGGCAATCCAGAGGGAAAAAATGTTTATAATATAATAAAATCTTGCATTAAATTTGCTAGTTATTGTGTCCCACACTTTTTCCTGCCTTTTCACCATTTGGCCATATATATATATATATATATATATATATATATATATATATATATTTCAATTATGTCTTTTGTATTTGTGTCTTTTTGCCCAGAACCACTTCCTAGTAGTCATTAACCTATTCCGCATTCCGAACTCTTTACTCTCCATAAGCCAACCTGTCAGTGTCGAACCTATATACATATAAAAGTACTATTGACCAAATTAGATATATTACTTGTGTTCGTATGTGCATTCAATGGCACAACCTGGTACGGTTTGCAGCATAAAAGGAGCAATATTTATTACACTAGAATATAGCTGTTTGCAAGCTAATACAGAAATATGGCGGCTCAAGAAATAATTCTAAACATCATACCTAAATGGGATTGCAAATACATTTTGTGGCACCACATCTTTGCAAAAGGGTACTGCCGTGGAAGCTTACAATCATTTTAAAATACCGACAGTTTCAAAAGAAAATTAAGATTGTACGTCGATGCACAAACGTGACTATTGAAGTCCAAGCAGCATCCTCAGTCATATTAGAAAATAGAAATTGTTTTCCTCAGAATGACACCAAGGTTGTCCATGCCCGTCGACAATGATGTAATTCAGAAAAAAAAGTTTGGACACGTCGCTTTTTGTTGGCAACATTAAAGGAGCTATATTATCCGAATTAGCATAAAGGAATTCTTCCTGAAAACTTTACTCATGTGATAGCTTCTACGCTAGGTTCGTGTAATGTTATAGAAGAATGTGACAAATTGCAAATATCCCTAATAATGTAAGATGCAGCTGGGTTTTCATTCTACTATGACGACTAGTTGTTTGATATTACAATGGTGTAGCTTGCATCCTTTGGTTTCAGGAGCGTTTTCAGTAGATAGTATTTCTCTAAGATATGATTCCTTTTTTTCCTTCTTTTTACTACTATCTGTGTGCAATTTTGCACTATTAAAATTACAACTCTTGCGCTGGTTCTTCGCTGATGACCCGATTGTTTAAAGGCTAATAATGCCAAAAACTTTCTTCTAAATTTCAGATTTTATGAATATGATTTTTTCCTTTTATAAATTAATTTGCTGTTATGATTTAGAACAATACAATTTTTCAGTGAATGTTACGGGATATGATTTTGCTCTTAGAATATCAGACTTGATAGTGTTCAAACGGTACATAGGCTTACAGAATTAGGTTAGTTAAGTTTCTCTTTGTATTAAAAATAAATATGGAATTCCGTCTAATTTATTAAACTTGGCATCATCTCCTTTACTAATCTGATTTAGTAAAAATTAAAAAAAACATACCTCCCACATCCGCTTCATGCTTCTTTCTTCTTTTATTTATTTTTTATTTATTTATTTTTTATTTATTTATTTTTTTTTTTAGTTATCTTTATCATTTCATGTAATACACGTTTTACTATATCTTTTCTTCCACTGGTATTGATATCATAAGAATCTCCAGGAAGAAAATAAGTTAGAGTGCCAAAGATTATTCTATTGCTGGACACGCATTGTGTATTATGTAGGCAGCACAAGACATATGGACTTCTTATTCCAATTTCTATGATCTCGTAAGATGCCAAAGGAAAGAGGAAAGACAAAATGCATAAATACAATAAGGAAAGCCTGCTATATATCTTATATTAAACGGCATTTTACTTTAAAAAGAATCAATGTGATGTCGTACTTTATTATGCCTCTTTAGATGCAGAGCAGTTTGATATCAAAATGTTGCCAATATGTAATTAATTCAAAACTGTCTCTCATGACAGAATCATCTGCTGCTTACTAGATCTATTTTAAAAGGGAAAACAAATTTGAATGGCTCTAGGACGTTGTCCGTCAGCTTGTTTGGATAGAGTGAAAGTTCGCAAAGATTGTGCCTGAGTAACGCTATTCAACTATCTTATTATCCACTACATCTATAAAGAGCTATAGGAGTCATTGAGAAAAACGAATTTTTCCTCGAAAGTAGAGTGGGGCATGGCAAGTTCAAATCTAGTTATATGTAGCATTTAATAGGACTAAATTGATTAATATGAGCAAGGCATTATTATGGTGAAATATCTTCCCGATTGTCATTGGCAACAGTGATGGGTTCGAAAAATTGAAGATAAAGTAAATAACGTTAAAAATAACAGTTAATGTCACAAACCACGTGTCATGTACTCAAATAAAATCGTTATAAAATAAATTGTCTGTGAACTTTACAGGCCCCTGAGATTTAATATATCTTTATTTTTGTTTTAAAAGATCAGCTGAATGACGTTAATCTGCTTTTTATTTACGGGGCAAGGGATAGGAGGAGAGAGTGGAGAAAAAACAAAAGTACATTATCAGACAACTAGACATAAAACTGAACATTGCTCAACTCTGTGGATATTTTTATTTGCCGTGGCATTTTTTGGTGAGACAGAAATCATTTTTCCAGTAGAATGAAAACCATCTAGTAGATCAAAGTCATTAATAATGCGTTTTAAACATTTTCAACTGATACATATATTCTGTGTTGCAGGCACACCTTATATGCTTTTGCAAGCGTACTTTTGGGAACAAAATTATATATGAAGATATACGCACATGTCCTTCACTTACAGGTTGTTGCTCAATCGCTTGTTGTGAATATTACATACCATGAAACCAATGAAATGTCTTTGGCGAAGAAGGGTGCAGACTATAAGTTTTGTACCATATTCTCCACAATAAAACAATTGTTTGGTCACAATAGCTTATGCTCTCATGAAACATATGGTATGGGTATGGGTTTGAAACTGAATATCTAACAGAGCTGTTTGTTTCTACTATGCATGTGTTCTTGTGTTATTGGTCGTTTCCAATACCACACTACACTAGTTGCATTATTCTTGTAGATCTGGTATCTATTTAAGTTTATTCAATTTGAGCAGTTGTAGGCTGTATTACAACCAAATGATCTAAGAAGGTCTAACCAGGCCAATTGCAGTTCACCTCACAATTAACCCTTCCATTATCATCCATTATCCTCACAATTACAAAAGTACACACTTGCATTATTCTGTATTCAAAGACTTACCTGAACATTTAAACGACTTTTCAAATCAGTAAAATATCAAATTGATACATCAAACATGAAAAACTATACTAATAAGATCAACGCCGGTGCTTCAAAAGTCATAGCCTTATGGCCATATGATTCTCTTAGCATTTAGTAGTTAAGAAAAACATTACACATATTCTTAACTTTGTACCCAACAACTAAAGCAAAGTTAATAGCAGTAAAATGTTGAGGTTTGGGTATTACAGACTCATCAAACTTCATCTTCCAATACCAATATGAAGAAATAAATCTTATTCCTGACTTGAGGCAGGCAACCACACAGAAAATACCTTGGGCAGCTGCTACGCAGCCCTATGCAACACATTGCACCCAGACGTTACTCACCCTAATGGATTTTGCGTGTTTTTGACACCACATAGCATACACAAAACATCACGTACTGGCCACTATGAGGTGTTTTGAGGCAGAACATATGTCTATGTTTGTTAGATGGAAATTTGATAGTTAATTTCCTCAATCTATCACTGAGACAATGTTTTATACCTCACATTCAACTTGTATACTTGCCCCTCTCCTTCAAGTTTCTATACTTCCAATTTATACATTACTGTGGTAACCGACTACATTACGTGCGTTGAATACACGCAGCATCTATAAGATGCCACTTTTTGGGTTCCCGTGTACAGATGCTCCTTGTATACTTATGGGATTTGAGCCACCTGGGGCTGAACGTTGACGGCTCTTGGATGGAACTGTGAAGTCTTCAACAAGACGTCTATTGGGCGAAAGTGCCATAAAATGTAACTTGCGTCCAGCAGGTGTCTGTTTAAAGACGATCTTGGTGCTACAGTGATATTAAATATAAAGCTCGACCAAACTTTAGCCAAGTATACTGTGAGAACCCGCACAAGTTATCTTTCAAATTGTAACAGAGAGGAAACTAAGCATGATAATTTGGGGTAAGTCTGCTCGCTTGTCGTAACTGTCTTGTGTACGTTGATCGAAAGGCGAAGGTAGTATGAGATGCAATCTGTTCTGCGTTGAGTAAGCTGTGTCATCAGTTTCTAATAGAGAAACTCTAATGTAGTGATTTTTGTCCTTCACAGCAACAGTACATTTGCACTGCACTATTGCTCGGATCCCTTAATTGATAATTGGTAACAACGTGGTAATGGTAAGAAAACAATGTGCACAGTATCCATCGCCGTATCAGTCTTAAGATATGATCAGATATTGATGACCTTGCCCCTCTTATTAAACCCATCGACAATCTTTCTGAAGAAACTCCATGCCTTTGTTGCTCTCCCTTTGCGCGTGCACACTGGTCTGTCAACAAGACTTCTGTTTCGGGTCGGCTCTGGGGCTCTCAAAACAACCAAACATGTGGCTGCAACCACCAAGAAAGTGCAAACTCACGGCATGATTAGTTTGTCTTTAGAAGCATGCACTAAGGACCCATGGCATATTTGAGAACAGCAGCAGATTTTTTTTAAAATGAGGTCTCATAACAGACTCCCCCGGCAAACAGAGGTTCATTGCTAAATCTCATGTATGCGACACACACACAGTGTTGCAGGTGGCAGATTTACCCCTTGTTGCAAAGTCAAAACCTTTGTTGCAAAGTCAAAACCTTTTACCATCTGTTCAGATCTTAACCAGACAAATATAAAATCACCTTATGCCTGTGCAGGTGACTAAGCAATCATATTCAAATAATTAGGTTTTAGAATCGCAATACCTTTGCACCGATCGGTATTCTGAAATGGTTTTCGTTAATTGTTAATATAGTAATGAATGTGGAAGCCAAACATCTTATGCTTGACCATTCTGATGTTTTAGGGGGCTATTTCAGACCAGTGAACCTGATATTTATGTTGTTTAAACAGACATGATCGTTTATCTAAACATGGACTTTACAAAATGATCATAGACGAAAAAAGTTTGAAAACATGTGTGTCAAGTGTAGAAATCCAGTTAAATAATATTTTAACATGAAAGTGAATATTGTGAGGAAATGCATACTTCTAATGTTGCATGATCTTGGATACGTCCACAATGCAGAAAAGGTTTGGGAATGGAAAGCATAGCAGAAATAAATTACATATAAGCACACAGACACAGACACAGACATATATATATATATATATATATATATATATATATATATATATATATATATATATATATATATATTTATATATATATATATATATATATATATATATATATACACATGTATATGAATATATACGGCCTATGACAGTTGCAAGCTTTTCTAATTGTACTTGATATCTGGTTTAGAAACATTGTATTTTCATTGCATTCTCTTGACTTAAATACAAATGACCTTCATTCTTTTCTGATTTGCCCTATAAATTTTGCTGTTAGTATCCAAAGATTATTACAAACATTGGCCACAATAGCTTTACAGTTCTTATACTTGTCTGTTTTGCTACTTAATTTTATCTTTTGGCATCATTCTGTTTTAATATTCACTTTCATACATTATAGGCTTACATTTTTTCTGTCCGGTTAACCCCCCCCCCCCCCGTGAGGGGGGCTATCGGTAGCAACCCGCGGCCTACGACAGTTACAAGTCTACTTAATTCTACTTAAAATCGTGTTAAAAATTGTTTCGAGAACATGTTTTTGACATAAATGCTCATGACTTTCATTCTTTTCTGACATGCCTAAATGCACATGTACTCAATATTAATAAATTACTCAAAGTTGACAATATTTCCTCACATGTCACAAACCTGACACATTACATTGAAACATTGACTTAGGGGTGGCAGTGGAGTAGAGCTTAATTGTTTGGAGACTTTCAAACCGAGGAGCAGGTGTCATCATGGAGTTTGTTTTACATGCCTAGTGCAGGATGTCTATTGTTGCAGTCCTTGTTAGGATTTCCCTTGGTTTGTACAGGTGGTCTAGCTGCAACTGTTTACTTTACAATCACTGGGACTGAATATACTGATCCATTTTGTTTCTACTTCAGTTAAACACTGGTAGGAGGTTTAGCTAGGATAAGCTATCCAGCTAGAAAGGGTACATGGTGGTTCAGGGGTAAGTCAAATTGTTGTCATCTGAACTTGTACTATACAAATTTTGCAATTTCGGATTGTTTGACAGTATTTTTCTTTCGTAATGAAGATTGGCATTTATAAGCAAAACTTCACGTATTTACCTAATCCATCATTTGCCACATTAATATTCCTTTAATTATTATGTGGGTTGTCCTTGCTGAATATTATCCTTAGACAACAAGCTGCTACTTTGAGAGACATTTACGGGTATAGGTTTCGAAGCAGGTTCTGAGTAGTTACCCCCTACAGATCCTCAAAGTGATTTAGGCTAATACAGCCTATGTCAAAATTTTACATGTGCAATATGGGAAATAGTATTTCCATATGGATTAGGGACAGGTTAGCTGATGGAGAGTAAAGAGTTCGGACTGCGGAATGGGGTAATGATTACAGGGAAGTGGTTCTTGTCAAAAAGACAGAAGGACAATATATATATACATATATATATGTATATATATATATATATATGTATATATATATATGTGTGCGTGTGTGTGTGTGTGTGTGTGTGTGTGTGTGTGTGTGTGTGTGTGTGTGCGAGCTTCAATATGTGGTTCCATAGTGTATCCTATCCCTAAACCAGAGCGATTTGTCAGTTTCAGGGTGAGATTATCAGATTCATGACAATAAAAAGTCGATGCAAATATGTGACAACATGCACCAGGAAGCAATAAAGCCTTTAAATTATCAGAGCTCGACGTAATTCTCAGAAACTTTCCAATTGCACCAGATACACTTTGATTCATTCCCTGCATTTGATCATTGCGGCTGACTATTTTATATTGTGTAAATAAAAATTGCCTTTGAAAGAACGTTCAATTGAAGTGCAAACTCAAAATTTAACAGTTCATTAACTTGCACTTCCCAGCATTTCACTTGATATCAATTGGGACTGTGTGTTCTGTTCAATGCATACATCTTAAGTAAATGTTATATGTACAGTGTAGGAGTACATTGTCTTTTCTGTTTTGTTGCATGCATTTTGCATAAAGAGGTACTTACTGTCGAATAATAACGATGTTGTTTATAAGGTAATAAAACGGTTTTTAATTTTATTATCCAAGTAAGTCATTTCTCCTTCTTGATTATCATTATTCAGTTTGGTTCGTGTATCATTTTCCCAAAAGTATGCAAATATAGGGTTTTAGTCCAGAAGTTTATTGACAAGTGCTCTTGGTATACTTCATGAAGTGAGAAGTGCTCTTGGTACACTTCATGAAGTGACTTTTGGATTGAGTTAAAAAGCAGATGGTGTTGGTCCTCTGTGGAAGCCAAACTTGTTTGACATATTGAGAGACTAGTAAATCGGATTGGCTCAAGGAGCAGCATTTTGCCTCTTTATTTGTGTGACGGGGTTGGGTGGTTGTTTACATTTTTACTTTTTGAATATCTACGGAGTGACTATTATTCTACAGTTTTGTTTTTTTTATAGTATACACGAATGTTTGCAGACTAATATATCGGTGCACCGTTGATTTTGAGCTATTATACTTGCTGCAAATACAAACTATTTTGACATACAGAAAATGTGCGATGTCAATCACCTGCTTTGTTTTGCCCTATTATGTGAAACATTTGACCTTAACCTGGCTCATGTGTCACTCATTTAAATGCGACTGAATACGACACATGCATTTGAGTTTGTCCTGTTGCATATTTGTTTTTGTATTCCATGTGAACTCTTGAATGTCGAAATAAGTACATGTACTTAAATTTTAACTCTACTAATGGTTGGTATTCCGTCCGTCCTTTATAATAATGATCAGATGCCCACACAATAATAATAATAATAATAATAATAATAATAATAACAACAACGACGACGACGACGACGACGACGACGACGACGACGATGATGATGATGATGATGTCATTATCTTAGGGTTGGAACTGATCTGCCTGAAAATTGGTCATCTCAGCCAGGTTCAAAAGGCTAAAAATTATGATTTTACTTTAAGCAAGCCACTTTAAGAAATGAGTAAATCTAAAGGCTGTACGTTATTTTAAAATAGCCATACTATAAATTTGATTACGTTGACGAATCATTTGCTAATTATCTATTTATTTATAACCATTACCTTGTTCTTTCACTATAATCCACTATCTGTACTCAGGCTTAACATTTGAACTGGCTCTGTCAATCATTTCTATGCCAAAAAGCGCGCAAAAAATGTTTTCTATTATTTCTACCTAAATATTTATAAAACTCAGAATTGTTTACTGAAAAATCAGACATAAAAATGACCATCAATTCATTCATCTCCCTGCCGTACTATTGTTGTTCATGTGTCCCCATCAAACGATTCCCTGGGGTTTGCAAGGTAAGGGGTCAATCAAGGTGTAGGAATGACGCTTGTTTTATGTTGTTAATTGGAAAGCTTCCAGGAAAGTTTGACTATCGGCAGTCTCCAACTGTGCAACTAATGCAGTAAAATCTATTGCCTGTGCCTCAAGTTTTCAAACACAGGCAAGTAGCAGGAATTAAGGCTCATAGTGTGGACAAAAATGTTCCTGAGGAACACATTTCTGTCACAGTTGACATGACATTGTATTCTGGTGTCGACGTTTTGGGTCAATACATCTGTAACTGCACATAAACACAATCTTGTTCACAGCCTGTGTGATCAGTTGGCGATGGACCTGTTTTCTGCTTGGACTAGCATTATTAGTTATCAGAGATGAGCTGCTTGGAGTGGGGTAACTTAAACATTTGCTTGCATGATTTGCTTGTTGCCACTAATTTCGATGCAAAACATCTTTAAATATAACCTGCCAGATCCAGCCATTGTCTACATGTATTTTTTTCCAACATTTGTCTTGGTAATTGCCTGAACCGGGTGGTCAATGAGATGTTTGCGGTATCATAGTATGCAATGTTTCTTTAAAGGCCTGTATCTTGGATCTGACGATTTTGTGCATTGAACTAAGGGGCCTATTTGAGTGAACAAGCGCTTTATCGAGGGAATTAACAAGAAACAAAGGTAGCATCTTTCGGTTCTGGAATTTGTATAGCAGCTCTCTTAAGAACACTGGCCTGTCCAACATAAATGGATTTGTTGAGGAATAAATTTGAAGAACCTTTCCTCACATCTACCAAAGAGTCATTGAATTTATCAAAAGCTCTTTAATTTGGCGCTGCCAGATATCTGTTATGTTTTTGACAACTTGCATACAGTTTGATAATGATCAGATGACAAGCATTTTTATCGTGTATCAGAAACAGTATTGATAATTTCAAAACTTCTTTTCAAAGTGTGACTGGGCATTTTTCCGCAAGGGAAGTCACACTATGTGTTTTTTGCTTTGTATACCTTTAGCCACGCTTCTTCATTGAAGGCATAGCAGACTTTTCTGAACGCCAAACCAGATTTCAATACAGTGTCCGTGTAAGTTGAGTAAATGAACAGTAGTAATCCTCTACTTAAATTAACCCCAGACCCTCATTTATTCAAGAGGTGTCGCTGCGATTTTTTCTATTCTTTAACTAATTTGTTTAGCTTTTTCACTATTTTGGACATCTTCAAAACCGTCTCTTATTTTGTTCTGAAACTTTGTGGAAGTATAGCTTTGCGAGACCATAAAACAAAAATGTTTATTACGTAGTGACACACTGGATCTGTGGCTTTTTACGATTTTTGTTTTTTCAATTAGGGTTCCTATCGGTAAATGCATGCATTTCTATTGAATATCATGTAAGTCCACGGGGATCGCAATGGAAATTTCTAATTTTGTGTATTTTTCCACATCCGTGAACCAGGTTCATTTTAAAGTGGATGGGGATTTTCCTCAGGTTTGTTTCTACAAAGTTTACTCAAATGGTTGAGCTCCAGCATTTCCTAATTTTCTATGAATTCGATCATTTTTTTGGTTGTTTTTTGTTTTTTGTTTTTTTTTCGGGGGGGGGGTGTTCTTTTGTGCCAAAGTCTTTTTTGATAATCTCCAATACTACTCTAATAGTTCATTTGAAGCAGTGTCGGGGCAGTCTGTGCATCCCCAGACCTTTATTGTTCAGCATATAGACCTGAGGTCTTTTTTTATATTTTGACAAATAGTTGGTGTGTTTTCGTTATTTTCACTCAGATTGTTCTGAGCCTCCATGCAATCGTCGGTTGCGAGATGGTTTAACGCAACTGGTTACTACGTGATCATACTCTCTACCCCTGATTTTTAACATATATTCAGCTCCATTGACTTGTCATGTTATGACAAGGCATCTGTCCGTTCCGTCCCTCCCTCGTCCACAATTCAAATTTTCAACTTCTCCAAACCCAATTTCCACAATCAAGTCAAACGTACTTTAGATTAATCTTGGGTAGGTCTTTAACAAATTGGTTTGAATGATCAGGCTCCAGTGATTTGTTTAGACTTTTTATTAAATTTTTGGTTCATTGTTCACCAAATTTAAAACAAATCTTCTGCAAAGCCACTAATGCAACTGCTTCTAAATTGCGTAGAGGCACTTCTGAGGAATCTCTAAAACTTGACTGATATTTGTTAAAGAGGTGGAACTCCAATTTGTTCCCCCTTTTTGAGAACTTTTGTGTGTTAAAATTGTTTTGACTTGTTCTCCAAAACAGCCTCTCAGATTTTGCTGAAAGTTCATGGAAGCGAACCTAGAGGAAGGGGCAAACAAAGTGTTCACTGGGTGATCTTTTAGGAATCTAGAGTTTTAACGAAGTTTTCAATACAGGTATGTATCGGTTAAAGCATGCAAGGCTGTTGATTGCGGTATAAGTCAATGGGGATTGCAATGGAGATCCACAATACTGACTGCTCCAAAACCGTAACCGGATACACCTCAAACTTAGTGGAAATTATTCATGCTCCTGTTTTTTTGTTTTGTTTTGTTTTTTTTTCGGGTTTTTTTTCTTTGTTTTTTTGTCATGCCTTCATTTGTTCAACGGGTGGTGCTACGATTTTTCTCCTTTGATGACTTTTTATGCGTTTTCACTATTTTTGACTTCTTCACACCTGTGACTCAAGTTGTGATGAAACTTGATGGAACTGGAGCTTGGGGGGCGGGGGTAACACTTGAGACTGTTGACGTTTAATGATCCTTTTGAAATTCTGGTACCTTTTGGTTAATTGATACATTGTTGTCGATTATTGTGAAAATAAAGGTAGGCTATTCCAATGTCTTTTCCAATCAGGCTGGGCTTACTTGATTTTGATTTGTTTTATCATAGGTCACCTAAGCATGGGCGAATCATAGCCCTCTTCTTCAGTTTGGGTACTTGTTGACTAATGCGTTATCTCTAGTAATTACTATGTGAGTCAATTGGGATTATTTGGAACAGAAAGTCCCATTTTCTACTTGGTCTTCAAAATGCTAATTCTATAGACTAGAGTGGCGCTGACGGCCTGTAACACAGCCCTCTTGAATTGTGTAATTTTGTACTTCAAAACTTGAAAAATGCATAAAATGATTTTTTTCTGCTTTGTTCACTCAACTGTATGAAAAATGGTAAATCATATGGACTATACAGTATGCCTAATGTCCATACAAACTATGTATATATTTTGTGTGTCGGAAATACTGTCATATTATTTTATACATTGTATAAACTGTTACTTTGCTATCTTAAAAAATAACAATATTATGGCTAGTCCATCGAAAATGAGATTACCATGATTAAAGCTAATCACTTGTTGTCATTACTTTAAAAATTACAACACTGAAATAAGAGCTATTTTCTAACAGGTATGTCATACATATGCGTTAATGTTATTTTCTGACCTTTGCGGCCATAAAAATAAATAAAGAGGTCGAGCATTTGTATTTGGGTCATGGCTGACATTTAAGATTGCTGGTGACCTATCATCCATTTGTGTATCAGTCATCCGCTTACAATAGCTTTTTTGTCTTCTGCTTAAAAACCATTGGTCAGAGCACCTCGCAGCTTATATCTTGGGTGGATATCTACCTAGTTTGTTCAAACCGCTACACTCCAGGAATTTTTAATGAATTTCTGTAATTCATTATTTGACCAAACTTATCAAAATTCAACCCAGAACTGCTTACTTTGAAGCACTCCTGTGACCCCCAGACCTTAATTTGTTGAAAGGTTGTCATTGCATTTTTCTGTCTATTTCTAACGAGTTTTTCTTCTGTTTGCAATTTTGACTTCTCAAAAAAAAAAAATCGATCAGTTTCGTCCATACGTTTATCGGAGTTTAGCTTGTGGGACGGTATACCAATTTGTTCACTACGTGATGACAGTGTGGACTCATTTTCAATTTGGGCACCTATTTTCTCGTCCATACATTCGTATTGATTATCATGCTTGTCAACCGGGATTGTAATGGAAATTGATATGTCAAACTTCAGCAGGTGGTGTTGCTTTTTCACTTTGAAGTAAGCATTCAGGTGACATTGACTGTGTGCCACTCCATGGGACTTTCAATTTATATATTTGCAGTCCCTCACTCTGTTATATCGAGTGAACATCAGTTTAAATGTATTCATCTTCTCAGCTCAGGCAGATGCGTAGTTCAGTATGAAATCTACATATCACTACTTTTAACTCCTTGAACACATTCTCTGCCATATTTTCTCTATAGTTTAATGAGGAATTTTCTGGTGGAGCTTTTTTTAATCGAACCACACAGTGTACAAGCAAAACGCTGGAGGAACATGGAGACTTTCTGTCAGTGTAGTATGTTTTGCCTTTCATTAAAATTGTACAATGCAGAATTTAAAATTGCTGCTAGTGACCACGGGGATACAGATTTTTTTTTTTTTTTTTTTGTTTTTGTTTTTTTTTTTTTTTTGGTAATGCTACCCAGGTCTAGCATTTTCATTATGTGTGGACCAAAGTTAATCCGACGTGTTTATCGTCCGCTGTATTTGCATATTCACGGGTGATTTACAAAAGGACTTAAAGTACAGTTTTGTTCATGCCTCCTTCCATGAAACCACAGACCTGGCATGTTGTTCATCCAGACATAATGACAACCTTTTTGCAGAAGCATATCGATATGTTGTTCTTGGAAAATAAAGTCTACTGATTAAATCCATCCACATTGACTAAGGTAGAGGAATGAAGCTTTTCAAACTGGGCAATATCTGTAATTTCTATCGGAAATGACAGCTGTGACATCTGAATCTGACGTGTAACTATTGTGCCTACCACCCAGCACAGGATTGTTTGTTGATAGGTGTAATTCTGACAAGTGTGCCTACCTGAAGTCATTGGGGTGGTATCAGGATTGAACTTTTATGGATGCCTTTAGTCAGTGGGAACCAGTCGCCAGCTTCGCCTGTAAAATTAACTGATTTTCTTGGCACAGACATTTATGAACACAGTAAAAATACAACTGCATTCCTCTACTCCAAAAGCCCATGTTCCTTGCAAAATAGTTCAAAAGTAGTGGAGTAATAAGTGTTACGTGCACTGGCCAATTAATTAATGCCATAGCAGTCACATGTTATTGTCACAAGCAGGTGTCTGTTATTCGCTACCTAAGACCTCTTGCTCGTCTGTTGCAGCCATGTGGTGTGGCATGTGGAGTAATCTGTGGAATTGCCAGAGTAACAACCTTATAATATGTGCATGTGTTTTAAAATTATGTTTCAAACCCAGTATGCAATTTTGCAAGAAACAACGAGTGATTTTAATTTCTGTATGTTTTTTGGCCATAGGAATACACAGAGAAAATTTACCTTGTGAAAAAGGAATGATGGTGATCTCGGATAAAAATAACGTTTCATTAGAAAATAATATCGACATCGCTACAATTGGTCAATAGGCTCATCCACATGCATAATGCATGAGACAACACAAAGACGATAATGTACCTTTACACTTTACGCATGAAATTTATTTCAAATACATAAATTGAATAGAACACATAGGCCTAGTTCAAAGACAATATGCTGTAAAGTGTCACCTTTAAATTAATAAATTGGGTTTGATTTTTCTGTTTCAGAAATGAAAATTTAGAATATCAACCAGGCGTAGATAGGTACTTATCTCCTAGGCTGTATTAGCAGCATACCATCCCATATATCCATGCTATAGAGAGAACACGCCTCCAGGTTTCCAATTTGATGATGATCAATTCCGTATCTGGTTCATTTCAGTTTCAGGGTGGTCGCCAGAATCTGCTAGTTGCAAAGTGGTCCGTGCTATATTTTATATATGTTTCATATATATGGGTTATTAACATAGTGTGTAGAAAAAAAGAATTCACTTGACCGTTACATTTAATACTAATACCATGCTCTGTGGCTTTTACCAATTGCATATGATATATGGGTTATGCCAATACCATGGTAACAAGCCCAAACGCCACGGCATGCACATAGAATCTACTAAATACCACTTTCTTGTGGTTAGCAAAGAATTTCCCAAGACATATATCTGGTGGCAGTACTTAATCACATATGGTTCACTTGGATCATTGAGACAGATGGATTCATCGATGAGCTGATGTAACCTAATACAGTGGAACCTGTTTAGAAAGAGAGCCCCAATAGAACTTTTATGGTAAGAGTCCGGAAACACAATGTTTTACTTCCTTTGCAAGTATTTCCTGTATACTATAAATTCTTTCTGTGTATTATTTTCTTAAAGAAACTTATTTAATACAGAAGTCTTGCATAATAGTCAATCAGTAATATTATTTAGTTCCATCTGTTGATCTCACCGCACCATGTGTGTGTGTGTTTTATATTCTATAAATACTGTAATGCAATTTTTCTAGAAATTGTGCAATAAATTCTTTTAGATCGTTAGCATTTCCTCAGAATTTGTATCAAAAATCCAAAATTTAAGAGCAAAAAATATCAAATGTTTTTATTTTTCTGCACTGTGCACAAATCTGCCAATTGATGAGGGAAAAGGTTCTCATTTAGAATTAATAAGCAAAATATTTAAACATTATGGTGAACCATATATAAATATTAAGTCATATTCAATAGAATTACATTGGTCGCATAATAAATATTAAAAGTTACATTAAATCTTACGCTATTGAATCTTTGGTAGACGTTATGAAATTTCTCTTTGATAATACTTTTGTTGAATGTGCACCATTATTTTTTAACAAATAAAAGGCATTCCAATGGGTAACATTTTATTCCGTTCACTTGCAGATTTATATTTAGTCCTACCATAGGACTTGGTACTATAGGACAGTACCTGTGGAGAATCTCTCAGCAGTGATTAGGATTTACATGCAGTCTGTTCATAATTGAAGTATTATCATAGCTAAGTGTATAATTCCATTAACCTACTCTGTATGCAATATTGATTGTTAATATATTGTTGCAGTTAAAGTTATCTAACTTTGTCATTCTTTCTTGAGTCCTGCTATAAAATATTCTGAAGGTGGACATGGTAACACTGCATATATGCTTGTGTTATAAACAGAAAGCCGACCCAAAAGTAAAATCTGGAACATAAGCCAGTTGAAAAAAAACATGGCTTCCAAGGCAGAGAAGCGCAATAGGTGTGGACGATAATATGATGGAGTTTGGTCACAAAGATTACCTATAGGCATGTTTTGACCAGCTAGGTCATCAATTTCTGATCCTGCCTTGTACCTATATAAACGAAATAACAATGGGCATTGTCTTTTCGTATCATAGGGCCATCGTGGTTGGTTGATAATTTAGGGATCAAATCATATTTGCAAACTATTGCTGTCAAGGACTAAACTCACAACATGCAACTTCCAATGACAAAAACCAATTGTAACACTTATTGTGTTCAGAACAGATTGGAACTCTTGTTATTATATTTGCTTGTATATCATGTAAGACAACTGAGTTACAACATGCAATTAGATCTGCATTAAGCAAGCATGCCTGTTTTTCTGTGTGTGATTTTGAGGCATTACATGAGTGACTTTTATGGAATAATTGACATCTATTAGACAATTTTTAGATCTAATCTGAATGTAGAAATCGCATCATCTCCAAACAGACGGCTGCTGGACGCAAGTTACATTTTGTGGCATCTCCATCGACTGGTCGTCATGTTGAATACTCCATGGTTCCATCAAGATCTCCACGTCCACCTCCAGGGGGCTCAAGGCCAGGCAAATGCAACATCTGAATCTCACCCTACAGCCTTGTGTATTTATGTATGGTAGATGCTACATTTATCACTTAAATCATCACTGATCATTGAATTCCAATGGGGGGAATTTTTTCCCCATTCTTGTAGCAACTTTTTCCGTGCCGAAGCTATTTTTCAACGCACAGCAGCAGCCCAGAATTGTACAAAATTGAATCAACATTTAATCTCAACAAAGATGACAAAATAATGGGAATACCTTGATTTTGACAAATTGATTGGATGTCAGTCTGTGCGACCATGCGTCGGTAGTACTCTGTTTGTGCATGTGTAGAGCAACACAGTACCTGTATACTGCAATATCATCAAAATTCTTTTAGCGAATTGGTTTGCTTTTGCACATAGATTGCTCTAGGCATATGATAAAGTTAATATATACAAATATATATAAATATATATATATATGTATATATATATATATATCAAAAACTCTACGTTTGATTTCTCCTTTTCATTTTTATTCCTATATGCTTGATGGCATCAAAAATATGAGATCATATTATTAGGTATTATATATATATATATATATATATATATATATATATATAGCTTAGCATAACAAAATGAGGACAATGGACACTGCAGTGAAGAATAATAAATGAAGGAATTGAGCATAACAAAGACAAGACAGATAGTGGGAGACGCCTGAAACGAATCTACTGAGACGGTTCTTTCCACAGGGATTTGCATCAGAAAAATAAAAGTGTGTCAATATCAATTATCGTTGTTTGTCTTGCTCTCTGATCGAGGGCGCCGTACTGAGGGCGCGAGTCACTTTAGTGACGAGAAGGGGACAAACGAAATATGCCGCCTCCGCGCATCTTTTCCCGATTAAATCGCTTTTGTCCGCTGCATACATATAATCTTTACCTCCGGTTGTTCCGAAGAACCTACTTCGTCGATTGCAATGCAACAATCGCTCCACTAGCAACAACGTACCGGTTTTTTTTTCAACTTTATTCTCAATTCTTCAAATAAGTCAGTCTTCATTGTACGGAAATGACCTTTGACCGACCCCAAACGGCACTTCGAGGATTACTGGCCTCTCATTGGCCAAGCTATTCCCGGTAAATTAAATTACTATATTGTTCAGTCAAGACATTTATGTTTTACTTATATATCAAACTGCTTTAATAAGATTGCAAGAATTTTTCTGTAAAATGCTTTATGAGCGGAGATGTGTTGCATTATTTTCTGAATAGTTTTGTTATAATACCAAACACAAGTCTGTGACGTCAAGCAAAGTGAAACTTGGCGGTATTTTTAACCTGACGGCAGGGAAGTCGAATGGATGCAGAAGTAGCACCACTATGGGTGGAGAATATGCTACAAACTGGTTAGTAGGCCTATTTACTCAATGTCAACGAATGATTAGAAACCACTGTGGAAAGAAAACTACAATATCATACATTGATCTTTCAAAGAAAATAAATATGAAAAAATTGAACAGAAATTGGGGAATGCTGTATTGTGGACTGTCAATCAAGATATTGGGAGCCATAATTATAAGTTGCGATTTACTGTAACATTAGCACTTTCATTCTTTAATCAATCATCAAGGCATCCAAAAAGATTTTAAAAAAAAACACTGCACACTTAACAAGTATATTCAGGGCCTCGAGTTCTGGATTTGTTATAAATGTTGAAAAATTAAAACTTGTCCTCAACCTCCATAAATTGGAACTTTTTCAATGTGAAACATCAATACTTGCTGGTACCCTGAAGTCACAACTTTTTCGACTTTTTGAAGGTTAATCCTTGATACCTACATGTGCCCTTCATTTGGCTTCAAGAAGGTAAAATGTTCCGTTTATTTTGCATTTGATGGTATATGTAGAAGAAAAAAATGTAAAACAGGGCTGTGTGACAAGCCTGCACTGAGCTGACCTAGAAATTCATCAAACTGGTGGCCTGGTGATTTTGGGAATGAAGTCAGTTAACCCTTTTATATTCAAGTCTAGAGCTGACGTGGGGCCACCACTATGTTCAACATTGCTATTACTCAAACAGGTTTCAAGTTATTAACTTGTAATCAATTGAATAAAAAGTGACCCTACGACCTTTCAAGGGAGGTCAAGGTCACCCATGTAATATGCAGGTCTTGCTTCTTGCTCTCATGCTCAGAAGTCTTCATTCAGTTTCAATTCATTGGTCAAGCAGTTTGGAGGTGTTTATAAAAAAAAATCTGGAGCATGACCATTTGAGCAAGCTTGTTAAATGTTAGTAACCCAGTGAAGGTATGTCCACACCCAGTTTAAAAACAATGAAAGGAACCACCGTTTCTGAGAAGTACAAGATACGGGTTGGAAAGATGGAAAACTCACCTTCCTATAATCCATAGTGACTGCCAAAGCCAATGGCGCTAAAATTACCTTTTTTATTACTTTTCAAAGTCAGTGTTAATGGAAACCAAATTATTTTAAGCTTGGTCACACTTAGTTCAAGTATGCTACATGTACATGTTCAATGGGCAAGCTACTGCATGTGACATCTATTGTTTTTGAGAGCAATATTTACTTACTGGGAGGGGGGGTAGCGATATGGGAAGAAATCTAAAATTGTTCAGAGGAACACTGATTCTATCCATCACAATATATGACTGTGATACTAATCCATACATGAAGTCTAGTAACATTCCATCTGGGCAAGTCAATTCTTAGACTTTTCCCATAGACACTAGCATGAATAAACATAATTTTTCAATTCTGTCCAGTACCAAACAAGTTAAAGGCACACACTGCTGTCAGAAGATCTATATAGCCTGCAGTGATTGTAACATTTTATTATGACCCAGGTAGACAGCTTTGCTTAGCACACTATAAATTTACGCTCAAATAAATTGGCAAAGAAATGATTAACACAACCACTAGTCTTCAACAAACTCATCTTTATTGTCATTGTTGTGGTGTGAATAAACAAATAACATTTGAAAAGTCATACAGTCTGTATAATACAATAAAAAATATATGTACAACATTTATGCACCTTTCTTTTTTACAGTTGTTTTGGGAAAATGTGGCATATTATATCAAAACTTAACATTATGTCAGTTCTCATATGAGGCTGAAAATTGTCTCTCATGGCTGTTATTAATTTTCGCATGTCTAAAATGACAGTTAAACCAGGGATAGTAGCGTTACAATTCTGTACAAAATGCTCGATCAATTACAACAAAATATCTTGAATTTTGTAGGATTGCCAAGATGGTCATTCGTTGCACCAGCAACAAGCACATTTTTGCACAAACATTATATAAGCTGTACAAGGATGATCACCCACATAACTGTAGTTCAGAGAAAGCCTTCTACAATGCACTGCACAAGCTGCATCCAGATATAGTCACTGGCATCAGACGCGCCAACGGTGTCAGAAAGCGTGTCTATTTTGGAATAGACATTGTACAAAACAAGCCAACATTTCAGCCTGCTGAAAATTTTGTATGTAATCTATCTGAAATATATAAGTCTACAAAATTTAGACTCAGTGCCAACCTGACAAAAAACATTTTGACAGTCAGTTTACTTTCTACCTCAATATGTAATTTGTTTCGTGTCATGAAGGAAGTTTCCCTTAGTAGCAATTGGCAAATTTCATGTTCTGT
>OZ026626.1:53765749-53795749 GCA_964020975.1 Hermodice carunculata
TAGATGTAAGCCCCCCCCCCTTGTGTAGCCTCTTCACCAGATGAAGTATTGTTGCAAAGGGACACCATACCACTGTGACCCATATATTTAAACTAGTGACCTACTTTTATTGCATGACACACACTTATGTCCAGATGCACCTGTGTGTAAAGTTTCATTACACTAAGTTTTAAGGACAAGTGAATTATAGCCTGGACATGAACAGCAGACGGATGGAAAAAGCAATCACTTTATACCCCTCCTCCAGTAGGCTGGGGACATTATTAAAGAAATACCTATCTATGGTAACTATTTATTTGCAGGAGTACCAGAAAAGCTGTGAGCCTCCACGTTGTGACTTGAATGGTACCATTGCCTTCTTGGAGCAGACCTCTCAGTTGGTGTCCATCTTCAATGACCTGCGTCCTATTGAGGGCATCGATGATCCCCGCCTCCTTCAGTTGAAAGCTGTGGATACCTGGTTCCATCAATGGGAGGAGGCAGTGGCAGCATCAACTATGACAAAAAAGGAAGAGAATCAAGCCCTTTTGTCAGCAGAGGCACTTGAAGATGTACATTCTATGTTGCTTGGCTTTGTTCAGTTGTGCCACAATCACTTTCAGTCATCTTCAATGACAATAGTACCTGGAAGAATTAATTCAGATATTTGTGAAAACATGTTCTGCCAGGCACGAGCAATGTGCAATGGGGCAAATGACAATCCTAATCATTATGGCTATTTACAAGGACTCAACACAATATTACTGAGCCAGGCACCTATAAGTAGAAAATCAAATGCCTTTGGCTCAATTGAGCCAGCTTGTTTTCGTCATTAAAAGTAAAAAACACTTTTCATCATTAAAAGTACAAAACAAAGCTTTTGGCAATGAAAATTCTGAACTGACAACATATTATCCACAACAATTTTTGAAAAACCTTTAAAAAAATTAACATACATGATGAAGCTGTAATTAAATATGCAGCAATATACATGTAATCACTAAAAGAGAAAATGTAAGCATTGAGGCTTTAAGAACTTGTATGCACTGAAAAGAAAAAAAAACCAAATAAGTCATACAATTGTGGTGGTAACCACTGAAACAAAAATGGTCTTCATACGTGGATGCAACAGACCTGTAATAATTTAGTTCATGTATTGAGATTGACAGAATAGGTTGCAAATAATATCCTCCATACAGTCACTACCAAGGTAAGTAAAGTTTATGAGACATGCATAAACCAATGCACAGTAGCTGGGTAAATTTTACTGTAACTTATAACTTAGAGCCATGTGGTTACATATCTAAAACAGGATTAATTTCACTTGTACTATAGTGATTTTCTTAACTTCTTTCTTACATGCATGGTAACAGGGCCTGACATTAAGATTTTTGACTTGTCTGATAGCAAATTTCAACAATTTATGACTGCAGTCTCCACACAGGATAAGATTTTGAACTGTCTGGATTAAAAATCTAGTTGTCGTGGACCAGGGGCAATGTTTAATGTGAGGCCTGGTACCATGACAATGGCAGATGCAAATACCTATCCCAGGACAAAATTTGGAGACCACATGAAACCTGTCAACTGTGGACACCACTGGGACTGAGCAAAAGTGTGCCACAATTGAAAGGTGTCCACATTAGGCAGTGGCTGCACTTGTGTGACCTCTAGGTAAAATGAACATACATGCACATGTGTATATACATATATGCTTACATGTATATAGAAATAGATATATACGTGTGCATAATTAACTGTTTAATTCATCATAATAAAAACTAACACAATGTTTTAATATACAGATTAATCCAACAACAAAAAAACAAAAAAAAAAACACAGAAAATGAGCATAAGTTAAACTATCTTGACCCTTCCCTGGTCAGAATTACAGTAATTATAAATATCCCTGATACTGTGCTCTGATGCAAAGTGACCTAAGCACACCAGGGTAAGTTGTTGGCATAAATAGGGCATGATTCTGCATACTGGATAATACATGTACTTCATGTATATTTTCAAAACTGTAAGTTTGTTTAACTCAGCACTGCTCCATGCACTTCAATGTCACCAGTAAGAAATATGCAATCGTGTAATACACCTACAAGGTAAAAGCACACCAGGGTAAGTTGTTGGCATAAATAGGGCATGATTCTGCATACTGGGTAATACTTCATGTATATTTTCAAAACTGTAAGTTTGTTTAACTCAGCGCTGCTCCATGCACTTCAATGTCACCAGTAAGAAATATGCAATCATGTAATACACCTATAAGGTAAAAGTTTAGTACAACATACATGCCTTACTCTTTGTTATGGACATACGTAAAGTTGCAGTTTAAGGTTTGTAACACAATGATTTGATTCAGAAAACAAATTGTACTGCTCTACAAAGAACAACTTATTGATGCAATAACTGCTAAAGTAAATATTTTCTGGTTGCTATTGTACTGAGCCACCAGGACTCACCAATTCCCATGTCCTTATGCCCACCACAAGTGAAATCTCAGTCAGGGCAAGTAAAAATTTTAAAGCACTTGCTGTGGGGGCATTCAGAATTATTGCTTTTACCACACAGATTTCAATGGATGGACAAGTAATTTCTGATGGGATGCAAGTGAAATATCATGGGCACCTACCCTGAGGACAAGTGGACTGAAAAAGAACAGAGTATGCCCTGACTACAGATGAATACTTTTGGTACCCTTGCATCAGTAAAGTGGTATTTATCTGTAAAGCTGATTTTCTTAATAAATAATCATTGTAACTTGATGCCCTTCATCTAGTGCACAGGCAGCTACATCCTTTCTTCCATTTCATCCAGTCTCTCCAAACATTCCTGACATAACCATGTTTCTTCTCATACTGATTCCCACTTAAGGGCACTGACAAGATCTTCTGTACATTTCCGATGATACCACCCACTGCACCCATCACAGTATACCCATGGAAGTTTGTCAGTGTATGGACAACCACAAATTTCACACAAGCGTACATCTTTTTTTGTTTTCTTTTGCCTCTTTGACTTCATACGGCCTGTCCTGATCATAATCTTTCTTCGGTGAGCTTCTTGGCTCTTGACTTTCTTTGCCAACATTAACTCTGATCTGAACTGCTTATATCCAGACTTCATGTATAAAACTATTATATCTGTGCGTACTTCTGACAAAGTAACAGCCTGTTTGGCGATTGAGCTTACAATGTCCTTACATGCCCTTGACACAGCTTCAATAGTAAAGTGGTCCGATACACTCTGTGGGAATTTCGGGGTGGTTAATTCACAAAAATCATCTCTCAATTCACGACACCCAATAAGCATTTTGGTGACCTCACCGGGCATGCTGTTACCCAATCTGACCAATCTTGGTACACTTTAGAGTTTAAGCCTTTGTTCCTCCAGTTTCAAAAAGAACAGGTAACACTGGTCAGTCAGAGGAATTAATCTCCCTTGCTGTTTGTACTCAATTTCTCTCAAAGTATTGGGATATGCTGAGTCAACTGGGAATTTTCCTGCCAATGTTTCATAAATATCAATTGCACCTTCCATAACTTCAAGTGCTTTCAGACTCACAGAGGACATGTTATGTTTCAGTTTTTTCTTCAAACGAAAGTGTAGTCGAGCAACCACTGATCCACCTACATGTCTTAATTTGCTACAAGCTACATCATGTTTCTTCAGCTCATTTAATTTATGTACAGTGGAAGAAGAAACTGATGACACATCTGGGAGTTTCTTTTCTGCTAGCTGCTGGACATACAGTTCCTGAATCTTGAATACCATTCTTTTGGCAACAGTATAATGTCTGCACGATGGAACTGCAGGAGAAGCCAAAGCAACAACCTCATTCGTGTATGACAAACTGGACATATAGGCATATACAGCACAGCAGTATATTTGGTCTGGACCCTTGTACTGACTTCACCTTCCAACTTTGTTAGCTCAGTCTGTAGTGAAGATAAAACATTGATGCAAAATGTTTCCACTGCTTTTACCTTTTTCTTCAGTTGTATAATTGTTTTATTTATGTCTTTTTGTTCATTTGTTACTGTGACTTTACAGGATGTCTCTTCAAGGATGTCTAGGGGGTTTGGTAGAAATTCTGGCCAGTCAATATCACCAAATGATCCTAATTCTGAAATTTCAATGTCACTGAATGGGCTATCTTCAGAGTTAATACTTTCACAGACTGCCTCAGTGACAGCGACACATGTATCTGTGGATGCAGATGGCTCAGTGTTTCTGTTTTGACAACAGCTGTGGTCTTCTTTTGGCAAGGTATCTTTATGTGTCAGGAACGCCCTAACTGCTTCTGGGGGTGGAGGGCAAGCCCTACTGCTGTAATTGACCACACGTAGGCTATCCATGTCTCTGACCCTTGAGATGGCCACACCCAACATCCCTGTAGAATAATTTAAATTGTCAAGGGGCGTGTGTAAAAGGCAGAATGGAATGGAATGAAACATACAAAATTACCTAAATGATTTTAATGCACCTGGCAAAGTATAAGGCTTAAGGAAAGTCTAATAACAGTCTGCAGGCAACCAATTTGAATTTCAGAACAACAAAAATTGTAAGCCTCCACCCAACAGTACAACTTACTTCAGGTGGACAACGTGACAAGTGACCAGAATATACTACTTTCTATTCATGCACCAGCAGACTATCATTTTTCTAGAAAGCTAAACATTTTGGTGATTTTGCATTTTGCATTTTTCTTAACTGAATCAAACATACAGTGTATCATCTATTTTGGATCTTGTGTAAATGTTGTGCTTTCTGTGGATTTACATGTATATATTCATGTTCGGAACGAGTGGGACTCCAACCTGCAACCTTTGGCACCAGTCGCAACAAACATACTATAAACCAGAGCCATGCCCGGAGACATGAATGTCTTTCGCCAGCATAATTCAAGCCACTCCGAAGTTTTTCAACAATGCTCATTCAAGCATGATGCAACCAATGAAGTGTGACAGTGATGGTGCAGATCTGTAGTGACCATCACTATCAATCAAGTGTGAAAGCCCTATTCAGTGTTGTTAGTGAAATAATGCCACTGACTCTGAAGTTTTTCTACAATGCTCATTCAAGCATGATGTAACCAATGAAGTATGACAGGGATGGTACAAATCTGTAGTGACCATCATTATCAGTCATTTACCCAACTATGAAAGCCCTACCCAGTGTGGTTAGGGAAATAATACCACTAGGAATTTTTTCTACAATGCTCATTCAAGCTTGATGTAAACAATGAAATATGACAGTGATGGTACAAATCTGTAGTGACCATCACTATGAATCATTTACCCAAGTGTAAAAGCCCAACCCAGTGCAGTTAGTGAAATAATGCCACTCCAAAGTATTTTGTTGACAGACAGACGGACAGAACCAATGGAGCATGACAATGATGGTACAAATCTGTCTTGGCCATCATTACCAATCAATACCCAAGTACGAAAGCCATATCCAGTGTAGCTAGTGAAATAATGCCACTACAGAGTTCTTTTTTTTAACAATGCTCATTCATGCATGGTGTAACAAATGAAGTATGACAGTGATGGTTCAAATCTGCAGTGACCATCATTATGAATCATATACCCAAGAATGAAAGCCCTGCTCAGTGAAGTTAGTGAAAAAATGCCACCCCAAAGTATTTTGTTGACGGATGGAAGGATCTTCTGACTGACAGAGCGATGTCCGGAAAGTGAGTGCTTAATCTCGCTGACAGCTTATGCTGGTGAGACAATAATAATCTATTGTCACCTTGTGCACAGAGCAACAAACATACTTTATACTTTGCAGATTATATCTGCACAGCTATAAAGTTTCAAAAGTGAATCATGTGTAAAAACATTAGTGGGACAGGGGTATCTTAGTTCTTACTTGTTCTGTGCCTGAGGTAAAACATGCACATGTATATATACTTGTAAATCAATGGAAATTTCAGCATTTAGAAAAAAAAACTTTACTCTTTATATGTTTACATTTATGATAACAATTATGAATGAAACCTAAGTGCTGTTAATTTTTATTATACCTGATTGGGAAATGTTCTTGCAGTCTACAATAACTGCTGGCAGTTCCAAGCCCTGCGCTTTGTGAACTGTTATGGCATACGCTAATGCCAAGGGGAACTGCAGTCGGCTTGCCATAATCTTTTGCTTCTTTGGATTGTATCTTGTGAAATGTGCTTTGGTCACCTTCACCTCCTGCTTGTTAAACTGGACAAGTATGCTGTCCTTTGACATACTGCCAATTTTCCCCTTCACACCATTAACCAGCCCTTTTTCAATGTCAATGTTCTTTAACAAAATAACATCACACCCGCTTTTCAGGGCAAGAATTTTTGGTGCCCGCGACTTCCCTAGCTGGGCCTGGTCCCCAGTGTCAATAGCATTGAAAACCCTTGCTTCACCTGATATGTTGTCCAGTGCCTTTCTATTTTGAAGGTCAACACTAAAATTGTCTGCACACAGTGTAAGTACATCAGTTTTTCGCAGTCTAATTTTGGTTTCTTCCCAGCCTTGATCGAACAAAATTAGTTGCTTGAGGTCATGCCTGCTGTAACGGCCATCTAATATCCCTGCAAAACTGTGGACAGTAGTAGCGTGGAGATCTTTCAGTGAAAGCGCTGCCATGCCTGTGGCTGCTGTCACTGAGCAGCATTTTCCCATCCGTTGTAGGGTTGACACAAGCCAATGGACATTATGGGACTTCCCAGTACCTGCATTTCCTACAATTGCAACATTGTGCCCATTCAAAACTAAGTCGACAGCCCTCTTTTGGTTGGTGTCCAGCTGAAATATAGGTAAAGGTTTATTAACTCATGTACAGCTAGCTACCATATACACTTATAGGTGTATGTGGAAAATGTTGTGACATCTGAGAACAAGTAAACCTGAAAAAAAGTTTAATACATTACAGTAAAACCGGTGCTCAGTGAAACCCCTTGGGACCAAAGGAAAGTGCTCAATATTTCAAAGTGTTCACTACTGTCACTGTCAGCTTAGGCCAACATGAACAAAGTAAATCTAAGAAAGGGACCATATAAAATAATCACCAACATCAGGGTGTTCACTAAAGACAAGTTTTACTGTACTTATAAGGCTAACATATGCATAAATGTGTTGTACCAGGGAGGTTAAACCTCCATGCTGATACCTTCATCGGTGGGGGGGGGGGGGATGTCATGTATTACGTATGCAAAAAGAGTGTGTGTGTGTGGGCATGTATTGACTGCATAAGGAATGCACTTTGGGGGAGAGGGGGGGGGGGCTACATTCCAAAAATTGGTTGCCCCATGGGTGGAAGACATTTTCATTTGTCTGTTGGTTGGAGGATCCCAGAGGTATCCATGTCCTATGGGTGGTGGCCACAATGACCTCTCCTATAGGCCAATGAAGAGGTTACTCAGGGTATAATCATCTGTAAATAACGTTATGGTGCTGGTACTTTTTTACTTTGGACTCACAACTGTTACTGTTCTCTCAAATGAGATTAAATACACTGGTGCCAATGGTTGTAGGTTCGAGTTCTGCTCATTCCAAACATAAAATAGATCACTTTGGTGAACTGAATTGTGAATGTAAAAAGTTTCCACATATTCTACAAATTATGTAGCTGACAAAATGTATCATATTTGCCTGACAGACAGATCCTTACTTTGTTTATCAAGTTATCATATGGGTATAGTAGGGATTCCACTTCTCTTATCAGCTTAAAAAGCATGTTTTCATATCATGGAACAGATAAAAGGTCAATCTGGCTGGGCATTGTGCCCCCCCCACACACACACACACAAACACACAGTGTACCCACCTTGGCTTTTCATGAACTCTTGATATATAACTGTTCTTCCTTCAAACAGTTGTACCCAACTTGATGAAAAGAAAATGCTGAAATATGTTGCATATAACTATAGGCCTTTCACATGAGGGATCTGTGTCCCTCAAATGTGTGAATACTGCATGTGAACTGAAATAATTTTCAACTTCGACCCATATAGTTGGCGACTTATAATGACAGCACAGCTAGGTACCATATTTCTTTTCCTTTGAATTCACACATCCAGGAACTTTCGACACTGGCCAACCACATGTAACTAAAAGGAATGAACCACAGTAATGCAGCCACAAATAGCTAGGTGACCATGCAGCATGACAACCTGCATACTCCTTGCTAAAAAGGACCAACAAAAATCTGCTCAATGTTCAGGTTTTTGACAAGATATCTGACATAATTTTGCACCTTGTTTAACAAGATTACAACTTCTTCATTACCATAAGTTAGACTCGTAAATAGTTCTGAGTTCCACTAAATTTGATCAGCAAAGTAGCCAAGGTTAGCATGTAAATGAATGGTAAGGTCTGTGAAGTTTCACTGAGTTCTGAATGGGGTGTGACGTCCCAGCAAACTCCAGAATACATCACACATACAAAAATTGATCCCTATCGAGTCAGTCTAATTCTAATCCATAAGGCAATATTCAGAGACAGCTTCCCTCCTCCAGGTATGAATACACCATTGCGGCCAATCAGATGCTGGTTACCGCACTAAATAGTTTTTGGTTGTTTTGAGCTGACACTTATGGGGGCTATTTACCTGTAATTAACCCACTGTTTCAGCCAGACTATTACATTAACTTATCAGCCTGTTTGTGTTGTATGGTTTGACGGATATTTTTTCCATGATGAATTTTATAAACAGAGGGCGAATCACATAGTCATACACAGTGACGTAATGCTGGCAAGCAGTGCTCGGAGCACTCGTTTCCTGGCTATGACAGGTAAACACTGGCATAACTTTTGATTCTATCTATAGACTCGCATTTTTTATCTTTGTTTTCAATGAAAGGTGTCTGCACAACACCAACTGCATACTTTATTTTAAAACGTGACGCAACAAAAGTTATACACCTTTATGCTAATATGAGAATATACAGTAAATATAATGGTGGTTTCATCCCTCCATGACCATGGTGACAGTGAGCTGTCAATGTGCAGACTATCGCCGAACATTGGAAGAAATAACTTGAAAAATCGCGGCTCATTTAATCAATGTGGCAGTTAGATGTGTTGATTTCCAGGTCAGTAGATAACGAAATGCACCCTCTCAGTTAATCACACATTTGAGGAATCATCAACGACAATTCCTCCAAGTAAATACCTGTTCATTTGATGTACTATGGCTATGCCATGAACACCAATGACAAGCTACCCTATTATCGTTCACACATGGTCTCGAAATTGCCTGAAAGTCAAACGAATATTAACGTCAATAACATGACCAATCCAATATGTCAAATACATTGTTCATTGTAGAATCAGTTAAACTCAACAGTAATTCAACATTGTCAGGCCTTTTCCCACCAATATGACAATTATCATGATCGTTTCTGCGATGGACCTTTAAATTACTCACCTCTGTTGACTCCATTTTGCCGACAATAGCTTGGCCAATGAGAGGCCAGTAATCCTCGAAGTGCCGTTTGGGTCGGTCAAAGGTCATTTCCGTACAATGAAGACTGACTTATTTGAAGAGTTGAGAATAAAGTTGAAAAAAAAACCGGTACGTTGTTGCGAGTGGAGCGATTGTTGCGTTGCAATCGACGAAGTAGGTTCTTAGGAACAACTGGAGGTAAAGATTATATGTATGCAGCGGACAAAAGCGATTTAATCGGGAAAAGATGCGCGGAGGCGGCATGTCTCGTTTGTCCCCTTCTCGTCACTAAAGTGACTCGCACCCTCAGTCCGGCGCCCTCGATCAGAGAGCAAGACAAACAACGATAATTTATATTGACACACTTTTATTTTTCTGATGCAAATCCCTGTGGTTCTTTCCATCAGGAACTTATGATTAGAACTTGTCATGTGCTACGATTATATAATGACATCAAATTGAAACCTTTTTTTGCCATCAATATAGTCTCGAACAACGGCAAATATCAACTTCTTAGTTTCAAGGCTGGAAGCAGCAAAACCAAAAAGTACAGTTTCAAGTATGTAAAGAGCAAAGTTTATTGTAGCTAAATGTAATTTATTGCGAGGAATTAAATATCGAGGACAGGAGAAAAAGAAATGCAAAACATCTTCGACACTAGTACCGCACACACAATCATGCGAATCTTTAACACAGATTTGAAACAAATGATTGTTAAGCTGGCTCCGGCCATGCGCAGTCGAGCATATAATACAGCAGATTTTCTTTTACCAATATAATAAAGAGAAGTCCGTATTTTTCTTTGAAATTGTTACTGGGAAGGGGCATTCCGAGTATCTGAAGGAAGAAGGCTCCATTGGTGTGTAGCAGAAGCATAAAAGAACTTATCAAATAGATCTTAACGAGCTCTAATGTGTCGCAAATCGAGCCGCCTGTGAGTGTTATATTTGAAAGTTGTATGACGCAACGGAATAATTGGAAATATATGTCGTAGATAACTTGGTGTTAAATTATGAACAATTTTGTACCTCTGAATCAATTAAGATTTCTCACGACTTTTTGGAAAGTGTCTCGCATCCAGTTTCTTCACATAGTTTTATTGTTGGAGTATTTTCATTGCCTTGGTGACCACAGGTGCCGCAACAAGCTGGAAGAGTTCCACACAATTTTCATCATCCTTGGTAGAACCGTCTCATACCACACTGACATACTCAAGAACTGGTCTCACAGAAGATGTGTAGATAATTTCCAATGTCTTCCAGCCCAAAGCATACTGTAGAGATTTCACGATATTCAATTGCTTTGTTGCTTTTCAGACAATTTGGTTAATATTTTCGTTCCACTTGAGATAGGCTTTTTTTGTCAAACCCAAATGCTTATGGCTGCTGACATTGTTTAATTTGTGTCCTTGAAATAAAAGTGGGGATGATTGATTGGTTGTTGCTTCTTGGAAATAATCATTGCATCCGTCTTTGACACGTTAAAGGATCCTTACCATCAGTCATTTGAACATACAAAAACTGCAGAAAGATTTGAATTTAACAATGTAGAAGCTGCAAAGGGATGGTCAGCTGTAAGGAAAAGAGAGGTATCATCAGCAAAAAGCTGGATTTCAGATTCGACTATGTTTATAATGTCGTTTATGTATATTAAATAATACAGAAAATCATGATCCATATTCATAAATTCCAAACCCAACAATGACATCAAAGAGATTCCAGACTTGCCAAAGCATCAACATTTATCTTTCAATAGAAATGTGAAGAAACAAATTTCACTCCTGACTTGAGACAGGCAGTTACCCTTAAGAAAAGGAGTGGTCCAAGAACTGAACCTTGGGGAACGCCAGCATTAATAATTCCCAGTAAGATCGTTGGCCATTGATTACTACATATTGTTTTTGGTTAGAAAGGCAATCACTGAACCACGAAACAATATGTCCAGTTAAACCTCCTTTGGCTACTTTATGCAGTGAGCCCTGATGCCAAACTCTATGGAATGTCTTGCTTATATCTAAAAACGGAAACGAGTCTTACCTCATTCTGTGAATCAACAGTCAAATATAGTTCGTGATAGAGAGAAGTTACTTATTAACAATGGGGTCCTCTGGTATAAACCCAGATTGATTTGCGATTATAATCATGCTGTCACTCAAGAAGTTAAAGGTGTTTAAATATAATTTTCTCCATGACTTTTCCTGTACAGCTAAGCAAAAATATAGGCCTGTAATTGTTACATGAACTTGTTTCGCCTTTCTAGAAAAAACAAACAAACAATCATACATTGGCCTTTTTCCACTCAGAAGGAAAATCATTTTTGTTCAACGGGAATCATAGATACAGACCACCAAGATAAAGATATGCACATTGGCATCTTGCACTTTTTATCATTTTTTGCGACTTAATTGATTTGCCAAGTACCTCGATTAACTAATCGATTTACCTCAGGTACCCACTTGATAGAAAATTATGCCATACTGACCTTGTCCTTCCTGCCAGGCAAGCATTATGCACACTATTTAGGTTGATTTAATGAACTTGAATTAGCCTGGCTTACCCTATATAGTATACCATATACGCTAATTTTATCTTAGATGGTGACTTTGTTAGATGGTGACTTTGTTCAAATGTAAGACAATAATACAATTGATGGTCGATGTGAAGAACACTCTAGATGTGTGTAAAAATGAAGCAAAATGGGGAATATGAAATGTTTCTCACTCCCCACCCTTCAAATGCTTCATATACCTCCTTATTTGTGTCCAAATGTGTATAACAGTGGTGCAAAAACACAAGCCGTAGGACTGCAAATGTTTCATTTGAATACCTTTTCTCTTTGTTTCGGAAACCATTTTACATAATGTCTCAGACATTCATTTTGACCACCACTCACTCATGAAACGACTCCTGTGAACTATGTAACAAGATAGAAGTTTATCATAAATTTAAACATATCAATCACTCGTTTATCACAAGGTTTTATAAACCTTTGGATATCTTTAGCTACACGTTAAGTTTATGCTTCCTTCTGATGTTTGATGTTTTGTGTAAATACATTATTTGAAAATTTCAATTCTATAGTTAAACTTTGCACATTCGAAGCTACACTTTTGGTTTACCCTTGCTTCTGATGTTTGACGTTGTGTGTAAATACCGCATTTTAGAATTTCATTTTCCCAGATATGCAAAAACCCTGTGAACATATATTGATACACATATATTCACTTACACTCAGTTTATGCTTTCGTCCATACACTTCATACATATTTGCAATAGATTCAAACAAATTGCGAGCGTCTTAGATATAACTTAAAGTGCTTTAATGATTTAAGATGACATTGTATTTTCCCTAAGCACGCTAATGGGAACTAAAATATCTTAGTCCCTTTTCCATTCTTAAGTGTAGAATTATACTTTTTTTCATTATTACGTGACCACAAATGGGAGCACGAAAACTGTGCATGCATACTGAATGCATTAGGAAGTATCAATACATTTTGGAAGTGAGGTGGAAATCCACAAATCATATTAACTTCATAATTTATTATGCCTATTGTGTGCAATTAATAAATTTATACAATAAAGCTTATTTTTACTGTTGTTATTTCTGAAGTGCATACAGAATATCTAAATATTGTTGACGAAAGGGCCCAGCACATGATGGGTATGTGTTTCTGGTAAGGGAGAGAAGAGCTGGGTAGTCATATCTTTTCAATAAAGAAGTGTTCAAGCATATGCCATCATAATTCGTTATTAACAGAGTATACATATAGGAAAAAGGCTCCGAAACAAGCCGAGTAGTTACCTGCTGAAGACCCTTTAATCTATTGTTTGGCCTAATACAGCCTATGTCAAAATTTTACAGAGGAACGTGTGCAATATGGACAATAGTACTTCTTTGTATATAAGTTAGACAGGGACAAGTTAGCTTATGGAGAGTAAAGAGTTAGGACTGCGAAATAGGGTAATGACTACAAAGAGGTGGTTTTAGACAAAAAGACAGAAATACAATATATTCTGACCTGTTTCTGATTAAGAAAAACAAAAAAACAAAAACAAAAAAAAGCCAAACAAAAAAACAAACAAACAAACAAAACAAAAACAAAAACAAAATAAAACAAAACAGTGAAATTGTTGTCCTTACAGAAATGCTGCAATTATTGAAATATTAGGGTATAACGCATAAGCCATTTAACACAAAGAAACAAAATGCACATGTTTCTAAGTGCTTCATTTTTCAGGATAAGAAACAACATGACGATGTGCACGTCCTTTATTTTTCCTGCATAAAAGTACGGAGTTCATTCTACTTGGAAATGAGTGGCAGTGATGGATGAAAAGGCTGCATGTTTTCACAGATATATGCCAGGTAGGAACATATGGCAAACGAAGAAAAGGCAGCTCAAAATGATCATGCTCCAAGAAAATTAGTATGTTTCTTTTTGTTGGAAAGGGCATTGTATGGTTTAATTAAAGATGGATTCGTTTTTTAGCAACATACAGAACTGCCAGGTATAAAAATGTCATTAGTTCATTGTAAATGACATGAAATATAGATATTCATTCTTAACGTCCATCACTTTATTCACACAAATGCAACAATAGGGTGTCACTCGTGTTTCGTTTTAGAAATCAAGCTTGAAGGTTTATTGAATATGATGTAAATCAAAAGCATGGGAAAGGGACAATAGGAAGTCTAAATCCACATTCTTTTTCAAATTCCTTGGTAATGCACTTGTGAACTATATTTGACCACTCTACACCTGCTTGTCTTGACTATAAACGAAAGCAAAAACAAAAAACAAAAAAAGCAAAACAAAACAAAACAAAACAAACAAACTACAAAACACCAAAAAAAGCAAAAACAAACCAAAAAAAAAAAAAACATAAAAACAAAAACAAAAAACCACAAAAACAAAAACAAACCAAACCGGATTTTTTTTCCTCACAAGCCTTTTAAATTATCTAATATCATATCTATGTAGCTTCCCTCACCTTTCGGTCCTGTCTAATCCATATAAAACGTCAAAATATTAAGTTTCTAAAGTTATTTTAAAAGCAGGAGGAACAGTGCGACATCTTTTGTGTCGTCCTGAGCCCAGACTTAATCACAAACCGATCTTTTCTCCATAGACAATCCAGTCATAATCTATGTTTGAATCCATAAATAAATTGAAGCATTATCACGCTTGATTAAAACATCTGAAACGTCATGTCTACAACAGCCAAATGCATTGATAAATGAGCTCTCAGAGGGAACCAATCTAGCTTGTTTCGGAGCATTAACTTCCAGGACATGTTTTTATGTGATGACAGCTACTTCCCTTTATCTTGTATTTGGTGCTGAAAACCCACATATAGATTGTATAAATGTAAATACCTACAAATACATTGATACATGCTGTTTAACAAGTTTTTGCTTGTGATGGCAAGACCTAGCTCAATTTATATAAACTAGTATATGCACACCTATACATAAAAGTAGCAAAATTCAAATTTTAAACCTCCACTTAGAAAAGGATGCCACGTGTGTGTATTAACCATTGCAGGGAGGAACTAAGTAACATCAGGCTCCAGGCACCGAAAGACTTCTGCGAATTATAAACCCCACAAAGAGTCATTGCAAGCCAACCTCACCCATGCAGCCAATAAAAAATGGCAATCAAATCGTAATATTAGATTGGTTACCATTCCTAAATTGAAAAACTGTGCTATTCCATAACCAGCATAAGCATAGACTAGAAACACAAACAGAATGTTCCTCTGTCCTCCATTAATATATGCAGACATGGATAAAATGATGTTAAAGGGTGTTTTAATTATGTATACTTTTGGTGTAAATATGCACCTGCATTTTTCCTTCTCGTTCTTTTAATAAAATTTCTCATTGGATAGTGTGTGTATCTTAAGAAGAAAGCAGCTAATGTTGCTTTACACCTAATTTCTATGGAAAATAACACAACTAAAGAAAAGAAAATATTGGATTCAGAATTGAATTCACTATGACGTTTTAACGACAGATGGGCTGTGTAAACAGTTTGTCATCTCCTGCCTTAAAAAAATTCAATTGAAAGTAAGCCCTTCTGTGACCTAAAAGAAGGGACCTAAATTGGGCTCACATGAGCTAAGCTGAACCAAGCTTATATTTAAGGCGATAGCATGTGGGTTAGAATGATAAAAATGCTTAACTTAGTGATAAAAGTTAATTAGCATCCTGTCAAGATACATCATCATCTAGCTTGAAAAAGTTCAGGTTAACGGGTTTAGCAAAAAGGAAGAAAGTATAAATACGAACAGCCGACTGACTATCCCAAAAGGTGAGCTCAGTGCCACATCACCTGAGATAAAAGTACCCAGATTACACAAGGCTGTGGGAACGAACAATAAAACATCAAGTATTTGCAAACACTTTGTATGCTTATTAGAATGAATGTAACTGGTATGAATAATATTTTTTGAAGCTATTGGATATAATACATTTTTGTCACAAATTTTGAGATTTCGTATTTGTTATAAATTTCAGCACTTAGCATCCAAAACTAAATCTATTTATGATAAACTTGAGTCAAGAGGATTCAAAAATGTGATTTTGATCAAACATTTCTGCAAATTCTGTCATAGACATCCAGAGATTGATAGAGAGTTTGGTTCCGAAAATTTCAGAGATTTTAGACATGCCTCTTTTGTACTTAATTTTTATCTTTTGGCATCATCTCTTTTAATGTTTATTTTGATTACATTTCCTAGACTTAAAATTTATTGACTTTCATTCTTCTCTGATATGTCTTACAAATTTTGCTCTTAATAGCCAGATATTGTTCGTTGTTTCAACATTTGGCTGCAATAATTTGAAAGATCTTAGTCTTGCCTGTTTTGCTACTTATTTTTACCTTTTCGGTATCATTTTCTTTTAATGCTCACCTCTTAGACATTCCAGGCTTACAAATTTTCTGTAAGGGTAACCCCCAGGGGCTATCAGTGGAATGGAGCAGCAGACAACAGTTACAAGTTTGCCTATTTTTATTCAAAATCTGGAATAAGATAAAATATGTTTGGATAACATCTTTTTGACTTACATGCTATGACTCTCATTTTTTTCTGAAAATGCCTAAGTACACATTTACTCGATGTCAAAAAATTAACTCAAATTTGACATTATTTGCTGAATTGTCTCACACTTGACCCATTATGTTGAAACATTGACATAGAGTATTACGGGTTGGGAACTTTCAAAGTGAGGAGTGGGTGTCATTATGGGGTTTATTTTACATTTCTCGTGCAGGACGTCCCATTGTTGCAGCACCTTTAAGAATTTGCCCCCTGTTGTACACATGATCTAGCTGCAACTGTTTATTTTCGAACACTGGGACTGAATACAATACTCAGTTTGTTTCTACAGCAGCTATACACTGGCCTTACATTTAACTAAGGCAAGCTATCCAGCTAGAAAGGGTTCATACTGGTTCAGGGGTAAGTCAAATTGTTCTTATCTAAAATTATACTTGTGTTTGGTTTGACAGATATTCTGTGTTCATAATAAAGCTCTGTATTGATAAGCAAAACTTCGCTGTTTTAGCTATTTCATCCTTTACAACGTTCATATGTATCCATTATTATGTGGGTTATCATTGCTCAATATTGAGGTTAGACAAAGAGCCGTCACTTTGAAAGACATTTTCCCGTACTGACTCCGAAACATGTTCTCAGAAGGTTCTACAGCCTGACCGAACCCGAACAACCCAACCCGAGCTTACTGGATTTCAGGATTGAAGCCCGGCTCAGGTTAGGCTTTTACAGTCAATAAATGTTCGGGTTCGGTTATCATTGTCAATGTTGGCAATAAGGTTAAATAAGAAGGTCACTGAGGTTACTTTTCGTACTTGTATATACTTTAAACATTGAACAAATGCTACTTTGCAATTTAGTGCGCCACTTGGGTTGCATTAATCGCCTGAATTACAATCACAATAGTAATGCCCCACTGCAAAAGGGTAACAGCTATAAACCATTGTTTAAATAAAGCTTTCAAGGAGCATTCTAAGATATCTTAGTTTATTTATGGCATTTTTGTATTGCATATACCGAACCCGAACGGTGCCCGGTTCGGGATCGGTACAGTGTACCGAGTACCGAGCACCCGGTCGGTTTTAAAATGCATGTTCAGTCAGGCTCTAGTACGTACCCAGTGAAGACACCTTAATTTAAACTGGCTTCCAAATATAGGGAATACCTGAAACGAACTTTTGTCGAATTTGCAAAGTGATCAATTATTTAATTCTCAGTATATATATATACATATATATATATATATATATATATATATATATATATATATATATACATGTCAAACATTCCGCCAAAAACACTGTGACCAGTTTGTTGCTGTGAAACTGAGTGGGAAATGTCCCCATCGTTGCCAGCCTGTCTTGACTTTTGTGAATCCTGTCTTGTTGGCAGAATAACCAGGCTGAGCTCACCCCAGTCTATGCATTATTGTGTAATGAGGACAACGAGTGAACTAACCACCCATGTATGACTTTGATCCCCAATAAATAAGTCATGCACAGGTATATTGATGATTTCAGTATGGCATATGATTTGGAGACTATAATGATAAGAAATCAATATTTCATACTTTTGGAGGCCACTATACTCGAAGTTCGTGAAAAAAACGTGTGCACTATGGACAATTTCAGTACTTCCATATGTATATAGGTTAGACAGTGAAAAGTCAGCTTATGGAGAGTAAAGTGTTTGGACAGCGGAATAGGGTTATGACTACTAAGAAGTGGGTCTGCACAAAAAGACACAAATACCACACACAGTTTCAGATCACAAGCTGTGTATGCATATGTAGATCCGTGTCCTGTGACCTGCTTCAGAGTGCCGCAATTGTCCTTTATGTATATTACCCTAGACAGCATTTCTTGCACGATTTTTTTCTCATATTGTTGCACTTTGGAAAAACCGTGCACTTGTATGTAACAAATTCTCCTGCTCTATGTTATAGCAGGGTTTTCCACGTTCTGTTTCACGTCGTGTATCTTGTAGATGCTGCAACTTCAGTCAAGAGCATATATTAAAGCACATTTGTTTAAATTCTTTTGATAGAGTGTGCAAGCCAAAGACATGAAATGCATTTGAGTATACTATGCTAAGAGCATGAAGGAGAACTTTCATCCAACATTTCAATGTTTGTCATTGAAATGCTTCATACTTTGTCATGGGATCACATCAATCCATAATGCTATGAACTATTTGCTTTCTAATTATGATATGATATTAAGCTGGTTGGCAAGGGCTGTACACAGAAAATTCTGATTGTTTCTAGGGGATCATATATTCACCCATGCTTAGATTTTGCTTTGTTGCTCAACCTTGTTTTGTAGGGTTTTGTCCATTTGAAAGGTATCCACATTCCTTAACCTTACAGGATGGCTAATTTCTTTCTCAATTAGATAAGGTCAATCAATCTGTTACCATAATCTTGACGAACTTAGGTGTCTCTATTACCTAACTGTTAGACGAGTATTAATGTAAGATCAGTTGATATGGTAAATCCTGGTGATATCCATATATATATATATATATATATATATATATATATATATATATATATATATATATATATGTATGTATATATATGTATATATATATATATGTATGTATATATATATGTATGTATATATATATATATATATATATATATATATATATATATATATATATATATATATATATATATATATACATATACATATACTTACTTTTTATTCAAAATGACTGTTGTTGTGCATGAAAATGCAACTCCTGGTTCAGATATCCCACATCATATATTAGTTTCCCTTTTTATGTTGTTGAGATGGTCTGGTGTAAAAAGGCACTGACAGACGTCCAGCAGAATGGTAACATGTGGAGGAGGCAGACATTCATTGTGAATCTCATGGTCTAGCATGGAACTTGACAGTAGTCGTGATGCGTCACGCTCTCCAGATGTCCATGCGATAAATGTGTCCAATGTTTGGGTAAAAAAATTAAATGTCCTGCAATACCTCAATATCATCACCAATCACAATTTTCTGGGCTGGTGCTGTATCCTTATCTGCATGTCCAACCCTGGTACTGTCAAAATTTTAAATGTAGACACAGAAGCATTGAACATTATATGTAATCTTAGTGTCATCTGGATCGAAATCAAAAGTTTCAAAGTTTGCTCCAGCTTCATGGTTGAAACATTTTTCATAAAAGTTGCTACTTTCTGATAAAACAATCTTATACCACAATGCACTTGCACCACACACTTTGCCCAATTTCTGTGTTTTTTTTTCCTCACGCTTACAATTAGCCAAGAAGATAACAAACTCTTATGGAAAAGAGATCTTCTCATCACTTGGGAACTACAATGGTGTCAGTGCACATGTTATCAGATGTAGCTGGACAAAGACCACAAAATGCATGTTGCAGTCTACAATAAGTAAACACTGGTCGATAAAATCATATATCATGAAGAAGCAAGACTGAAAAATTAAGGGGACTGGTGCATTATATGCAATTTGGTAGTCATAATGTTATGGACTCACCCCGCAGGTGTATCCAGTGAAAGTAAGGTTCACGTGCAAAAGTATATATTTGATAACTAATAACCAAAAATACAATCTGACATATGTTAATGTATTCACTTTCGCAAATTTGAAGGCATGTATATTTCATATTGAGGATATCTATTGGCAATTAAACTCATTTTAAATGCAAAGTCACACAATATCACAAAAATACCCACAAAACTGGATAACTGTCATTCAAAATGTAATATTTTCATTTTTCGTTAAAGGAAATACATTCAGCAGATGCATGCTTCTTGGTTGTCTCCACATTACTTTGCATATGAATGCTTTTTCATTTTTTTAATATAGAAAGGCAATCAATATGTGCTTGTCGTGCATATTTTGTAGTCACAGTAAAAAAGTAGACCAGATTATAAGCTTCTGTAGGAACGTGTGATTTAGCCTCATAGTTTCAAATTGTCACATGAATGTAGACGATTTAATGTCTAGTAATTTCAGATAGAACTTGAATTATCTTAAACGAAGTATAAATTAGAGAATTAGGTTATTCCTATTCTTGTACTGCCCTCGTATGACAAGGCGATATTTGTGCATCAGCACTGTGAGAATTGTTTCACTCTGTATTGTGCAATTCAACCAAAGCAACTTTAACTGTTTCACGAGAAAAAAACAAACAAACAAACCAACAATTGCCCGCCATAATATTATATCAGGTTTCCTAAGCAAGAGGAGCAATTTGTTAACACAGTCTTCCACTGTGATCCTGTACGGCCAAAGTGAGAATATACCTGGCACCTCAGAATATCCTGGTACCTCGCAATATCACATAGATAATGTTTTCATGTACATATTGAAAAGGAATTAAAATACATATTTAGGCATATTTGGTTCATGAATGCAATATATATACATACATACATATATGTGTGTGTGTGTGTGTGTGTGCGTGTGTGTGTTTAGTTTCAGGGATTCATTTCGTTCACAACACTTTTCTTTTTTGAGGACACATCCATGATTATGCAATCTTGCACGTGTGAACTTTCTGACCCTGACAAAAGCACAATTGTGTTTGATATCCATACGATGACGGAAAATCCTGTCAACACTTGCTATACTTGTTTTTCAACTCCTTTCATGTCTTTGTCTACAAAGAATGTACCTAGGCTGTGCCACCAACACCTTTTGATTTTTTTCCGCTTAATTGAAATACTCCCAAAGCATTAGAATGCTTCAAAAGAAAAAGTGTTGTTTTTGTATTCTTATTTTATATTAACTTTTAATTGTGGGCTGTTTACTGGGCTCATGTAGCCTATGTCTGGTGATGTTTATCACAATCCACAATGTTATACTCCAATAATTTCAACTATACAGTTACCCCCTAAAAACTATATATATCTACGTACTCATTGAACCTAGTACTCTTAGGTATTACCTAGAGTACATTGATGGATTTTTTAATATGCCATTTAGGATTTATATCTCAAAACTTAAGGATGTTTACTTAGATTATTGCAGTTAGTGACCAAAGTATGTCCTTGGTCAGCAAGGACTCTGACAACAAAGTGTTTATGTATCAACAAAGTATGGAAGGCAGTTTTCAAAACACTGATTGGCCAATATGTACTGGGATTATTACAGTATATTTCGTAGAAGTTACTCACTTAGCAAGGTGTGTGTTACTTGCTCAGCAAGGTGTTATTTCCCTCATGTTTTAAGTTTTGTAAAACTAGAGTGTACTCAAGTGGCAACGTATTTGAACTTCGTAATGGGAGGTAGCGCAGAATAGGCCACTTGCAACAGTATGTATGTGTATTATATATGGTGGTACGACTATTGCCCCTCTGTGTGCAAAGGGGCGTTGTTTCATGGCATCCTTTTGGGAATGCACTGCAAAGAGGTTACCGATTCGGAAATGTGCTCTTTATGGTTTTTAACCAGAGTCGACTATGCCTGTCGTTCAAACGTCTTCTCAAACTTTTACGCTACACGTATATTTGTTTTATGAACACTTCAACTGCCCGAAAGGAACGTCATGTGCATATGCCAGATCATGAAACACATTTAGTGTGGACATAGGTCAGTCTATGTGGAGTGAGAGATAATAGCATGGAGTTTCGTTATATAGATCATCTGTTAGTATAAAGTAAGAAGCTACGTCATCAAATTCTGATCATGCCATATCACCGATATGCTGATAGATAATCCACATTGTGTTTTCCCATTGTAAATGATTAACAACTTACGGATCCAAGCATTTTTCTGTACAAAGTTATTTTTGCTCTCAAAGGACAAGATTCACCACTTGCAACATTTTATGGCAGAAACCAATAACACAACTTATTCTGTTTAAATCTAATTGCATCTCCAGTTATTAATCCTCTGCTTTTCGATTATCATAGACAGCACAATTACCACAAGCAAGCACACTTACACAAAACTGTTCAGCCTATTCTAGTGTGTTTGGAATTTTAAGACCTAGCTTTGATGAATTTTAAGATATAATTGGCTACAATTGGTTGATATGTAGATCAAGTTTAACTGTAGGAATCAGACTGTCCGAAAAGAGACGCCTAGTAGACGCAAATTACATTTTTTGGCACATCCGTCCAATAACCGTCTTTTTAAAGACTCCATGACTCCACCGAGGAGATGCCAAGGCCCAACACCAAGTGGTAAAGACCCAGGCATATCGAGGATCTGTATCCTATCTTTACTCGAGCAGGCTCACATATTACTGTCTGAATGATGCTGAATATATCACAACAAATGAATGTAACACGATGTGTACAGCAAGGCAATGGATCAATCAGAAGTAAATAAACTAAAAGAAGTATGGCCAATGTTCAAGTTTCATGTTTGGGACAAAACATGATCTCAGTAATAGTCTAAGGAATTAAATGTCCAATTTCCAATGTAACATTGGTATATATGCCGCCATACAGTAAGATGCATATGAATGTCACAATATCATTACACTATTCTATCTGAATAATTGTACACCGATTAGGTGCTGGGGAAACATCATGGTGACCCCTAAGTAGCTCTGTATGTCATAAGCACTCTGGAACAGGCACAATCTTATAAAATGAAACGTTCCTGGATGTGAAGTGTTGCATGAGCTGCGTCCAGTATTGGAGGCAATGGAAATCGGACACAACACATGACATAACGTACGTTTTCATTCTCGTGTAAAAACAATATATGCACCGATAGCAACAAATGATATGTGCATAGATGTCATCCTTGCGCTGATAAACATCATTGCTATATTGTAATTATTGTGCTATAAAGTAGTGCACCTTTGTAAATCTTTAAATTTGGTTTCTTTTTGTCGCAATATTTAAGAGGTCCTCTGAAATGAGGGGGTTTGGCGAAAGTGTCAGATTAATCATTAAGAATTGTATACCAAACTTGTATGGTGATAATATCTACACCTGATTCTTATCCTTCTTGGAAGACCAAACTGAAAGGCATAAAGTCAGGCAATTCCCTATTGTCCTCAACAAAAATTATGATGAGGGTGTTTCTGAACCAATACGATTTATGCCATTCAATGAATCACCATAAAACCTGGTCTACGTATCTTATGGTTGGATAACATTTGCTGGGAAAAGATCACCATATCGTACGATTTTAGGTCAACAAAGCAACTTTAAAGTTCCGGCTCACTCTGTCAACATTATAGTAGTGGTGGTCAAATGCATGAAGTGTATTTACATGGTTTTATAATATGTTATGGTCTTGAAATTACAGTCACACAGCATTGCGTAGTGATGGACATTACATCATTTTTTTAACTTCTTTATCTCATATATACAAATTGAATCAAATGAATCTTTGTGTGTTTTGTCTCTGATGAAACATATTTCACTACTCTGTGCTCATGGACTGATTCTGAAATGTCTCGTAGCCAGGTCTTACCAACCTAATTTAAAAGTTTTAGTAACTGAATATGCATGTTGCATTTTGCTATGCACATTTCGAGTAAAGTTGCCTAGTTTTCAGTAACATTATGTATCCATGATTGTATCAATGAGCGCAGAGTGTAAGAAGTCAGTGTTCTTAAAGTGGATGCTCTTTAAAAGTTGTCCCTATATGTATATAAACTTTTCACAAGGGTTGTTATCACAAGCCGAAAACACCAGAGAAAATAAATGTATCGTGGCTATATGGATTTATTTTCCGCAATAATACAACACTCTGTTGCTCAGAAAGATAAGAAACTTCCCAACATTGATAAACATTCAGGGATGAACTTTTTGGTTTGAAAATATATTTTAAGTTAACTTTTTTTCTAATAGGTAGTATTCACTTTTTCATGCCACAGAAATCACACTGGAGAAAGGCATGACTATGAACATTTTGTGTACTGTGTTGCTTTATGACAGTTTAGTGTTAGCAGTATTGGTGTCATACTTTGATCATTTAGTAAACTGTTTTCAGTTCTGATATGTCATCAAATGTAGGATAATACAGCTGTATTTGATATTGTGGTATTATGGGATTCAATTTCTATTCATGTAATGTCTTGGAAGTAGCAGGATCTAATAAGGCTTCTACACCTTGGTTCATATTCCTATTTAGCATCAAGTTGTTCAAATCAAATAAATTGAACAGACACCAGATTAAACGATCTACAAGCCCAACGAAGTTACTGTAGTGCGGTACTCGAAACAACCAATGAAACGAAGACACATGCATAGGGAAAACAAACTGCAGTGCGTGACATTCATTTTCCAATTGACACATATCATATGTTTTCTTAAAAGCAAAAAAAAATGTTCCAAACTAAAGGTAAGAGTATTAAAAATTAACGAGGAAAAACCACAACTGCAGCTCTGTTCTATGCCGGAATAATTCCATCAATTCACGTGGCTTAGACGTATACAGCAACTGATTAATATCAATTCAGTTTATTTGAAAGATACTTGAATATATAAATGTACAGTTATACTTATTTCCCAATCATCCGCTCGAGAAAACGTGAGCAAAAGTTCTCGGAACACAAGCTATCAGAGATGTGGAGAATAGCTTCCTAACCTGAAGAAGCAAATTACCTTGATCATCAGTGTTTGAGAAATAAGTGCATTTCAATTTTTTTACTGTTCTACAAGAAATATTTATCTTATGTGCTCGTTATGATTTAGTGTTTGTCGATATTCTACATCACATTTGAAAGAGTCATTCCAAATAGAGGATTGTTCATTCCGCTTTTGAGCTCACTTTCAATAACTTGTTGCCTTAGCTAATGAATTTTCTATTTGTTGGACCCTGGAACGCAGATCCACCATCAGTGTGCTTTTTAGCTCTGCTGACGAAAGGTCGCACAGCTCACGGTATCACTGGTGGCCATCTGTCCGTCCGTCATTTTGTTTTTGAGCGTAATACATGTACACAGTTTCCAAGATAGCCCCATATAACTAAGATGACTTATCAAGTATATAAAAATCTAGGGCGATATCGATATTAGTGGCGCCATCTACATAACTGTTTTATGTGGGTCAAGATGTGAAAAGTTTGTGACTGCACTAGCATTCTTATTGTTTGAGACATCTTTTTTAAATCTAGTAAGATTGTGGAGCAGGTCAAAATCTCAGTTGCTTATAATACCAGTTATGACCTCTGTGATTTGATGGAGATAATGAGCCGAAATGTGTTCAAAAGTATAAAATTCCAAATCTTGAAAAGTTTTTGAATTAGTTGTGCCGAACATATGGGATGTATAGACCATGTCCGATGTTAATATGCTGTGTAATATCAGTTGCCTTGATTTGTTTCTGTTAGGTCACCATGCCTGTGAAATTGAAACAGGTCATATGTATTGACAGGGACTATCTTAGACATCAATGGCAAAGAAAATTGAGCCTCCGGATCGAAATTGCACTTTATTACATTCAATATAAAACTATACTACTTGGTGACCATTTGTTTTGTCACCTTGACCCAATGAGTATGGACTTTGACGCTTTTCCGTGGTCATTGTATTTTCTCTTTTCTCAATAACCCGAAAAGTGATTACCCGATTTAATCGAACACACTTTATATGGAAAGCGGGATAAAAGGCGCACATGTGGAACATAACAATTTTTCAATCCAAGTTGAAAGTCAAGGTAGATAGGCCATGAGGGGTAATTGGCCAGTTGGTATATTCGGAATGCTCTGCACCCCAAAGTTTTTTAGTTAGGACCGTATCACTTTTAGGACATATAAAGTGTATAGCAAAGTATTTCGACTTTAATGTTGATTGTGGTACCAATAGTATTGTGTATAGGTCAAACTGTGATACTCTTGCAACCAGTCCAGCATCCTTATATTTTGTGGAGCCTCATGATACTCAGTTGGATCGTAGATGAGGTCAAATTCTAAAATAGCTATGATACTAGTTGCGGCATCTTTATCTAGACGGAAATTGTGAGTTACAATGTCTTGAAGGATTCAAAATGCCAAATCTAAAAAAACAAACAAGCAAAGAAAAAAAAACAACAAAAACAAAGCAAATAAAAAACAAACGAAACAAAATATAGAATTAGACATACCAAATTTAGTAGACATTTAGAGCATGTCCAGTGCTAAGAGTTTATATAAGATGAATGATCTTGATTCATTTTTATAAGATCAATAGACCTGTTTAGTTGAAAGAGGTGATATTCTAATGGTAAGGTATAGCTCAGCACTCACGGAAAGGGCATATAACTCAATATCTTGATAAAGAATTATTACGAATGATTACAAATGTACCACAAATGTGAAGCATGTGGAAGTTTGATACAGCATAATATGGATGACTTTGATTACCTTTTCAAAGTTGTGGCTTGAATACATGTCAGGAAATCATTTTGTCATGATGGTCAGCAGAGCATTAGGCCAAGTTACTTTTGTTCCTTATTCCTTTGTCCTCAGTGCACTGTAAAGAATTTAGAAATGGCCACAACTCAAACCTGGACGAGACCTTCGACAAAATGTGCCCTGGGATTAAAAGAAAGGAACTCTAAAAACGTAGAATAATACACGCAGATTACATTAATCAATTACATACAATATCGCATAGCATATACAGTAATATATATGTACAAGATACATTTACAAGAGCACCTATGAAAGATGTGTACATGAGCACCTTTAAACGGATACACCTAAGACTTGAAAAATCTACAGAAAAGTGAAAGGGATCTCGGTTACTAACATGAAACAGGTCGGTGAGTAGGAGAGTACAGCCCTCTTGACACTACAAGGCCATACTTTGGTCCAGGCATCCACCTCAAAATGCTGGAGTTAAAAGCTCCACAAAGGTATATTCATAAGAGAGTACCAGGTATCGTGGGTTCTGCAAGAGATACTATAATAGTATCCACGATACCATCATTTTCATCTGAATGTATAGACGTGTGATAACCAGAGTCAAATACGGTACACAAAGGGTAGCCCCCTTCAGAGAAAATGTCAATTGAGGAACCTTTGTAGATTTTTCCTTCAATAATATATTAAGCCATAAGATAAAACAGACAGATTAGGCAACTGTAGGCAAATAGACTACCTAGGAAAACAGGGAAACAAATGCTTTCTCAATACAAGTAATGACTTTAGGAATAACCAGGGCCTTCAACAAACTAAACTGTTGATGGCACTTACTCAAGCCCTCAGCATATTTCATAATTAAACCTTTATAGACTTAAGCTTAACCCTGCTACCCTGGACGAGTTTACTGCAGTTCATACCTTACATAATGCTGGGTATGTCCATTGACTTCCACAGGTATGACTTAGACATAGTTGACAGATCAGCATAAAGCATACCTTCGCTGGCGTACCTATAAACTCAATGTCTAGCAGTGGCACAGCGCTCCTTAAAATGAGAGGAATATGAGCACGATGAAGTGCATGTGACTCAAAGTATTTCAATTTCATCAGCAACATAAAGTGTATGTTTCCAAATGAATCACTAAAGATGGTCAATATTGCCCGATGTAAGACAAAAGTATGGCCATCTGTAATCATGCACCTAGATTTTGCATTTCCAATATTAAAGCCCCGTGTATTAGCACGATTAAAGCAAATGTCGATATAAGACTGAAGGCCAGGGGCCGTGGCAGAGATAAGGCTAATGGCGTCCGTGTAGGCAAAGGTATTAATTTTAACATTGCCTATGCGGACTCCAGAATCAGCCTTCTCTAACTTTACAAGTTAGTCATTGATGAACAAATTAAAGAATTATTACGAATGATACCAAATGCACACGATGCACGGACAGCTGGATGAGAGGCGCACCTTTTGAACATAATTTTTCAATCCAAGTTGAATGTGGGAGTCATACAACTTCCTTGTTGTTAGCCCCGCAGCATACAAAACCTTTTACTAACACTGGGCCGTCAATTGACCACTGTGGACATATTTTTGTACCACTTATATAACATAAGTTAATCTGTGGCCTCCAAAGAATCCCACAACTATATAAGGAAGCCATCATGCCAGATTTTACCAAACATTCCTCTGCGTCCATACTGAATACAAAAACCATTGGCTTTATAACAAGCAGTTATATCATTGTAACAAAATATTAGAAAAGCAGTGCCATTTTTAACCCTAGAAAGAAATTAGTTGTCCAACACTTCATAGGGAACCTCTATTTAAAGGTCGACGAGATTTGAATAAATTGAGCAGACTGTAATGGGGCGATCATTAGCATGCTCATTATGATTGAGACTTGCTTTCTTTAATAGAGGTGAAACCACACTGACTTTCAGTACATTCGGCACAATCATGTTTGAAAATATAATGGCACATACAGATGCTAGATTCTGTATATAAAAAAAAGAATTACCATTTATTACAAAATGCTCTGCTGATTCACCATCTATACTTGGAGCAGATTTGAATGGCAACAACTTAAAAAGCTAATCTATCTCAATACTGGTGACAGTTTTATCGGCATGGAACTCCTCAAGAAATAAAAATTTTGACTTAAACCACTCTTCAAATACTTGATGTGGGCTGAAACAAGAAACACTCCTAATATTTTCATGATATTTTGCAAAATCTGCAGTATTTAGTGCAGTATTAGGTTGTGTACGCCGTTGATTATTCAGTCTATTCCAGAATTATCTAAGGAACGAAATTTATTTTTTTACTTCTCATCCCTTGCACACTTTCTACTTACCTTTCTAAACAGTTTCTTTAAATGTTTCCAGGTGCCATAAACGGGACCACTTCTAGGTTTATCATTATTTTTACATAAATGCCACAAAGATTTTTGCACGGTCCGGCAGGACCGCACATTCTGGACACCAGTAACTTTGCGGCTTATGTGATTTGTCAGAGACACAACCAAATTCCCTGGCAGCATCGTGTATGGGTGTACCAAGATTATATATATACTTATCAACAATATGGTCTTTATCAAATGAATACTTATCAACTTCTGCAACAAGTACGTTACTCAATTTACGAGCGAGGATTCTATTTTAAGTCTGACGGTCACTGACGTCGTTCCATTTGGGAAGGCTTAAAATTGTGTTCATGTTAGTAAAATCTGAATGGAAACATGCACTCACACGGCCCAGTTCGTGGAATGTAGAACTGTATGCCTGACTGGACCTTGTTTTTTACCGATAGGGATAGATCGGTATCGGCAGAGTTTACCGAGTCCGATATCAAGAAAAATGGGCACTCATGTTATCAGCATCCAGTGGATAGATACTAGATAACACAGACAGTGACAGAGTAATTAAAAGTGAAAAAAAGGTCGATCCAGGTGAATATGATTGAAGTGTGATGCAAGTATGTGCATTTAACATGATGGTGAAACTTGAACTCAGAAGCACGCATATCATTTTGTGCAAGAAAATCAGTTAAAATGACTGTGGTTTTTAAACACTCTCTCACAAAAACAACTTTAACCAATTTTAGTTCTTTAGGCAATGACATATTCCAACCCCACCAACGTTTATAGGTGCTTTATAAGCATACTCATCAGGTGAAAGGTTTGGAGAATACCAAGTGTATTTATGAATTCGGTGGTCTGTT